>OU744339.1:60939120-61539120 GCA_916610165.2 Gymnosoma rotundatum
TCTTATTAATCAGAGGTTTAACTCTTGTCCTTCTACCATTGAAATTAGCCTTTTTAATATGTTTCTTATGGTCTATGGGCAACATTTTTTTCCTAAGTCTTTTTCAACAATTTCTACGAGTTTCGGAGCACTTAAAAATGGGTTGTTTTTTATTTGACGTAAAATATATTGCTCGTCTCCAGCAGAGAAAATTTTTTATTTGCACTTTTCTTCTTGTTCGCAATCCTCTCTTCCATTTTATACTTTTTTATAATATATTGCACTGTTGATCGGCTTCTTTCAACTGATTTAGATATTTTTCGCAGCGATTTATTAATATTATGATGTTGAATTATTAATTTTCTTACTTCGACAGAAGTTTGTCCTCTCTGTCTACCCGTTTTGTTCTCTTTTGTAACTCTTTCAAACAAAAAAAATCAAATAAAGGACAATAAATGACAAAAAAAGGTGATAATGGGAAAACTCCCTAATTTTTTTAATTATTTTTACGAAATATCCCGAAGTTAGATGCAAATTAAACGAATGTTGCCAAATTAAATAAGACTGTACGAGTTTGGCTTTGGCGTCGAAAGTTGGCACTTTTTAAAATATTTATCTGTATTTTAATAAATAAATTTATATTCAAAATTTCGTTTCTGATATTTAATTAAGTACATAGTTTTGTACTAAAATTAAGTAAATTTATTTTATTAGCCTATTTAGTTTTAGATATATAACATAAAGAAATTTGTTTTCATAGGTGTACGAGTTTCGCTTGGAGCTACTGTAAGTATATATTAATTTTAGGATTTAAATTCAGAGGGTAAAGGCGTCTCAATAAAGAAAAATTCGATGAACAAATAGAAAATTTAAAGAATTGAACAAGACTGTTTTAAATATAACTGATACGTTAATTTTCCAAGAAAGTTGTTTTCTATACATATTTAAAAAAGTTGTTTATAGAAATGCCTGATCGACTTCCACAAAACAGGTCTATTTTCGAACACAGATAACGTTTTACCACAGATAACTAATTTATGCACATTTTATAAAGACTGCAATGGCGTCACGTTCAACATTAAAGCTGAAAGGCCATACCACGCGTTCTATGCGTACACGCTTTATACGCGTCTGTCAAAAAAGTAGAATTAATGTAAACATATGTGACAAGTTACACAGCACAAAGCGTAGAAAGCATGAACGCGTAGAACGCAAGAAGTTTGTTTACTTTCTACTTTTCTATGCTTCGCAAGCGTCATGAAACAATGTCAGCTGTTTTTGGTATCTAAGGATGGTAAATTATATTTTATTATCAATGGTATCGATAAATATTGTTGTGTTAATGATTGATTTTTTCTGTTTTTTAATTAAAAAAAACTCTTTTTTAGTAAAGTTTAACAATAAATTCAGAAATAAATGCGTTAATATTAATAATTTACAACAACTCTTTCATCAACAAAACTAATGTTTTTGCTATCGATTACTTTTATGTACTAAGTTTCATCCCTAATACATACATTTACTTTAAAAAGTTTTTAATACAAATGCAAAAACCGTTTCCTTTTTTTCTGAAGATTTTCATAGGTCCTTGTTATACAAAATATTATGTGCATAAACTTTATATATGCTATAAGTTCTTTAAACATTACCTTTCCATTTTTCCAAAAATGATTTCATTAGATAAAAATATTTACACTACAGCTGTTCAACGAGTATTTTTGACCGATACGAGTACTTTTTTACCGATATCTACTTGGTACTCGGTGGTTAAGTATCGATGCTAAAAGTACTTGGTATCGAGAGGAAAGTATCGAAAATGTACTTGTATTTACTCGTATCGTTTCATCCCTACCCGACGTTTCGTCAATTATTTGTTGACTTTCTCAAGGGAATATCTATTTAATTTTTTCAAAATATTTACAATGTTATTAAATTTATAAAAATTGTTTTTACTTTTAAAATTAAACTTACAGTTAACTTATTTACACAAACAAAACAATTTTAAGATATAAAACTTTCCAAACAACATGAAGCATAAGTAACATATAAAACAAACGTTACAAAAACATTAATTTAAACCAAAAACACACAAATTAACTTAGTATCACCGTCCATTCCAATGAATTGCTACTCTATAATTTGCGTTTATGTTGTCCGTGTCTTCTTTTAAATTCATTGTATGTTCCCTTTTTTGTTGTATTCTCAAACTTTCTATAGTGTACCTTTTCTTTTCAATGTTTTCTTTATCCAATATCTTAATTTGATCAAAATCAGCTGTATGACCAGTTTCTAATAAGTGTTGCGCCAAAGCTGTTGTTTGTTTTTGTTTCTCTATGTCATTCTTGTGCTCTTTCATTCTTGTTTCCAAATTGCGTTTAGTAGTGCCAATGTAAATCATATTACAATTACTGTTGTCATTTCCTTTGCACTTGATTTCATACACAATATTGTTTTGTTGTTGTTTGTCAATCTTTTACCATGTTTCCACGGCTACTTGAAACACTTGTTTCGCTCTCTTAAACAAGATTGCGAATAATGCTGTTTATACGACACATTCCTGTTTCGATTTGACGGCACTGTTTAGAATCATACATGCATACATATTTATTTATGTACATAATAACAAATTGCGCGCGTATACGATTGTTTTTAGCTTAAAATGAAAAAAAAAGGTATGTAAGAATACTAAAGGTTATTATATTATAATACTTTTCATTTCAAGAGATCAGAAAACGTGCAAGTAAATGGGAGCAGATTGGCACAATAAAAATTTATACTTTTGTTTGTTTATATTTTTGTTTTTGACAACTAGTGTGGATGAACGGTCGATAAATATTAGAGATGATAGTAGTTTTTTCGTGTTTCGTGAGGTATTTAAAAATAAAACAAGATAAATTGAGTTGTTTTGCTCTCAATATTTTGTATGGCGAAACATGTTATTTGGCAGTAGTTTGGTCTCTAAAACATGAATAGAGAGCAAAACAAGTGTTTTAAGTAGTCGTGGAAACATGGTATTTGTTTTTACTTTAGAGAATATTGTGTTTAATGTGGTATTTGCTTTGTAAGCAAAATTTATGTTTTTGTCTTTAATTGTGTTTCTGATGTTTTTGTTGTCAGTCAGGCCTGGAATATATCGTACACTGTAAAATTGTTTCGGATTATTGTCAATTGAGTTTGAAATTCTACTATTGTCGTTAATTTTTTTAAATATTTCATTTATTAAAGAATTTATTACGTTCATAGGGAAGCTGTTTTCTTTAAGTGTTCTTCTTATTTGTTGGATGTTGTTTTCATGAAACTGTTTGCCACTTATATTTAATATTCTGTAAATGAAATTTTTTGCTGTGTTTACTATTTGGCTCTTAGGTTGTGTAGAGTTGTAATTAATAATTCTACCAGATGCTGTACTTTTTTTATACCAATTGAAAACTACTTTATCGGGTTTTCTATATAATTTTGTGTCTAAGTAAGTGATAGCGTTTTCATTTTCAATTTCCATAGTGAATTGTAATTTTTGGTGGTATTTGTTGAAAGTTTTTAATATTTCGTCTTTTTCGTCGGCATCTACTATGGCCAATATGTCATCTACATATTTGGTTACATGGATTACATGGATTAATTCAGGCCTCATTAGCTTAAAATATAAGATTATACATAAACTGCAAAAATAATCTTTCAGCTTAGTACTTATAGAACATATCTCTTTTGATTGCAAATCAAAAGTTATGAAAGAACACTTTAGGTGCTTAAAATGGATATTCACTAATGACTCTTAGCTCTATTCAGACGCTTCGAGTGGGGCTGAAGAATTATTTTGGTTTTGTTCTGCACATAGCCGACTTTTTTCGTCTCTTTAAGCCGTTAAAATGCGTGGGCACTATGCCAATCTTAATTAAAGTTTAATTTATGTTGGTTAAATTTAAGCGTGCTTAAGTCTTGTTTAATATAAATTAATTGATATTGATTCTTGAAGTGAAAGCATGTTGCTTGTTGTCATATATAACTTCATTTAAAAGTTATCTATAATCATTTTAAAACAAAATGCATCTCAACCTTATCATGGGCTTATGTTCAGCTACATAATAGTATATAATTTATAACTTTAAAATTCTATAATTCCCGAATTATAGCTTGCAGCAATATTACTTGCCCTCAGCATAAGTAAAGATATATTTGCTCCAGTCTAGTTTAATATGAAATTCCAAAATGAAAACAAAAGTTACTTATGTGTGTGAAGATAAATACGTCAAGTTAAATACGTTTTTTAAAAAATGTAGCATGCGATAATTTTTTTCTCCCATACATACAGTACAATTTGTATAGTAAATTTCGCACTTTTTTAACGAATACGATTACAGCTACAAAACCCTACGATCTCGGAGAATGAAACCTATTGGGAAATCAAGGGCACATATAGAGCTATTAATCTGTAAACACAGTTTATTCAAATTGAATTTGAGAAATTTTTTATAAGACGCGGAAAATTGACTTAGTGCAATTTTCTCATATAAGATGAGTTCTGTGAGGGAATTTGTCATTGTGGCCAAACCCTTCGATCTCGCGGAATTACACCTATTGGGAAATCAAGAGCACATATAGAGCTATTAATCTGTAAACACAGTTTATTCAAATTGAATTTGAGAAATTTTTTATAAGACGCGGAAAATTGACTTAGTGCAATTTTCTCATATACGATGAGTTCTGTGAGGGAATTTGTCATTGTGGCCAAACCCATCGACCTCGCGGAATTACACCTATTGGGAAATCAAAAGCACATATAGAGCTATTAATCTGTAAACACAGTTTATTCAAATTGAATTTGAGAAATTTTTTATAAGACGCGGAAAATTGACTTAGTGCAATTTTCTCATATACGATGAGTTCTGTGAGGGAATTTGTCATTGTGGCCAAACCCATCGATCTCGCGGAATTACACCTATTGGGAAATCAAGAGCACATATAGAGCTATTAATCTGTAAACACAGTTTAGTCAAATTGAATTTGAGAAATTTTTTATAAGACGCGGAAAATTGACTTAGTGCAATTTTCTCATATACGATGAGTTCTGTGAGGGAATTTGTCATTGTGGCCAAACCCTTCGACCTCGCGGAATTACACCTATTGGGAAATCAAGAGCACATATAGAGCTATTAATCTGTAAACACAGTTTAGTCAAATTGAATTTGAGAAATTTTTTATAAGACGCGGAAAATTGACTTAGTGCAATTTTCTCATATACGATGAGTTCTGTGAGGGAATTTGTCATTGTGGCCAAACCCATCGATCTCGCGGAATTACACCTATTGGGAAATCAAGAGCACATATAGAGCTATTAATCTGTAAACACAGTTTAGTCAAATGAATTTGAGAAATTTTTTATAAGACGCGGAAAATTGACTTAGTGCAATTTTCTCATATACGATGAGTTCTGTGAGGGAATTTGTCATTGTGGCCAAACCCTTCGATCTCGCGGAATTACACCTATTGGGAAATCAAGAGCACATATAGAGCTATTAATCTGTAAACACAGTTTAGTCAAATTGAATTTGAGAAATTTTTTATAAGACGCGGAAAATTGACTTAGTGCAATTTTCTCATATACGATGAGTTCTGTGAGGGAATTTGTCATTGTGGCCAAACCCTTCGACCTCGCGGAATTACACCTATTGGGAAATCAAGAGCACATATAGAGCTATTAATCTGTAAACACAGTTTAGTCAAATTGAATTTGAGAAATTTTTTATAAGACGCGGAAAATTGACTTAGTGCAATTTTCTCATATACGATGAGTTCTGTGAGGGAATTTGTCATTGTGGCCAAACCCATCGACCTCGCGGAATTACACCTATTGGGAAATCAAAAGCACATATAGAGCTATTAATCTGTAAACACAGTTTAGTCAAATTGAATTTGAGAAATTTTTTATAAGACGCGGAAAATTGACTTAGTGCAATTTTCTCATATACGATGAGTTCTGTGAGGGAATTTGTCATTGTGGCCAAACCCATCGATCTCGCGGAATTACACCTATTGGGAAATCAAGAGCACATATAGAGCTATTAATCTGTAAACACAGTTTAGTCAAATTGAATTTGAGAAATTTTTTATAAGACGCGGAAAATTGACTTAGTGCAATTTTCTCATATACGATGAGTTCTGTGAGGGAATTTGTCATTGTGGCCAAACCCTTCGATCTCGCGGAATTACACCTATTGGGAAATCAAGAGCACATATAGAGCTATTAATCTGTAAACACAGTTTAGTCAAATTGAATTTGAGAAATTTTTTATAAGACGCGGAAAATTGACTTAGTGCAATTTTCTCATATACGATGAGTTCTGTGAGGGAATTTGTCATTGTGGCCAAACCCTTCGACCTCGCGGAATTACACCTATTGGGAAATCAAGAGCACATATAGAGCTATTAATCTGTAAACACAGTTTAGTCAAATTGAATTTGAGAAATTTTTTATAAGACGCGGAAAATTGACTTAGTGCAATTTTCTCATATACGATGAGTTCTGTGAGGGAATTTGTCATTGTGGCCAAACCCATCGACCTCGCGGAATTACACCTATTGGGAAATCAAAAGCACATATAGAGCTATTAATCTGTAAACACAGTTTAGTCAAATTGAATTTGAGAAATTTTTTATAAGACGCGGAAAATTGACTTAGTGCAATTTTCTCATATACGATGAGTTCTGTGAGGGAATTTGTCATTGTGGCCAAACCCATCGATCTCGCGGAATTACACCTATTGGGAAATCAAGAGCACATATAGAGCTATTAATCTGTAAACACAGTTTAGTCAAATTGAATTTGAGAAATTTTTTATAAGACGCGGAAAATTGACTTAGTGCAATTTTCTCATATACGATGAGTTCTGTGAGGGAATTTGTCATTGTGGCCAAACCCTTCGACCTCGCGGAATTACACCTATTGGGAAATCAAGAGCACATATAGAGCTATTAATCTGTAAACACAGTTTAGTCAAATTGAATTTGAGAAATTTTTTATAAGACGCGGAAAATTGACTTAGTGCAATTTTCTCATATACGATGAGTTCTGTGAGGGAATTTGTCATTGTGGCCAAACCCATCGATCTCGCGGAATTACACCTATTGGGAAATCAAGAGCACATATAGAGCTATTAATCTGTAAACACAGTTTAGTCAAATGAATTTGAGAAATTTTTTATAAGACGCGGAAAATTGACTTAGTGCAATTTTCTCATATACGATGAGTTCTGTGAGGGAATTTGTCATTGTGGCCAAACCCATCGATCTCGCGGAATTACACCTATTGGGAAATCAAGAGCACATATAGAGCTATTAATCTGTAAACACAGTTTAGTCAAATTGAATTTGAGAAATTTTTTATAAGACGCGGAAAATTGACTTAGTGCAATTTTCTCATATACGATGAGTTCTGTGAGGGATTTTGTCATTGTGGCCAAACCCATCGATCTCGCGGAATTACACCTATTGGGAAATCAAGAGCACATATAGAGCTATTAATCTGTAAACACAGTTTAGTCAAATTGAATTTGAGAAATTTTTTATAAGACGCGGAAAATTGACTTAGTGCAATTTTCTAATATACGATGAGTTCTGTGAGGGATTTTGTCAATGTGGCCAAACCCTTCGATCTCGCGGAATTGCACCTATTGGGAAATCAAGAGCACATATAGGGCTATTAAACTGTAAACACAGTTTATTCAAATTGAATTTGAGAAATTTTTTATAAGACGCGGAAAATTGACTTAGTGCAATTTTCTCATATACGATGAGTTCTGTGAGGGATTTTGTCATCGAACTCATCTTATATGAGAAAATTGCACTAAGTCAATTTTCCGCGTCTTATAAAAAATTTCTCAAACTCAATTTGAATAAATTGTGTTTATAGATTAATAGCTCTATATGTGCTCTTAACTTCCCAATAGGTGTAATTACGCGAGATCGAAGGGTTTGGCCACATTGACAAAATCCCTCACAGAACTCATCTTATATGAGAAAATTGCACTAAGTCAATTTTCCGCGTCTTGTAAAAAATGTCTCAAATTCAATTTGAATAAACTGTGTTTACAGTTTAATAGCCCTATATGTGCTCTTGATTTCCAAATAGGTGCAATTCCGCGAGATCGAAGGGTTTGGCCAGATTGACAAAATCCCTCACAGAACTCATCGTATATTAGAAAATTGCACTAAGTCAATTTTCCGCGTCTTGTAAAAAATTTCTCAAATTCAATTTGAATAAACTGTGTTTACAGTTTAATAGCCCTATATGTTCTCTTAATTTCCCAATAGGTGTAAATCCGCGAGATCGAAGGGTTTGGCCACATTGACAAAATCCCTCACAGAACTCATCGTATATTAGAAAATTGCACTAAGTCAATTTTCCGCGTCTTGTAAAAAATTTCTCAAATTCAATTTGAATAAACTGTGTTTACAGTTTAATAGCCCTCTTGATTTCCCAATAGGTGTAATTACGCGAGATCGAAGGGTTTGGCCACATTGACAAAATCCCTCACAGAACTCATCGTATATTAGAAAATTGCACTAAGTCAATTTTCCGCGTTTTGTAAAAAATTTCTCAAATTCAATTTGAATAAACTGTGTTTACAGTTTAATAGCCCTATATGTTCTCTTAATTTCCCAATAGGTGTAAATCCGCGAGATCGAAGGGTTTGGCCACATTGACAAAATCCCTCACAGAACTCATCGTATATTAGAAAATTGCACTAAGTCAATTTTCCGCGTCTTGTAAAAAATTTCTCAAATTCAATTTGAATAAACTGTGTTTACAGTTTAATAGCCCTATATGTTCTCTTAATTTCCCAATAGGTGTAATTCCGCGAGATCGAAGGGTTTGGCCACAATGACAAATTCCCTCACAGAACTCATCGTATATGAGAAAATTGCACTAAGTCAATTTTCCGCGTCTCATAAAAAATTTCTCAAATTCAATTTGACTAAACTGTGTTTACAGTTTAATAGCCCTATATGTTCTCTTAATTTCCCAATAGGTGTAAATCCGCGAGATCGAAGGGTTTGGCCACATTGACAAAATCCCTCACAGAACTCATCGTATATGAGAAAATTGCACTAAGTCAATTTTCCGCGTCTCATAAAAAATTTCTCAAATTCAATTTGACTAAACTGTGTTTACAGATTAATAGCTCTATATGTGCTCTTGATTTCCCAATAGGTGTAATTCCGCGAGATCGAAGGGTTTGGCCACACTGACAAAATCCCTCACAGAACTCATCGTATATGAGAAAATTGCACTAAGTCAATTTTCCGCGTCTCATAAAAAATTTCTCAAATTCAATTTGACTAAACTGTGTTTACAGATTAATAGCCCTATATGTTCTCTTAATTTCCCAATAGGTGTAAATCCGCGAGATCGAAGGGTTTGGCCACATTGACAAAATCCCTCACAGAACTCATCTTATATGAGAAAATTGCACTAAGTCAATTTTCCGCGTCTTGTAAAAAATGTCTCAAATTCAATTTGAATAAACTGTGTTTACAGTTTAATAGCCCTATATGTGCTCTTGATTTCCCAATAGGTGTAATTACGCGAGATCGAAGGGTTTGGCCACATTGACAAAATCCCTCACAGAACTCATCGTATATTAGAAAATTGCACTAAGTCAATTTTCCGCGTCTTGTAAAAAATTTCTCAAATTCAATTTGAATAAACTGTGTTTACAGTTTAATAGCCCTATATGTTCTCTTAATTTCCCAATAGGTGTAAATCCGCGAGATCGAAGGGTTTGGCCACATTGACAAAATCCCTCACAGAACTCATCGTATATTAGAAAATTGCACTAAGTCAATTTTCCGCGTCTTGTAAAAAATTTCTCAAATTCAATTTGAATAAACTGTGTTTACAGATTAATAGCTCTATATGTGCTCTTGATTTCCCAATAGGTGTAATTCCGCGAGGTCGAAGGGTTTGGCCACAATGACAAATTCCCTCACAGAACTCATCGTATATGAGAAAATTGCACTAAGTCAATTTTCCGCGTCTTATAAAAAATTTCTCAAATTCAATTTGACTAAACTGTGTTTACAGATTAATAGCTCTATATGTGCTCTTGATTTCCCAATAGGTGTAATTCCGCGAGATCGATGGGTTTGGCCACAATGACAAATTCCCTCACAGAACTCATCGTATATGAGAAAATTGCACTAAGTCAATTTTCCGCGTCTTATAAAAAATTTCTCAAATTCAATTTGACTAAACTGTGTTTACAGATTAATAGCTCTATATGTGCTTTTGATTTCCCAATAGGTGTAATTCCGCGAGGTCGATGGGTTTGGCCACAATGACAAATTCCCTCACAGAACTCATCGTATATTAGAAAATTGCACTAAGTCAATTTTCCGCGTCTTATAAAAAATTTCTCAAATTCAATTTGACTAAACTGTGTTTACAGATTAATAGCTCTATATGTGCTCTTGATTTCCCAATAGGTGTAATTCCGCGAGATCGAAGGGTTTGGCCACATTGGCAAAATCCCTCACAGAACTCATCGTATATGAGAAAATTGCACTAAGTCAATTTTCCGCGTCTTATAAAAAATTTCTCAAACTCAATTTGAATAAATTGTGTTTACAGATTAATAGCTCTATATGTGCTTTTGCTTTCCCAATAGGTGCAATTCCGCGAGATCGAAGGGTTTGGCCACATTGACAAAATCCCTCACAGAACTCATCTTATATGAGAAAATTGCACTAAGTCAATTTTCCGCGTCTCATAAAAAATTTCTCAAATTCAATTTTACTAAACTGTGTTTACAGATTAATAGCTCTATATGTGCTCTTGATTTCCCAATAGGTGTAATTCCGCGAGATCGAAGGGTTTGGCCACACTGACAAAATCCCTCACAGAACTCATCGTATATGAGAAAATTGCACTAAGTCAATTTTCCGCGTCTCATAAAAAATTTCTCAAATTCAATTTTACTAAACTGTGTTTACAGATTAATAGCTCTATATGTGCTCTTGATTTCCCAATAGGTGTAATTCCGCGAGATCGAAGGGTTTGGCCACATTGGCAAAATCCCTCACAGAACTCATCGTATATGAGAAAATTGCACTAAGTCAATTTTCCGCGTCTTATAAAAAATTTCTCAAATTCAATTTGAATAAACTGTGTTTACAGTTTAATAGCCCTATATGTGCTCTTGATTTCCCAATAGGTTTGATTCTCCGAGATCGTAGGGTTTTGTAGCTGTAGTCGTATTCGTTAAAAAAGTCCGGAATTTACTATACAAATTGTACTGTATGTATGGGAGAAAAAAAATATCGCATGCTACATTTTTAAAAAAACGTATTTAACTTGACGTATTTATCTTCACACACATAAGTTACTTACGTTGTAGGAATGACTATTTCAAGAACAAAATGTTGAGTAAATAATTTAGCGCCAACGCATATTTTTCAAGTTATATAATTTCTTGCGACTTTACTTTAAATCAATACTTAACTAAAAATTTATAAAAGAACATTTAATAATCTCCAATAATATCTTTTTTATATACAATTTTGAAACTTTGCACCATTCTGAAGCGAAAATGTCGAAATATACCAAATTATATATAAAATACTTTGATGATATATAACTCGAAAAATATGTGGCCCGACAACTTTTTTAATTTACTATTTCTTCCAAAAATTGCACTTTATTATTTTTATCTATAATTTTATTATTAATTGCTTACAGTATTTTGTTTTTATTTAATACACATATAAGTTTAAAATTATCAGCGAGTTTTTCCGAAACTTAATAATTTAGTTTAAATACTGGCCAACATTGTTGATACAGCTGTTATTTGTCTCTGTTTGTTCTTACAAAAACTTTGTAAGAACAAATATTTATTTGCCTAAAAATGAGTCAAATATTTGACGTCGAGTGGTCACACTATGTTCACATTAGAAGCATTTTTGTTTACTGGTAAATAATTTTATTTGCCCAAAAACAGCTGTGATGTTATTTGCTTCTAATAAATATTTTGTGGTCAGACTACGGCAAATAAATATTTGCCGATTTCAGTCAAATGTTTGACTAATGTGACCGTACCTTAATGTAAACATAGTGTAACCACTCGACGTCAAATATTGGACTCATTTTTAGACAAATATTTGTTCTTTTAAAGTTTTTGTAAGAACAAACAGAGACAAATAACAGATGTATCAACAATGTTGCCCAGTATTTAAACTAAATTATTAAATTTCGGAAAAACTCGCTGATCATTTTAAACTTATATGTGTATTAAATAAAAACAAAATACAGAAGGCAATTAAAAATAAAATTATAGATATTAAAAAAGTGCAATTTTTGGAAGAAATAGTAAATTAAAAAAGTTGTTATTTATATATAATTTGATATATTTCGACATTTTCGCTTCAGAATGATGCAAAGTTTCAAAATTGTATGTAAAAAAGATGTGGCATTAGGGATTATTAAATGTTTTTAATGCTTTTAAATGAAGTTATATATGACAACAAGCAACATGCTTTCATTTAAAGAATCAATATCGATTAATTTATAATAAACAAGAATTAAGCATGCTTAAATTTAACCAATATAAATTAAACTTTAATTGAGATTTGCACAGTGCCCACGCATGTTAACTGCTTAAAGAAACGAAAAAAGTCGGCTATGTGCAGAACAAAACCGAAATAATTCTTCCGCCCCACTCAAAGCGTGGGAATAGAGCTAAGAGTCATTAGTGAATATCAATAAGCCACAAAACTGTTCTTGCATAACTTTCGATTTGCAATCAAAAGAGATATGTTCTATAAGTACTAAGCTGAAAGATTATTTTTGAAACTGATTTTTTTTTAATTTTAAATATATTCTTTTGACGGTATGTTATAATGTAACAATTTTAAAAAACTATGTGTACAAGAGTTTTTCTTCTATTTTCCGAAATCTGAAACATTAAAGTTTCTTAAAAATTGAAGAACTTTGTATCCCAATTAAAATTTTGCATATTTGCAGTTAAATTCCTTGTGAAATTCGCTTTTTAATTTAAGTGACTTTTTATTTCAACATATTATTAGTCTACACTTATATCAAGTAAACAAATAAACAGCTGTAATTTGAAAAATATAATAAATAAATTAAAAGTTTTTAGAAATTTTAACCAAAAAAATGCAATGAATGAATATAAAAATTTATTGTTAAGAAGTGGAATCTAATTCCAATTTAGCTTCATCCTCTTATTGTGCTGCTTCTGTAGAACATCTTTTGTAGCTTCTTTATAGAATGGAATATGAAAAATTTTATATTGTTGCTTGGTTTTGTTTATTTTAAACTTTCATACATGGGAGTTATTCATTATAAACTTTCGTCTCACCTTGTCATTATATGTAATAGCTATTTTAAAGGAATCTGTATATATAATACATGTTGGTACATAAATATAATATTAGTCATCATTATTTGACCAACTTTTATAGTTTATGGCTATCAGCGGTGGATATTTTATTTTTATATTCAAAACTGGGATTTAGTTTCTCGTACAAGGTATAGGAAAAGTTTATTATAGGAAGAGAATAAAAACTTCATTTGGGACTTTTAAAAAGATGCGCCCAGAGTGCCTAGATGGAAAAATTTTTCTACAGGTGTATATTTTTGTTCCGACTACAAATGGTTATTGTGTTTGTTTTGAAGTTATGTAAGTACTGCAATTAAATACTTAAGAGTAGCAACTATTTTTCATCATTTGTAATTAGCATTCAATAATATTTTACACATTTTCTTTGCAATAACTTTGAAATAATGCCGAAGAAATTAAATGGTAATGAAGACATCCCATGAGCAACAGTTTGTGAGGGAATACAATAATGTTTTTTTTTCAGTTTGATCAAATATATTTTTAAGGCAAATATTATTTTAAATGTGACCGTACATAAAACATGTTTTCCTGTATTTTATTTGACATTATTTCATAGCTGTTTAAACAAATAAAAATAGGCAAATAAAAGTGCGTAGTGTGACCACAAAACAAATTTTGTATTGTTTTCAAAAAATTTAGGCCAAAGAAGACTAAAAAAATTTTATGCAAATGTTTGTCATATGTGACCGTACCTTTATTGATTTAATTTTTTTATGTTGGCTTGTATCAAGTAGAGCTGCAAAACTATCGATGGTACTATCGATAGTATCGATTGTTTTGATTTAAGCAGACTATCGATATTTTTTTTCGATAGTGATACTATCGACAAAAAAATGCTACTAAAAACAAAGTCAATAAAATCGGTATGACGAAGACATTGAAATGCAAAATGCACCATCCAAATTTCGCCACCTGTAAACCTTTTATAATAATGGTTATCACTACATATGTACTTATGTATATAAAGTGAAAATCTATTAATTATAGTTTATTTTTTATTTTTTGTTCTGACGCCTTTTCAGCAATTGAACAATATATAAATATGTACATACGTAAATAATCAAATGTGATCTCCTTTTTAAATAACTTCAGAATCGACGGCGGTTTTTTTTTTTTGGTGTTTGTGCCTGCAGAACTCAGTCATTTCTAAAACGATTTTGAACAACATACATACTTTTTACTTGTATTATGAAGTGTAAAGGGAACTTCAGTTAAATTTAAAATGACTGCGTATTACTATGGCTCCCAATAACAAAAAGTAATCCAAAAATAAGTTTTTAATTTAAAGGGTGCCCCCATAATAGATGTAAATTTACTTATATGGGCCTCACTTTTGAACCGTTATAGACAAACGATTGAAAATTGGACAGACTGTCGATTGCTAAATTAATGGGTGCGCCAATAGTTAATTTAATTTGATATATATGGCCATACTTTTGGGCAGTTGTAGACAGACGCTTGAAATTTACAACGAGCCTGTATTGCTAAGTCTGCTAGAGGACCAAGTATTAAATTTAGATTTGGAAGTTAAAGGGTGTCCCAATAGTTGATGTAATTACAAATATGTGGCCGAGCTTTCGAACCGTTATAGACAGAACGCTGAAACTTAAAGGGACTTGTATTGCTAAGCCAGCTATATCAACGAGTTTATAATTTGAATTTAGAAATTAAAGGGCGTCCCATAATTGATTTAGATTTACTTATATGGGCCTATCTTTTGAACACATATGGACAAACGCTTGCAAATTGGACAGAATGTCGTTTGCTATGGCAGTTATAGTATTAATATTTAAAATTATAAATTAAAGGGTGCCCCAATAAATAAATACCTTTATAACCTGTATTACTAACTTTAGACATAAACGAGTGTCCCAATAGTCGATGTAATTTGGTGTAATTGGTGTAATTGGCCGAACTTTTAAACCGTAATATACAAACAGCTGAAATTTACAAGGGACCTGTATTGCTAAGTCCACTATAACAAGAAGCTTATAATTTGAATTTAAAAATAAACAGTGTTCCCAACATTAATGTAATTTGACCTATATGCCTGTGCTTTTTAACCGTTATATAAAAACACCTGAATTATATACAGAATGTCAACTACTTTGTTTGGTATAATAAGAAGTATACAAATTTTTAATTATAAATTAAGGGGTTTTACAAAAGTTGATACAATCTGATGTATATGGTCAAACTGTAGAACCGTTATAGAAAGTCGGTTGAAATTTACACAGAACCTGATTTCTAAATCTACTACAACAACAGGTATATAATTTGAAATTGAAGGGTGCCCCTATAGTTGCTGTAATTTGATTTATACTGCCATTTGAACAAGTATAAAATTTGAGAATATAAGGGTGTTCCAATAGTTAATGTAATCTAAATTTTGTTGCCACTCTATTGAACCATTATAGCCGACAGATGAAATCTGTTTTGAAGTCCGTTTTTTGTAAGAATTAAGTTAAATCAATTCTTTTTAGTTAACTACAGTAGTTGAAAGAATTTTTATATCCTTCACCACAAAAAGTGAAAGTCCCATAAATTATATATATATATATATACATTCTTAGTTCTTATGCATAGCGGAGTCGATTGAGCGATGTCCGTCTGTCTGTCTGTCCGACCGTTTGAGTGTTTTGATTTCACAAAAGAAGTGTCAATCGGTCAGATATAGTGTCGAAAGATCAGTGCATGTCCTTCGAGGCAGCAGCCAAAATACCACTCCTACCTCTGATTTTTTCATATCATTTGAAACAATAATGTAACTCCAATAAATAAAAAAATAATAAATATATAGGGCGATAGAGAATTAAAAAATAAGAAAAGTGAAAAAATTGGCGCTCGGCCATATTTTCCGAGTTACGGGGCTCTGAAATTTTAAAATTTTTTTAAATATCTATATGGTTATCATTTTGAAGCTTTTGAAGAGATCTATAAGGAAATACTAAAATTTTTTAAAAATGATTTACCCATTAAGAGCCGATGTCACAAAAACAATCTGCAATGGTATACTTAAATTTTAACTAAAAAAAAACATCAATAAATATTATTATTTTATTATATATTTATATATTATATTTGGTCTATCGTAACATGTACTATTTAGCCTTCCGTACACGCAGTTATTTTTATTTTTCCATGTTATTTTTTTTCAACCACGAAGTTATTTTTATTTTTCATTATACTATTTTTTCAACCACGAAGTTATTTTAATTCTTCAATGTACTTTTTTTTTCCAACCACGAAGTTATTTTAATTTTTCGATGTAGTTTTTTTTCCGAACGCGTACTAAAAGTAGAGTACGCGTACGTTAACAATAGCTTTAATGGTACATTCACGTACGTATACGCAAAAAAATATTTTAATAAAACACATTCGTGGTTGTGTACGGAAAATTTCAAAATTTAGTAACACACATAATTGTTATGAAAAGAAAAATATGTACGGTTTGGTTTTGAACAGAACATTGATACGATGAGTGTACTTTCTGAACTCTGATTTTATTCACCTTTTGTTCTCTTTCTCATTGCCAGTTGACTCTCGTTTCTCAGCAAACATATTTTGTGAAAGACTAAAACTCCTTCGTTAATTTAAGTTCATCTTTATGGTTGAATACCCTTGAAAGAGAATAAGGCCCTACTTGGTGGATATAATCCGCTCTTTAGCTGAATGTAATTCATCAATAAAACAAAATATGTGTGTACACATTGGCATATGCATTTTACTTATGTGGCTTAAAATGCCCCGCAGCTTTCGGTCGTCATACCTTTAACTTGAATACTTAAGGTATTTAGGACTGTTTTCAATTTAAATATAAAGATTTGACAGCTTCTACTGTTGCAAAAACTTTGCTACATAGAATTATGAAAATTTAAACAGACCATTTTTATTGTGCATATATTCAATGGTAAACCCGATTTCGAAAATTTATTTAATAGTAATATAAGAAGTATGTAACATACTAATAATTCATGATTTAATATGCGTTTTTAATTAAATTGCAGGAACTAATAACAATGGTTAAAAAGCGCAAAAAAAAAATAAAAAACACGCAAATACTATCGGTGTTGTCCGTTTCCGACAACGAGTCTGATAAAATGATAGTTGGTAGCGCTGAAAAGGAAAGTAAGAATAATATAGATAAGGAAGCAGATATTGCGCAGTTACCAAGAACAAGTGATCACGAAGATGGAGAGGTTATTGACTCCGCAGATGATAATCACCCAATTAATTCTATATTATCTGATAACAATTCCGAGGATTTAAAGTCATCATCTGAGAGTAGCTCCGATTCGGAATTTAATGATGGCTATGATGAAAATTTAATGGGCGATGAAGCAGATCGCGAGAGGCTTTCAAGTCTTTCAGAAAAAGAGCGTGAAACAGAGATCTTCAAAAGAATTGAACAAAGAGATATCATGCGAACTCGTTGGGAAATAGAAAAAAAACTAAAATTAGCAAGAAAATGTGAAAAGGCTAAAATTAGGCCAAAATTAATAACTCAAATAAAGGAAAAATCCAAGAAAAAAAATGACAAGCATATTAATTTTCGGGAAAAAGAAAGAACGTTAGATGAAGAAACACAAAAACAGCAAGATTCTTTGCAACCTTTGGAAAGCATAAATGCTTCCACGATGTCAACATTATCTACTGAAACCCTAATAAGATCTGTATCAAGTGACGATCAAATCAGTACCTCCGCGGAGTATTTTGATCATAAAGAAAGATCAAAAGAACGAAAAAAAAATGTGGAGATGAATAGAACTGATGATAAACGCAGCAATGCTATGGCGCTTTTAAAAGCTAAACGGGAAGGAAAAGCAAAACGAGGTATTTTATAAAAACTTAACACATTTAAACGCAGAGTTCAGAAAGTACACTTATCGTACACACAATGTTCTGTTCAAAACCAACTCGTACATATTTTTCTTTTCATAACAATTATGTGTGTTCTAAATTTTGAAATTTTCCGTACACAACCACGAATGTGTTTTATTAAAATATTTATTTGCGTTCACGTACTTGAATGTACCACTATAGCTATTGTTTGCGTACGCGTACTCGATTTTTAGTACGCGTACGAAAAAAAAGTACATTGAAAAATTAAAATAACTTCGTGGTAGGAAAAAAAGGAAATTTACATTTATTTGAGCCTTCTTTTCTTACAATAAATTAAATATTATTTTTATAATTAAAAGTGAAACCAGGAAAACTTAAGACTATAATGTATTATCTTAAAATCAGTATATTTGATACAGCACTATACTTTAACATGAAATTGTACATAAAATAAAAATGTGAGTAAGTTTAATACATTATGGATCATATATACTTTTAACTTCAGATAGAAGATCTCGGCATTGTCGTTTTGCCTCATCCAATGATATTTTTTTATAGTTTTGTATAAATTTATTTATTTTATCCTCTAGTGATAATGTTTCAGGTTCACAAAGTATTTTAGCAATTTTTAAAAACTCTAACATTCTTAGAAAAAAATTGTTCAAATTATGAGATTTGAAAAGACTGGAAAAAGTTTTACCCGATGTAATAATGTTATTACTCTTCAAAGCTGAAGTAACATTATTATTCACTTTAAGATTTCTTTCTCTGGCCTCAAATAAAATTCTTTTTTTCATGTTTACATACTTTTTATAAGCAGAGCAACCCTTAAAATTGGTGGGATGACCATGTTGTTTACAATTGATGCAAAACGGTGGATTCTCTCTATCCGAAACAAACTTACACTCTCCTGGTTTATGACTTTTATCACATTTTACACAAGCAAATGGACGATTGCAATTTCGTGACATGTGACCCCATTGCTGGCAACGCCAACATTGTATTTCCCTTGATTTTTTTTGTGATTCCCACGAAACTTTTTGATTCAGAATATATCTGAAACTAATTAATTAAAAATTACAAGTTTTACCGGGCAATAACGAAACTAAAAATAGACCGGTATCAAAATTATTTTTCCTTGAAAAAAAACAGTGGAAATTTTCGAGACGGTCTCTGCTGTATTAGGAATTAATAAATCAATTTCATTTTTAATTAATTGTATATCAGTCTTAAAATATAAACCTCGTAAGACCACGCTTAAACGTTTTTGCTCAATTGGTGTGTATGAGTATGAATCTATATTTTTTTATTCGAAGTATTTGCATCATTTCATTATGAACTAATGCATCTTTTAGAAATAGTTTACTTTTATGTCTATTTTTGTTAATAATTTTATATTCAATTTTTTTTGAATTAAGTTGCTTAAGTAAATCTTCAATATCAACATTAAAGGGAAATATGGGTGGTCAAAACGATTTATCTTTTTTTCTAGAATTGCTAGTTCTATTTGAGACATCAATTTTTCCCTCAACAGTTTTTTCCTGATGCATTTCTAATTCGCCTAATATAGCAAATCTGTTTTGAGAATTTTGTGTACTACTATCGAATAAAGTCTGATTGTTACAATTTTTATTTGATATGTTAAAATTAGATATATCATTATTACAACGCTTACGCTTTTGTAGATATTGAAACTCTTTATCTTCCGATGATGAGGTAATAATTGAATCATCATCCATTGGCTTTTCAAAATGATCTGTGTTTTGAAAAGACTCCATTTCGGACAGGCGTTGAATCCATTTCCAAAATGGATAAAATTAATTTTTTTTTATTTTTATTTCACAAATATATATTTATTATATACATATGTATATAAAGAAAAAATTTTCCTTTTATGACGGTTAAATATTATTCAAATATTTTCTATGAATATTTTATTTTTTTTTTTTTCAAGAGACAAAACACGTCCGACCTCTATGAAAATTAAATTCAAATCCCGAAAAAAAGTACATGGAAAAATTAAAATAACTTCGTGGTTAAAAAAAAGGACATTGAAAAATTAAAAATAACTGCGGACGGCAAAGTAGTACATGTTACGGTGGACCAAATATAATAACATTTTTTATTGTTATTATTATTTTTTTAAGTAAAATTTAAATCTACCAATGCAGATTGTTTTTAATTATTCGTAAGTAGTGGAGTTTCTTGTAAATTCAAGCGAGGGTCATAGGAATGGCTCATTAATAAAAAAGTGCAATAAGTGGTGTTATGAAAAGTAAGGATTAAGGGTAATCTTATCTTTAACATTATTCCAATTATACCTAAGGAAGGAATTTTTGATGTTTACTGGTATCATAATTCTTGCGAAAAAAAACTGACTTCAAAACAAATTTCATTTGTCTGCCTATAACAGCTCAAGTGTATGGCCACATAAATTAGGTTATATTAACTATTGGGACACACTTATATTTTCAAACTTTATACTTTTTCAACTGTTCAATAGTTTGGCAATATACATTAAATTGAAGCAACTATAGGGTCACTCTTTAATTTCCAAATTTAAATTTTATACTTGCTGCTGTTGTAGATTTAGCAATCAGGCTCTGTGTAAATTTAAATCGTTCAACAGTTTGCCCATATACTTCAGATAATATCAACTATTTAATTTATAATATAACAGTTTTATACTTCTTATTATACCAAATAAAGTAGTGGAAATTCTGTGTAAAATTAAGGTGTTTGTATACAACGGTTCAAAAAAATAAATCCATATAGAACAAATAACATTAACTTTGGGAACACCCTTTAATTTATAAATTCAATGTATAAGCTTCTTGTTATAGCGGACTTAGCAAAACATGTCCCTTGTAAATTTCATCTGTTTGTCTATAACGGTTCAAAAGTCCGGCCACATACACCATATTATATCAACTATTGAGACACCCGTTTATTTCCAAATCCAAGTTTTATACTTGTTATAGAGGAGTTAGTAATACAGGTTCTTTGTAAATTTCAATCGTCTATCTAAAACTGTTTAAAAGCATGGCCATCTACCAAATTAAATGAACTATTGGTGCACCCTTTAATTTATAATTTAAAATATATCAGCTGTTACTATAACGGCCATAGCACTGGACATTGCGTCAAATTTACAAGCATTTGTCTATAACGGTTCAAAAGATAGGCCTATATAAGTAAATCTACAGTAATTATGGGACACTTTCTTTTTCAGCTTTTAATTTTCAGCGTTCTGTCTATAACAGTTCAAAAGTACGGCGTCTGTCTATAACTGTTAAAAAGTGTGGCAATATACATGAAATTAAATGAACTATTGCCGCAACCTCTAATTTATAATTTTTAATATTAATACTTGTTACTAAACGGCCATAAAAGATTGCAAACTATATCATTTTGAAACTTCAATAAAGCATCATTAGTGGAATGTCCTTTTTTAAAACCAAACTGAAGAAATGGAATGTATGGTTCAGTAAATGGATTGTCCATTTTTTCTCTAATAATTTTCTCAAAAACTTTTCCCAAATTCGAGAGTAAAGAAATTGGTCTTAAGTTGTTTATATCAATATTGTTTGATTGTTTTTGTATAGGAACAATCTTAGAAACCTTCCATGCATTTGGAAAATACGAGTTATTTAGACAATTGTTAAAAATTATCATTAAATATTCTATTGCCTTCACTGGCAGTTTTCTTAAAAGAAAATTGGAAATTTTATCTAGACCACATGATTTTTTATTGTTAATTGATTTAAAATGGAAAAACATATCATCTAAATTTGTGAGATTTTCACAATTCTGTTGGTTGGACGATTAAAAATTATCCGAAAAATTATGCAAACTTGTAACTTCATTAACAGTATTATATATAGTATTAGAAACTTCCGAATCATCTTCTATAACAGAACCTGAATAAATATTTGAGAAGAAATCTTTTAAGTTGCTCTATATTAACGAATTATCCTCAATTACAGTTCCATTAATAGACAAAGTCTTTAAACTTTTGTTCCTTTTGTATCCTATTAAGTTATAAACTTGTCGATGAGCATTAGGACCAGGTCTAATTTGTTGTAATTTCCTGCTAAACAAAGCAGACTGTTCAACCTCAACCAGCCTTTGTCTGCCTTTGTCAAGCATTTGTCTATAACGGTTCAAAAGATAGGCCTATATAAGTAAATCTACAGTAATTATGGGACACTTTCTAAATTCCAATTATAAACTCGCTGATATAGCGGACTTAGAAATACAGGTCCCTTTTAATTTTCAGCGTTCTGTCTATAACAGTTCAAAAGTACGGCGTCTGTCTATAACTGTTAAAAAGTGTGGCAATATACATGAAATTAAACGAACTATTGCCGCAACCTTTAATTTATAATTCTTAATATTAATATTTGTTACTAAACGGCCATAGCAATCGACATTCTGTCCAATTTGCAAGCTTTTTTCTATAACGGTTCAAAAGATAGGCTCATATAAGTAAATCTTCATCAATTATGGGACACCCTTTAATTTCTAAATTCAAATTATAAACTCTTTGATATAGCGGATTTAGCAATACAGGTCCCTTTTAATTTTCTGCGTTCTGTCTATAACGGTTCAAAAGTTTCGTCACATACACAAAATTACATTAACTATTGGAACATCCTTTAACTTCTGAATTCAATTTTTATACTTGTTGTTATACCGGACTTAACAATACAGGTTCGTTGTAAATTTCAAGCGTCTGTCTATAACTGTTAAAAAGTACGGCCACATACATCAAATTTACTGAACTATTGGCGCACCCTTTAATTTATAGTTTTCAATATTCATATTTATTACTATAACGGCCATAGCAATCGACATTCTGTCCAATTTGCAAGCTTTTGTATATAACGGTGCATAAGATAGGCCCATATAAGTAAATTTACATCAATTATGGGGGTACCCTTTAATTTTTAGATTTATTTTTGTATAATTTTTTGTTTTTGGGAGCTATAGTAATACGCAGTCATTTTATATTTTACAGAAGTGCCCTTTACAATTTATAATATACGTAAAAAATATGTATGTTGTATGGGAACACCCTTTAATTTTTAAGATTACGAGCTGTTTTTAAAACGGGACCAATTTGTAAGCATAATCTATCATATTACCAAATCAGAAATGACTGAGTTCTGGAGGCGCAAATATAAAAAAAAGCAACAATCAGCCGAATTGTATAACCTCCTTCTTTTTTTAAAGTCGGTTAATAAAATAATTATTTTCATTTGGGTTTTTTGTTTGTCCAATTGTTTTCCTGCTTTAAATTTGCATGTGTTATTTGTTGTTGTGGTTTTTCAAAACAGTAGATGTGCTTTGCTTATTACTATCTTCATTATAGCTTGCCTTATTTTTTGTTGTTAAACGGTAAATTTGTTTTGCTTATGTTTTAGGTAAGGGATGTTTACTTGTGCATTTGTTATGCTGTAAACACATTCGCCGCAGCAAGATACACGAACACACGGCAGCAAATGACGCTAGAAACATTTGTCGCCTTGTACGCAGCTACATAATAAAAATATGAATTAACTGTATTTTAGTGATGTTACTTAAGCGATTTTTAAAAAGCAGCGCCGACTTAAATTTAAAAAAATGTTTTAACTATTTTGTTGTGGGTGAAGAAAGTAATTGATTTGGAATACAATAGAACTATTTTTGGAATTTTTGTCTGTAAAATTTTGTGAGGAGATCCTTTAGAACCTTGATCAAATATAGAATATTTTTTTTTTTTCGTAGAAGAATAGAGATACAAATGTGAAATCAATAAATTTTACCGGTATAATTGTAATTAAACAGTTGACAGCACATTTGATTTTTATAGATAAAAAATTTTTAACACATACTTTGCAATAAATATTTAAAACGTATCTGTCCAAATTTTATTTTTAAAAAAATTGGCAATGCCACAATTTTTCGAATAAAAAATACTACAATTGCCATGGCGAAAGTATACGAAAAGTAGTTGTAAATATTTCAAAGGTGTGTATTAGGATATGTATAAAACTACTATTCTTCTATTCTATTCTTCTTCGATTACTTCTATTCTTAGTAATTGCTGGTTAAAGTACTAATACAGCTTGACCCCTACAATAATTTCAATTTTCGTTTATAAGTAAAAAGTTTCCTGTATGGAACATCTGTAAATAATTTACGTGATTGGTTTAATAGGTATCATAGAACAGTAAAGCTTTCAATATATTTTTATTTTTATTATTTTTTGTACTTATTATTGCTTCTAAAAAATACTTTAATATACATATATTCAATTTTGAGACAACCCAAACGAAACATCGACGTGACTTTTAAAGGTATTATTTCACTCTTTTTATAGCCTCCTATAAAATAGATAAATTTTTTTTTGATTATAAATCAGAGTGGCTTCTTTAAAAATTGCTAAAGTGACATCACTGAAATACAATAAAATCATGTTTTTATTATGTAGCTCCTGCCTTAAAAAAAATATGTAGCTGCGTGCAAGGCTACAAATGTTGCTAGAGTCATTTGCTGTCGTGTATCTTACTGTGGCGAATGTGTTTACAGCATTACACTTAAATCTTTAAATAAATAATTTTAATTTTTGTTCTTTTATTTTTTCATAATAAGAGATTTTAAGCACTTATTTTTTTACATGTCTTATAGTACTGACATCACTAAACTGTTTATTGCCGCGAATAAAAATAGAAATTAGTTTAATTCGACTGCAGCGGCGAATTAAGCCCAGACAACAACCTGCTACCTTGTTGCCTTGCTGTCAACAAAATAATCATTCTCATATAAAGACATGCATTCTAATTTTGACATTTTGCAGTCGGTACCTGCTGTCTCGAATGTGCTTACAGCATTATTGTTTTATTACTTCTTAATTGATGGTAAAACACCAAATTATTGGTACTAGCAGTCAACGATCATCACTTGCCGTGTACGGACGTAATTTCTTTACTGCGCTTATATTGTGAATTTTTTTTTTAAAGAGAATAACGGTTTACAGTTATTTAAAGTTCTGCTTTGTTCTTAATTTTCGTGCGTTGCTCCTTTTCGTTTATTACACAAAAAAAAGTTATCTGTATTGAATAAGTAATATTAAAAAAAATGGCCCCGGGCCTCCAGTGTGATCATCAAATAGATTCGCCATACTTCTTTGATCAACCTCCGCTTCCAACACCAAAAACCAATGCATCATTCAACGATCCAAAATACCTTATTATAACATCAAAAATAACGAGTTAAGAAAGCTTAGCCCTTTTGTCATACAAAGAGGATTAAATGCTATTTCAACACTAATCGATTCAATTAGCTAACTCAGAGACGGTAACTTACTTATATTAGTCCGTAACCAGTTCATTGCTAACAAATTTTTGAAATGCAAAACAAATCAACGTCCAGTTTATGCTCCTTGTTTAATAGACGTATCTGAAGATGAAATTGTTAAGGAACTTAAATCCCAAGGAGTAGTTTCAGTATATAAATATACAAGCAAGAATGATAATGGTAATAGTCAATGCAATGGCAATATGATTCTCACATTTAACTTATATAACCTTCCAAAAGTTATTCATGTAGCCTGGTATAAGGTTAAGGTTAAAACTTATGTTCCCAATCCCATGCGCTGCCGAAATTGCCAACTTTTAGGCCATACTAAGAATAAATGGTCCAATCAAGCATCATGTGACAAATGTAATCTACCTCCTCATGATCCTGAACAATGCTCTCGATTACTATGTGCCAATTGCCAAGATGAACATGCGTCTTCTGACAGAAACTGTCCCCGGTACATTCAACAAAAGGAAATCATTAAAATTAAAACACTAGAAAAATGTTCATTTGGTGCAACTAAAAGAAAGTATGAAATAAAAGTAAAGAATACCCTAAAAAATAAATTGAAACAAAAACGAAACGCACCATCTCCAAAAGTAAACAAAACAACCGAAAAACTTCCCCGCCGTAATTCATATGGCTCCTCATCCATTCCAAGCACTTCCGCCGAAAAAAAACTAAAATAGTAAAAAGGAATAATTCTTCAAATTCTAAATACATTGAAATATCATTATCTAAACAAACAGAAAACAATTCTGCTACCGCAATTGAAAAAAACTTCAAAAACACTTAACTTAAATAAAGAAAATGAAAGTTTGACTGATATAACCTCTTCTCCCCTTGAACAAATAACTCAAGATCTTATTAATAAAAAACAATACTTCTTACCATCATCCGAAAGGATGGATAATTCTGATGGCTAATTGCAAGTACACACCATGGCGTCGTGCTCCACAAAATCTAACCTAAAGGTACGGTCACATTAGTCAAACATTTGACTCAAATCGGCAAATATTTATTTGCCGCAGTCTGACCACAAAATATTTATTAAAAGCAAATAACATCACAGCTGATTTTGGGCAAATAAAATTATTTGCCAGTAAACAAAAATGTTTCTAATGTGAACATAGTGTGTCCACTCGACAGCAAATATTTGACTCATTTTTAGGCAAATAAATATTTGTTCTTACAAAGTTTTTGTAAGAACAAACAGAGACAAATAACAGCTGTATCAACAATGTTGCCCAGTATTTAAACTAAATTATTAAGTTTTGGAAAAACTCGCTGATAATTTTAACTTATATGTGTATTAAATAAAAACAAAATAATGTAAGCAACTAAAAATAAAATTATAGATAAAAAATAATAAAGTGCAATTTTTGGAAGAAATAGTGAATTAAAAAAGTTGTCGGGCCACATATTTTTCGAGTTATATATCATCAAAGTATTTTATATATAATTTGGTATATTTCGACATTTTCGCCTCAGAATGGTGCAAAGTTTCAAAATTGTATGTAAAAAGGATGTTTCATTAGGGGTTATTAAATGTTCTTTTATAAATTTTTAGTTAAGTATTGGTTTAAAGTAAAGTCACAAGAAATTGTATAACTTGAAAATTTGCGTTGCCGCTAAATTAAAGTTAGGTTAAGTTAAAGTTTAAAGCTGTAAATTATATACTGTTATATATCTGCACATAAACCTATGATAAGGTTGAGATGTATTCTGTTTTAAAATGCTTATAGACAACTTCTAAATGAAGTTATATATGACAACAAGCAACATGCTTTCACTTAAAGAATCTATATCGATTAATTAATATTAAACAAAAATTAAGCAAGCTTAAATTTAAGCAACATAAATTAAACTTTAATTAAGTTTTGCACAGTGCCAACGCATTTTAACAGCTTAAAGAGACGAAAAGAGTCGGCTATGTGCAGAACAAAACCAAAATAATTCTTTCGCCCTACTCGAAGCTTGGGAATAGAGCTAGGAGTCATTAGTGATTATCCATTTCAAGCACTTAAACTGTTCTTGCATAAGTTTCGATTTGCAATCAAAAAATATATGTTCTATAAGTACTAAGCTGAAAAATTATTTTTGCAATTTATGTAAACAGATTTTTTTTTTCAATATAAATATGCTATTTGACGGCATGTTATAATGTAACAATTTTTAAAAACTATATGTACAAGAGTTTTTCGCCTATTTCCCGAAATCTGAAACATTAAAATTTCTTAAAAATTATAGAACTTTGTATCCTAATAAAAATTTTGCATATTTGCAGTTTGATTCTTTGTAAATTTGGCTTTTTAATTTAAGCGACTTTTTATTTCAACATATGAATTGTCTACACTTATATCAAGTAAACAAATAAACAGCTGTAGTTTGAAAAATATATTAAATAAATTAAAAGTTTTTAAAAATTTTAACCAAAAAAATGTAATAAATGAATATTAAAATTTATTGTTAAGAAGTGGAATCTGATTCCTATTTAGCTTCATCCTCTTATTGTGCTCCTTCTTTAGAACACCTTTTGGAGCTTCTTTATAGCACAGAATATGAAAAATTTGATATTGTTGCTTGGCTTTGCTTTTTTGGAACTTTCATACATGGGAGTTATTCATTATAAACTTTCTTCTCACATTGCCATTATGTGTAATAGTTATTTTAATAGAATTTGTATAAATAATACATGCGTGTGCATAAATATAATATTAGCCACCATTATTTGACCAACTTTTAGAGTTTATGGCTGTTAGCGGTGGATATTTTTATATTAAAAACTGGGATTTAATTTCTCGTACAAGGTATAGCAAAAGTATATTATAGGAAGAGAATAAACACTTCATTTGGGACTTTAAAAAAGATGCGCCCAGAGTGCCTAGATGGAAAAAAATTTTCTAAAGTTGTATATTTTTGTTCCGACTGTTTGTTTTGAACTTATGTATATTGTACTGCAATTAAATATTTAAGAGTAGCAACTATTTTTCATCATTCGTAATTAGCATTTAATAATATTTTACACGTTTTTTTTTTGCAATAACTTCGAAATAATGACGAAAAAATTGAATGGCAATTAAGACATATCATTCGCAGCAGTTTGTGTTATGTTTGTTTTTTTCAGTTTGATCAAACATAAAAAATGTTTGCCTGTATTTTATTTGACATTACTTCATAGCTATTTCAACAAATAAAAATAGGCAAATAAATGTGCGTAATGTGACCACAAAACAAATTTTGTATTGTATTGAAAAAATTTAGGCCAAACAAGAGCAAACAAATTTTAGGCAAATGTTTGTCATATGCGACCGTACCTTAAGTAAATTAAATTTTACTTTTCAGTTACGATTAAGACATGGCTGTTTTTCGAATACTACAATGGAACATGAAAGGTTTAATAAACAATATAAATGAATTACAGCTTTTAATAAAGGAGCACAATCTATCTCTCATTTCCATCCAAGAAACACACTGCCCACACAATTTTAAACCTATTCCTCCTAAAGGATATTCTGCCTATTTTTTTAATTCACCCCTCAATTCTACATCTAAACAAGGAGTTGGGATAATGATAAAAGACAATATTCCTCATAGAATTATACATTCTAATTCATCATTGCAGTCGTTGATTATAGAGATCCAACTTCATACAAAATTTTCAGTAATTTCATTATATATACCACCAAGTCAACCCAACTCTAAATAGGAACTTACACAACTGTTCGACTCCATAACAAATCCATAACTTGTGATTGAGATTTTAATGCATGGCACGTTGCCTGGGGATCTCAAAGTATTAACCATAGGGGTTTTACTTTGGAAAGTGCAATTTTATCATATATTTTAAATGATGGTCGACCAACCCATTCCTACGGAAATAACTCCTTGTGAAGTATTAAACTTTAATGCATTACAACTGGAAGAGGACATCTCACTAAATGAACTTTTTTATTGCTTCAAAAAAGTAAATGGTAATACACCTGGTTATGATAGAATATCTTATCATATCATTAAACATATGAGCCTTAGTTCGAAAAGAAGATTGCTTGCACTGTATAATAATATTCTCGAAAATAACATAATCCCAGTCAATTGGAATTCTGCGACCTTTATTCCTATTCGTAAGGCCAACATCAACTCTCTGGAAATTAACTCACATCATCCTATTTCTTTGCTCTCCTGTCTTAGCAAAGTACTAGAGAAAATTATTGCTAATCGCTTGTCATGGTTTACTGAAAAAAAATCTTTAATTATAAATAATCAAGTTGCATTTAAACCTGGTAGAGGAGTTTCAGATGCTCTCCTTCATATAGACTTTTTTTATAACAAAGGCCCTTTGGGCATACAACCATGTT
Organism: Gymnosoma rotundatum; assembly: GCA_916610165.2. Lineage (NCBI taxonomy): Eukaryota > Metazoa > Arthropoda > Insecta > Diptera > Tachinidae > Gymnosoma > Gymnosoma rotundatum. The sequence continues at coordinate 60,969,059 of OU744339.1, forward strand.
TCTATCCTTTCAATTGATTTTGAGAAAGCCTTCGACAGAGTCGGAGCACACATTATACTCGACATTTTGAACAAATGGAAAGTTGGTAAAAAATTTTTAATTATATTAAAACCTACCTGAAAAACCGCAAGGATTAATGGTGTATACACATCATTACATTCCACAAGGCTCACCGCTTTCGGTTATTTTACTTTCTATAGCATTTAACGAGATCAGCCTATTTATTAATAAACACAAGTTTTTAGATCATTGTATTTATGCCGATGATCTATATATTTTCTGAAAAAAAAAATAGTAATCCTGAATGTAATACACTGTTACAGAATGTTTTAAATGAAATCAACAATTGGTCAGTAAAATCCGGCGCGTAAATTTCTATAAATAAAACAAAAAAATACATATCTGTAGGAAAAAGCTTTGTGATTTAAATTCGCATAACGTGCTTATTGAAAATGCTGCTATTGAAAATGTCAAGCAATTAAAAATCTTGGGTGTTATATTTACAGGAAATTACTCCTGGAGATATCATTATTTATCACTGAAGAAATCTTTAATCCAGAGAGCCAATATAATTGGCTTCCTGTCCAGCGAAAAGAGCTTCATTCATATAAACTCGTTAACATACCTAACTAGAACAATATTACTTAATAAAATTGATTATGCACTTTTTATCACTGGGAATACCCCTAAAACAAATATAAATCTTATTAAAAGTATTTACCACCAAGCAATCCGATCCAGTATTTATGCTTTTCGAACCACACCGATAAAAAATCTTTTAGCAGAATCCGGGTTACCTTCATTGGAAGATCGGATATATGAAGCTAAGCTAAAACTAACATCAAAAATAGTTTTTTTCAATAACTCTGTAATTGACGCCGACGTAATAAAACAACTTGTCGCTAAAAGACGCTATCGGATTTCATCTGTTATAGGAGAATCCCTTCGTCTTGATACTACGTTAAACATTTATACTCCCACTAAACCTGTTAAATAACCTATCCCCCGTGGTGTTTAAAAAATGAGCTTTGTGATACTTCTTTGTCTAAATTCACTAAACAAAACTTCTCTATTGAAATCTTTACTAAACTTTACCTAGAGAAAGAAGATATTTATTTGAAAGAAGGTTGGTATTTTTTTTACTGATGGTTCTAAGATCCGGTCGTATTCCATTGTGGACAGAAATGGATCAACCATAAGTTTGAAAATTCTCCCAGAATATTCGTCAATTTTCACCGCCGAGGCAAGTGCCATAATCAATGCAATTTTCATTGCATTAGATAGAAAACAGAAAACAGTAATTTGCACAGATAGCTTATCAGTTACCAAAGCAATATGTAATCCCTTATGTCGGGAATGGAATATAGTGAATCACATCCGTGATATTTTAATAAGTAATATTATGGGTACCAGGACATGCTAATATTAAAGGCAATAATAAAGCAGATGAAGCCGCAAAATTTGCCAATAGTGCCCCTGTAATAATGGAAAATCAAACAGAAAACATGGATGTAAAATGTTTAATAAAAAATCACCTCCGAAAAAGGAAATTATCAGTATGGGCAGCTTATCACCACCCCCATTACAGAGAATTAAATTTAAATTGCAATCAACCATCTTACCATCTTTTCACGTTTACGATTAAGACACACACATAGAACACACAATTACCTTTTCAATCTAGAATCATCTTTGGCCTGTCCAAAATGTGGTTCAACTCTGTCCGTTGATCATATTCTTTTACACTGCAGTCACTTCGTTAATATTAGGAGTTCTATTTTCGGATCCTTAAATCCAAAGGATCTCTTAAAAAACCCTTCCTGTGAGAACATTAAAAACATCAACAACTATATATCTCAAACTGGATTATTAATCTGATATTTTTATTTGAATTTTCTCAGATTTGAATAGAATATTATAATTAATGAATCATGTAATTTTAAGTTAGTTTTATCTTATCTCAATTTTGTTATTTTAGTTAGAGCCGATAGTCTTAGCAGCTAGTGCTCCTTAATTTGTATTAGATGTATAATTTATTATGGGTCTATTAAAGAATAATAATAAATAATATTGGTACCAAAAAGAAAACTATACAATTCGTGGTATTGTTGGTAAAAAATAAATTTTCTTTTAACAACAAAAATAAGGCAAGCTATAATGAAGATATTAATAACACTACTAAACATCCCATACCTAAATTATAAGCAAAGCACATCTATTGTTTTGAAAAACCACAACAACAAATAACACATACAAATTGAAAGCAGGAAAACAATTAGACAAACAAAAAACCCAAATGAAAATAATTAATTTATAATACCAGTAAACATCAGAAATTACTTCCTTAGCTATAATTGCAATAATGTTAAAGATAAGCAAATTATTACCCTTAATCCTTACTTTTTATAACACCACTTATTGCACATTTTTATTACTGAGGCATTTCTATGCCCCTCGTTTGAATTTACAAGGAACTCCACTACTTACCAATAATCAAAAACAATGGTAGACTTAAATTTCAACTGAAAAAAACGAATAATAATAATAATAAAAAATGTTATTATTAGTAACACCAATATTTGAATTGAAAAAAAATGTACGGGTTGGTTTTGTGTGTTTTTAATTTACAGATACGCACAAAAGTATTGGGACAGCAAGCTTTCTTGAATTCATTCCAGCTTCACGGCCATTGGAAAACTATAAGAAGTAAATTAAATGCTTTTGATGTTAGCTAATTCAATGAATTAACTAATGCATTTGGTTTTATATCAACATTTATTTTTTTAATTAATTAATAGAAAACTTAACAAAAAATTAGCGCGACTTCATCGAACAAAAGTATTGGCACAAGTAGTTTAAAAGCTTATAAAATACAGATTTTTTTCTAAAATATTTCTTATTTAATACTTGGTTGGTAAGTCTTTTTGCTTAATTACTGCATTCAAGCGTTTAGGCATAGAATGCACCAGATTTTTGGTTACTTCTTTCCCAATAGTTAACCACTCTTTCTTCAAGGACTGCTGTAGCTGCGATTTTGTCGAAATTGATCGTTTTTTGACCCGTCGCACAGTGGCGCCCGTAGAGTAAACGAGGTTGCAAAAACCAAAATTTTTATGAGCGCCCACGAAGTTTTGAATAAACCCATGTTATAGGAAACTTTTCAACGATTTCAAATATGCCACTCATAATAATACTACATTTTTAGTTTAGAAGATAAAACCGTTCAAAGGTGAACGACTTTCGTTTTTCAAAAAAACACACAATTTTTAGTCAATTTGTTGCGATTTCAGGTATAATATCACGAAAAATAGGTAACGAATCGCCATATATTTTATTTGTATTGATTGATGTACTTATTAAATGTATAATGGAAAAAAAATTACCTGTTTGCTTTGTGTTTCTCCTGGTAAATCGCTATTTAAAAACTATCCGTTTTTTCACTATTTTTCAACTTTGACGGAAAATAAAAAAAATCTATATTTTTCTATATTTGCCATATTTGCAAAACCTGTTCTTTGATTATTTCTTATAATTCAAAAGGTTTTATCTGCCCGTACGTGCCCGTTTGGCTTCTAGAGGTAAAAAAGGTTAAAAAGATATGGTTGCAGAAATTGTATGGCGTCCATCCCTTATATGTTTTGACTGATAGTAGTTTTTTTTAGTAGTAAATTTTTGTTTAAATTTTTTTTGTAGTAGTAAATTTTTAGGCATGGTTCATAAGCCTATATATTGCAAAATAAGCACAATGCCTGGATTAGTCTACGACTCAAAGTTGGCGCAACAATAACTGTAACCATTAAAGAATTTAAGTACTGAAAACATGGCGTTGAACAATTTAAAATTATTTAAACTGTTTAGAAAGTCAACCACACCAAAGTTTTTCACGGAAGCTGCTTTAGAAGAACTTGATAGCTTATACGGAAATATTGAGAAAAGCAAAATTATAAAAAATAATTTTTATCTGATATATGCAAATATTAAGGCTAAATGGGTGAAATCTAATCGAACCATTCAGAACTTCAACTCCAAATACGAGGACTGGGTTAATGAAGACACCATCCTGGCTATAATGGCAGTAGATAAACCCACCACATCAACTAGAGGAGCAAGAGGAAGGCCAAAAAAAAAGTATTGAGGAGTGTTCAATTTTCACAAGAAAGAGTTAGGTCTCAGATAACCAAATCTGTTGGTGATGCAAGCCCACTGCGACAAAAAAGGATTAAGGAAAGCATTCCCACGCCCACAAACGCACACATTAAAAAGTATGGTTCCGAAGAAGCCTTGGCCTTGTTTATGGACTTAGAACTTCCAAAGAGAAATCTGAAAAACTACGGGCATCTTTAACGCGACACGGCGCTGACGTTTTACCCGGATATAAGCATATTACGCAAGCCAAAATAAATTCTCGACCACCGCATACGGAGTTTACGGAAGTCTCTGCGAAAGCCAATCTGCAGGATCTCATGGGCCATACAGTAAAACGGTTGTTGGAGAGTCTTCCTGAAAATGAGGTGAAAACTCTTCCTGAGAAGTTGACATTGATCAGCAAATGAGGCTGCTATGGATCATCCGGACAAAGTATTTATAAGCAAAGGATATCTTCTGATAACGCTACAATATCGGACGGAAATATGTTTATGGCATCTGTTGTTCCTTTGCGGCTAAAATCTGATGTTTCCCTACACTGGAGAAATTCACGTCCGTCATCAGTGCATTATTGCCGACCAATAATGTTTCAGTTTGCAAGGGAATCGGCAGAACTCATAAGGACCACGGTGAAGGACATTGAAGAACAAATAAGCAAGATTAAGCCTACAAAGCTGCAAATTGGAGAAGGAAAATATATTGAGTTCCACCTGACCATGGTTGACGGAAAAGTCGTAAACGAACTAACAGGAACAAAATCAACAATGTCATGCCCGATTTGCAAAAAGAGTCAGAAGAACTTTAGTAATTCAAACGATTCTACAAATGAAGAGAATTACGAATATGGAATGTCACCATGGCACGCAAGAATTAGGTGTATGGAGTTCTTGCTAAAACTGGCGTATACCCTACCACAAGAGGAGGAAAACTTCGATGAAAATACATCAATAAAGGATAAGGAAAAGATCAGAAAGAAGAAAATACAGGATGCTTTTTTTAAACAACTTGGACTAAAAGTAGACTGTCCCAAGCACGGATATGGTAACTCAAACGATGGAAACACTTCTAGGAGATTTTTTGAAATGATGAGGCTGTAACTAAAATCACAGGAATTGACAATCAAATCGTGAAAAGATTGGGAACGATCTTGGATGTTTTAAACTGCAAAGAAAATGTCAATTCTAAAAAAAATGCAGAATATGCGTCGAAAACTCTTTTATCAGAAATGTATCCACAGAAGAAGTTGACCCCGACCGTCCATAAAATATTGGCGCATGGTAAAGATATAATTGAGTTCCAGTCTTTGCCAATTGGAGAGCTTTCTGAAAAAGCACAGGAGTCTCTTAACAAATTTTATAAAAAATATAGATTGCAGAACACATTCAAAACATCAAGGGTAAGGCAAAATGAGGACCTCTTCAACATGTTGGCACCATCTTCCGATCCACTTATTTCTTCCTTGCGGCATGTGAAGTCACGAAAAAAGGTAGAAACTAATTATATTTTAGAAATGCTTAGTCTTTTAGATATACCTTCTCTTACGATTTGTGATGAATATTTTACAGAAAATTGAAAAAATTAATTTTAAAAAAATTATTTTTTTTAATTTGTTGGGTAATAATTTAAAACATAAAACCGTAAAAAAAAATAAAAACTATTTAAAAATGTAAAAAAAATTTTTTTTAGTTACCATAAAATTGATTTTTATACTAATTTTAACTTTGATAACCCATAAGTAGGCCCCTACAAAGCGTAGCCCCCTTTCCTAACGCTCATTTCATAGGCTGAACAGTTATCTATCATATGCTGTTTAAACTTTTTAATTATCTTATTCGGTTCAAAAGATATGATTTTTGCAACGAAAAAACTCAAATGGCGCCACTGTGCGTCGGTCAAGTTCCTTCCAAAAATTTTCAATGGGATTGAGATCTAGGGATTGTGGTGGGTGTGGAGGAACATGAGCCACGTTGTACGCTAACCACATACGCACATCATGAGCGGAATGTTTTGGGTAATTGTCGTGTTGGAATGTAAATGATGTTGGCAAATTTAATTTCTCGGCACTTTTTTTAAGGTTTTCTTTTAGGATATTTAGATAAACGGATTTATCCATGATTCCTTCAATAAATACCAACTCACCAACACCCACAGATGACATGTACCCCCACACCATTACACCACCCTTACTATGTTTAATTATAGGAAAATTATTTTTTTTCGTATGCCGTATTTGGCTTTCTTTGAAATTCCGTTGCGTAGTCTAATCTGTTTTTTTGGTTGATTCAAGAAACAACGGGTTTACACCTAGCAACTCTTGATTTGTAATCAGCTTTGTGAAGCACTTTTCGAACGGTCATGGGATGAATATCCTTACCAAATTCCTGTTTAACTTCAGCAGCAAGTTCAGTCGATATTTTCTTGGGATTTTATTTTATTTTTCTTACTATTTGTTTGCTTTTGCGGTCACTTAAAGCTCAAGGACGGCTTGTTCGATGAGCATTATTGAAGATTGTCTCCCCTTTAAAACGTTTAATGATGCATTTAATTGTGAAACGACTTCTCTTCATATTTCAGCGTACGATTTGCCTTGGCTATGCAAGTGCGGCACTATTTTGCGCCAAGATTCGTTGGTATCTTTCTGTTTTGAGCTCATTTTGGTGTTCATTAATTATTTTTTAAATTTTTTCTTCAAGAAAACTTCAAAAAAACTGAAGTAACGGCTCAATTAATATTTATAGAAAATGCCTGTATGACTTTATTTTAACATCCTTGCCAGATCTCGAAAACTTCGGCCTGAAGCCAGATTTCTTTCTGGGTGTGCCAAAACTTTTGTGCATCAAAATTATGACTTTCTACTGAATATGTTATAACAAAACTATTAAATGCAATTAAATTAAAAATAAAAAACAATGATATGAGCTTAGCCAGTGTAGGAAATATTTATTATCAAATAGTTTTGCCTAATAATATCTTTTAAATGACTTTAAAACAGTGAAATACCAAAAAGTGTTGCTGTGCCAATAGTTTTGTGCGGGTATGTATGTACGAGAATTTTGTACACTGAGTGTACTTTTCTGAACTCTGTTTTAATGTAACGAATTTTATTGTAGTTGTTGTTGTATTGTTAAATTCATTAAATTACAAATTTGTAAAGGATTTAAGATTTGTTTAACCACAATGTTATTTACAAAAGTAACTAAGTTAAGTTAGCTTGGGTTCATTAGTTAAACAGCCGTTCTTGAAAAAACTTTTTTACAAATTAGAGATAAAAATTGATTTTAGTGAAATTGACATTTAAACCGCAATGTTTACTTAAAGTAGTTATCCTTTCGAAGTCTCTTGTAAAATGAAAGGTGTTGAAGCATATCAAAACTATAAATAAGAAGTGAAGTAATAGAAGATTAGAATACAGGTTGTTTAATAATTTCAAGTATTTCAAGTATAGAGAACAAAAAAAGTCGTAAACTAGCAGACAACGCATTCTTCATATCTGGCTGCCAGTTTTTAATGAACTACTTTGAAGAAATAGAATACAAAAAACAATTAAACTACTCATTTTGTATATTTTAAGTTGATATAAAATACTGACTCAATTGAATAAATATTTTATACTTACATGTACAAATATTAAACGAAGTATTTGAACACACTACCAAGAACCACATACATCTCTTCGCTATTAATCTTTTATTCATTGTGTAAACTTAATTAATATTAATTTCAAATGTTTGAAAAATAAATTTTTAATAATAATATATACAGTATTGTTCGAAACCTAAGCAACTTTTTCCCACTAAGTAATAATAGACTCATATCTTTTCTTTAAATAAATTTATAGAAAATATTTTTTTATTTACTACTACACAATGTGTCTATAACCTAAAAAGAACAACAAAAATTAAATTCCATTTCTTTGGAAGTTATAATAAAATAAAAACAAAATTAACTTAAAAATTCGCTGTATAAAACCTAAGCAACTTTTACTATTTGGTATGATATCCTCAGCGCACATTTTGGCCATAGATTTAATGAGATTCGATAGAATAGATGTTGGTATAGCTTCCCACTCTGATTTTAGAGAGTTCATCAACTCTTGTTTATTTTTAAAGCGTCGAGTTCCAACTCTCCGTTTTAAAATTCTAAAGAGGTTCTCCATGGGATTCAAGTCTGGCGAATGAGGTGGCCAATCAAAAACTTAAACCCCATTAGCTGATAACCAATCGATGAGTGTTTTGGGTCATTGTCATGTTGAAACTAGGGAAAAGACAAAAAATCAAAATTATTAAAACTAAATGAAATATGGCATCGACAACAACAAAAGTTTTAATCAAGAAAATATCGATGAATGAATAAAAAATTTAATGAGGAAAAACATTTACAAATTTGCTTTTTGAATTGATCAGATATAGTGTCGAAAGAGGTGCTATTGGAAATCAGCATGATCGGTCCATGTTCTTCGAGGCAGCAGGCAAAACACCACGCCTACCTCTAAATTGTTCACATCATTTGGAACTATAAAGTAACTCCAATTAAAAAAAAATAATATATGAGACAGTAGAGAATTAAAAAATAAGATAAAAAGCATCAAGAGAAAAAAGTGCGGCTCGCCCATATTTTCCGAGTTACAGGGCTCCGAAATTTTCAAATCTTTTGTAATACTCGTATCAATATGGGTATCATTTTAAAGCTTTTGAAGAGCGTTTTAGGGGAATATTAAAATGTTTTTAAAATGCTTAACCCATTAAGAGCCGATGGCATTAATATGTAAAATTATATATATGCAGTACCAATTCTTTTTTTTAATTCTCTGTCACCTCAATATTTCCTATTTTGATTGGAGTTACTTCACTAAACTAGATTTATGTAGATGGTAAAGGGTATATAGGATTCGGCATAGCCGAATATAGCACTCGTACTTGTTTTTGATAAAATATTAATATTTTGCTTTAAATATCAATTACACAAATTTTAGAAAACTCTTCAGCACATATTACACTTTCAGCTTAATAACCGATATGTATGTATTAGAGTAAATTTAAAAAATTTGATTTGCGGATGTCATCATTTTTTTGAAGGTTTTTGGGCAAATGATAATAATGGCGGTCTTTTTTTCGGAAAAGTTTCACTCCTTGGGGCGGATTTTGAGCTCGTTTTTCCGCGGAGCAAAAACGGTTAAATATATGTCAAATCTGATTTCGCCAGCCGAATCTGCAGCAAAAATTATTACAATGAACGTTTTTGAATCCTTAAAAAAGGTTCAAAAACCCACAACAGAGGGCGCAAATGTCATAAAAAAATTTAGGTTTTTATTAAACATGCACGATGAAAAGGCATTTTAAAAAGTTATGCAACTTCAAAATTATTTCATAACAAAAAACAAATAATTGATAAAAAAAATTTACAAATTTTTTTGAAATGAACTGATTTATTTAAAGTAATTTTAAGCAATTTCAGTGTTATCTACTGCGGCTATTGCTTAACGATTTAAAACATCTTTATTTTTCAGCAAACACGAATCGTTTAGTCTTGAAATTCGGCCAACTAGTTGTTCCGTATAAATGCTTGTAGATTTAATGTTATTGGCGATTTTGTTAGTTGGCCAATCAATGGCATTATTACCCATAAAAGAAATATTTATACCACAATTAACTAAACTTTTTAGGCTCTGAAGAGTGACATAATCATAAGGCAATCATAATTTTGTAATTTGCTAGTTACATCGATAGTTTTGTTTAATACATTTTCATTTCCTTCAACGAAATCTTTTTCATATAGTATTTGATCGGTTGAATGGATCAAGTTAACGAAATCCTTAGCTTCTTCATCCGCTGTACAATATGTAACAGTGTCGGTATCATATTTTTTGAAATCGTGTAAATTACAATTTTGATCAATTTCTAACAACTTTGATTTTACTTGGTAACAACTTTTTTCGTAGTTGTTCCTTTTCCACTAATGAAATTCTTTCGTCAAAAATTGGAAATACTGTGTTATCTTCGCTTAGGTATTCCAAATGCCGTAGCTGAGTGGCTTTAGCACTGTTTGCAATTAAAGAACAATATTTTCCTTTCATCTACGTAAACTTCTCAAGTTCGGATAAAAAGTCTAGGTCGCACGTGAACCAATACTATGGTATATGGTTATAAAATAGAGAAGCATAGCTTCAAATTGCTCGAACAACGTTTCCGAAATGTAAAAATGATTTTTGTACAACATTAAAATATATAATACTTTATGTGTGTGAAGATAAATATGTCGAGTTATATGTATATGTTTTTGACGTAACGACTTGCGTAAAACATATATGAGTGTGAAGTTAAATATGTTTGACGTAACATCATACAAAGAAAAACACGAATTGTTTTACATTTTTAAATATATTTAACAACAAATTTGTAAAAAATAATAGAATTTATGCGATTCAACACCTTCTTAATTATATCTACATAAATTAAAATTATTTTTATTGAAAGTCAGCACATCAAATTTTGGTCTCTAAGATATTTTAACCAATGTGGCCAAATGGAGAGGAGCGAAAATGTTCCCAAAAAAAGACCGCCATTATTATTATTTAGGCAAAACCCATAAAAAAGGATGTTACCCGGAAAACAAATCAGGTGACCTGGTCGCCAAACGAACTCTAGTATGTATGTTAACAATATCCTTAAAGTAAAAAATATTAAGAAAGCCTATGTTTTTTTATTTTTACATATTATTTTTTAAAAAGTTTTTTTCAACAATTCTAATGAAATGTTTTTGGTGGAGGAAACAAGATATATATGATCTAGAAAGACGCGCCTTAAAAATTTATCTTGAATTTGTTCATGCTTTTAAGAATAAACAACAAAAATTTTAAATAAATATTATTTATAGGAGAGAAACCTTCTTGATGCTACTTAGTTTTTCTATATTGGAAGCATTTTTTTTCTTCTGTATACAAACAAAAAAGCAAAATTCACTATTGTTCCAATGTTCTTCTTGCAACAGACTCAAAATACAACCATCTAAACTGAAAATCAAACAAAAAGTGCCATATAACAAAAAAGGTAAAATATATCAAAAGTTGGCAGATTTAGCTCTTTTTGTAAAGGAGGCACAAAAAGGGCCAAGCATTCGAAAAATAGCAATTTTCTACTTTAATAGCAGCAACGGTCACGCTGCTTGAGACCAGCGATATGAATTTTTATTTTATTTTTCCTTTATTTTATGAAATATCGATACCCTAGTGGTATCGTTCTATCCCTAGTTGAAACACCCATCGAAGTGGCATTTCCCACTCAGCATAGTTAAGCATGTGAGTTGCTTAAATGCCTCTGTAAACAAAACGGTCCATTTTTGTTTAAATTTATACAAAGAGACCAACACCACTGGAGGAAAAACAAGTTCAAACCATCACATTTCCACCCCCATGCTTTATTGTGGCTTTTAACTACCGAGGATGTAGCCGCTTTCCTTTCGGTCTTCTCACGTGGCAAACTCTATCTGAATTTAGTGTGTTGAATTTAGATTCATCACTAAACAAAACAGTTCTACATTTGGATATAGTCCAATCCATATGTGCTCTAGCAAAATCCAACCTAAAACAACCAAAAAGCTGAGAAAATCAGAGACTACGTTGCAATCAATCAAACAAACCTCTTTTTTAAATGCTTCTCAGTCAGCATAGGCTTCTTAGATGGCATGAAGCTTCTTAAGTTTTGTTCCAATAAACGTTTTCTTATTGTGGAAGAACTAATCGGAAGATCAATCAACTATGTCTTTCGACGAAATAAATGGATTTTTTTTTAACTAGACGGAAAATTTTCTGGTCTGTTCGCTCAAAAGTTTTTCGAGGTCGCCCACCGCTATTGGCTTCCTCTAATTTCCCAGTAGCTTTATACTTTTTTATTAGTCGGGAAAGTATTGATTTATTAATATTCAATTGGTTTGCTATAGCAATTCAATAATCTTTAGCTTAAAAGCTGATCCAGCTGATTCTAAAGAATTGGTACTACTTAAATGCATAAAATCAACCAAAATTATTTTTTTCAATAGTTTTCATAACGGGACTAAAATTTTTGTTTAAAATTTTTGTTGTTGTTTTAGTTAATATTTCGCAACAAGTTCAACAATGTAAAAAGTTGAAAGCCGACATTTTTAAGTTAATTTTGTTTTTGTTTTATAATTTTTTCCAGAGACATAAAATGTATTTTTTGTTGTTATTATTAGTATGTAGACTGTATGTATAATAATAAATAAAAGGGAAATTTTTCATTAACCTATTTAAAGAGAACATATACGACCATGAGTATTTACTGGGGAGAAATTGCTTAGGTTTTGAACAATACTGTATATTTTTATAACCTTTACCACAGGTGGAAAAGGGTCATTCCGTTTGTAATTTCTACAATATCCATTTCATTAAGTATATACATGTATTTTGATTCGAAAATTTTTCACGAATAAATCACTCTTACTTGTTTTAATTGAAATAATTAAAGTATTTTTTTAGTTTGAATCAATACTACATTTATTTTTCAGCATACTTAGTAATCTACGCATAGAAAAAAAATTTTTAAAGTGTGTTGTGACTTTATAACTCACGAACGGTCAAACCTATTTTTGATGGTTTTTCTAAAGTTTGCAGAAATTCGGTCAACGCATTAAAAAAAATTAAAACAGAGATAGGTATTTATTAAAAGTTCCAAGATGGTATGCTTCTTAAAAAAAAAGAAACGGGAGGGATAAATGTGGAAAGGAAAAAAGTTGTTACAAAGAATGGAATCAAATATAGACTCGCCCCTTGCATTTAAGCTACCCACACGACATGGTGTGGGTTTTTTTTCTTCTACAAAGGGATACTTAGTTTTGTAACCGTGCCACATTCTTTAGGAAAGGGATAGATGAGAGAAAAGACAGGTGGTGAAAGGAGATATACAGCCATTTTCTTAATTATTTTACTTCGCCGGCGAATATGCTATGAAGAAGTACAGACGAAGGAGGCTGCATGTTTTAATGCTGTTTCTGAATATGTATTTATACCATTAAACAGAAAAATAAACATTATTATTTTTTGACTGCCGCAAGGGTTGAACCCAGGGCAGCCAGATTTGTTGTCAACGTGCTTACCACCTTGACTACAGCAGTTGGCGTCCACTTCAATTATAACCGGCAGATTCCGTCTGGCTGCCATTCGCACTCATGTGCCATGTAGTAGGAGACAATTATGACCGTGCCTGTGTTCGTCTTCCAGGCAGCTGCTACCTTGTCTTCATTACTGTAATCAGTCAGAATGAAGATTATTCAAATTGCTCTTAGCAACTATGCATGATCTGATCTTACCTGGACCCATATTAAAAGCACGTGAATTTTAAAATTGGTGTCACACCAAGTTTTTATGCTGATTTATTTAAACCAATTTATTATTTATTTTATGTTTTTTTTTTTTTCAAAGAAAACCATTGTAGTTTTTAAAGCAAATTTAGATTACACTTCTAAGCAAAAAATTTGCTTCCAAAATGTTTCTGGTATGCGAACTAAAAGTAAAACTCTTGGTTTTTTATGCAATGTTGCTATGATGTTTTTGTAATTGTTGAAAAGTGGCTTACTGATGAATTTTGTGGTGCAGAATATTTTGATTTAAATCTTTATCATGTGTACAGAAAAGATAGATCGTACATGAGAACTGGTCTTGGACGAGGTGGTAGATTTTAATTACGGCGAGGAAAAAACCAAAATAATATGATTGTTCCGACGTTATTGTTGACGGTTTGCTTCATTAGCTGTTTCTTTTGGTTCCTTTTCAGGATGGTCTGATTTTCATACATACCACCTAATACTTCGTATGAATTATATGCATCTCATGTACATATTATATTATACCTTAGTCAGAAAATGTGTCCAAGTACAAAATTTTTAGTCCTTGGGGACTTTAATTTAAAGGACATATTTTGGGTTGAGCGTAACGGCAAAATAATTCCTTTTAATATAAATAAGCATTTTGAAATAAATCTAATAGATTCATGTTATGAAATTGATCTTCAAGTTAGCTCTATTAACTATAAATAAAGTGAAGTGTTAGATTTGATATTCGTTCAATTTATTTTTAAAACAAAAGTATATGAATGTTGGGATCCATTTTCCTCAGTAAATGTTCACCATAATGCCTTAATTTTAGAAGTAGATATTATTTTAATAATTATGATTTTAATGCATTAAGTTCTAGGTTAATGCAGGTTAATTGGAATAATTTGTTTGATGGTAAATGTACTAATGTGTTTTAAGGTACGGTCACATTAGTCAAACATTTGCCTGAAATCGGCAAATATTTTTTTATTTATTTATTCATCGGTTTCATGCACAACAAGACAAGTCTTATAGTTATAGTGCATGAATATGTAAGTGTATATAATAACAAAAATATAAGTTAAGAAATAATTAGGTACAGAGTTATAAAAACACAAAATAAAGGAAATAAAAAATACAAAAATGCATATAAAAGATACATAAAAAATAATGAGAATAAAAATGAAATATAAAATTAACGTATTTTTAGCCACTGTTAAAAAATTTGATTAGAAATTTTCTGAAATGCGTAGCGTTGCTGTTCAATTGCTGAGAGTGTGGAATTACATTCCAAAGGCGTGCGGCATGTATCATGAACTGCCATTCGGACACTAAGCTGTGATATTTAGGGATTATAATGTTCTTTCCTCTGGAAGATCTTGCAAATTTAATAAGGTTAAATAAGTATTTAGGCTGCTGAGAATAAATGATCTTTTGTAAAAATAAGAGAACTCTAATCTTTAGATAGTCACCAAAAGACACTCCAAGTAGTCGTTTAGAATATGGTGATATATGTTCACGAATACCCAAATTGAAAACATATCTTATGATATTGTTAAATAGGACATTTAGTTTAACTTTGCTTACTGAGTCACAGTTGGCAAAAAGCTCGCAGCCATATAAAAGTCTCGGTATCAGGTATGCCTTAGCAAGTAAAATTCTTATCTTCAATGGAGTATATAACTTAGTTGTCCATAGAGTTCTGAGCTGCAAATAGGTTTGAGTTACAAGTGCTTGTACGTGATTAGCCCAGCTGAGGTTGTTGTTAAAGATCACACCAAGATTTTTAGCCGAATGAACCACGGCAATTTCTCATTGTTATTTTTAATTTCAACAGGAATGTTTGGTGTATAATTTCTTTTATGAATATTTAAACATTTGGATTTTTGAGGATTCAAGCAGAGGCCGTTGTCTGTTGCCCATGAGTATATCTTATTTAGATCCTGGTTGATTAAGCCAACATTCTCCTGAATGGAACTGCGGTGGGCAACTACAATAAAATTCTACATCATCTGCATACATGTGGATCCGGCAGTGCGACGGTTGCAGATATAAATCGTTTGCAGTAGTAGTAACCAATTAAAAATAAAATTATAAATAATAGTGAACAAAATGCAATTTTTAGAAGAAAAGGGAAAAATAAAGTTGTCGAGACATATATTTTTCGAGTTATACATCATTAAAGAATTTTTTATATGTATATATACAGTTGTTGCATTGGAGCTTATTAAATTTTTAGTTAAGTATTGGTTTTAAATAGAGTCGCAGTAAATTATATTAAAATTTTTTCAAAAAGGTTTTTATATAATAAAAAATTCCATAAAATGTAATTTTTTCGAAATATATATCGCACTTAGTATAATATCAAATTTTATATACAAAATTTGGAGTATATAACTCGGAAAATATGCGTTGCTGCTAAGTTATTTATTAAACATTTAGGTTCATTCCTAAAACATGTACGTAAGTTTTGTATTCATTTTGGAATTCTATGCTAAACTTGACTGAAGCAAAACTATCTTCACTTCTACCGAGGACAAGTAATCCTGCCGAAAGCCATTTGTTCGGGAGTTATAGAGGTTTAAAGTTGTAAATCACATACTGTTATATACTTATCTGCACATAAACTTTGATCAGGTTTAGACGCATTTTGTTCCAAAATGCTTACAAATAACTTTTAAATGAAGTTATATATGACAACAAGCAACATGCTTTCTGTATGTATAATCTTACATTTTAAGCTAACGAGGCTAAAGTGATCCAGTAAGAATTTAGCACGCTGAAATTTAACCAACATAAATTAAACTTTAATTATGATTTAATTAATCATTATATATTCGTTTGACGGTTAGTTATAATGTAACAATTTTAAAAACTATATACAAGTGTTTTCCGTAATTTGAAATATTTAAGTTTCTTAGAAATTGTAGGACTTTGTGTCCCAATTAAAATTTTGCACATTTATAGTTTGGTTCTTTGTGAAATTGGCTTTTTAATTTAAGCAACTTTTTATTTAATATATTGAAATTCTGTTATTTCAATTTGGTATTCATTAATCTTTTTATAGTTGGTTGTTTTCTTATCTAAGTAATAGGATTTATCTAAGTAATAGGATTTGCATTGTACAAATTGACGTTTATCAACCGTTTAATTATGAGTAAATTTCTGGATTTCCTCAAGGAAATATTCTAGGTCCTTTTATTATTTTTATTAATGATATTTTTCATTGTTATATATATATATATTTCATTGTTAATATATATATATATATATATATATATATATATATATATATATTTTTTTTTTTTACTCTATGCTAATGATTTCAAAAGAAGGAAATTGCAAAGTGATCTTGACACATTAAACGATTACTTTATCAATATCAATCTGACCTTAAACTTGAGTAAATGTTTTAATGTATCTTGCACAAGATTAATCATCCCATTATCTTTAACTTATCGATTTTTTAATGTTAATATAACACAAACAAATGAAATCAATGACTTAGGTATTTTGTTCGATTCTAAAGCGACTTTCAAGCCTAATTTAGATAAGATTATACCTAAAGCCTTCTCTATGCTTGCATTTATAAAAAGAAACAGTGCAGATTTTGTAGACCCAAATACAATTAAACTTATTTTTTCGGCTTACGTAAGATCTAAATTGGAATATGGCGCGTCTATATGAGTCCTTATTGCGCCATTCATATAAATTGTATGGAAAAGATGCAGAAATGTTTTAATTATTTTGCTTGCCTTACCTTAATTTACTTTGTCCGGTTCCTACTTACATGTCTCGTAGCTTACATCTACTTTTAATACCCTTAAAATGTCTATGGTTTTTATAATTGACTTGAGAAATGGAAATAATTATTGCCCTGAACTTTTGCAGAAAATTACCTTTTATATACTCTCCAGATTATCATTATGTCATAGAAGATTATATTTTGTGGCCTTACACCAAAGAAATTATGTACTAGACTTCAATGCATCAAAAACTTGTTTTATAAACGCTCTATTGAACTAATATTTTATATAATTTAGCACGTAATATTTTTATATTATTACAAACTATTTTTTATAAGGGTTTTCGCGATGGGTAGAGCAAACTGTGCAAACGGTGCAAATTAGAGCAAATATGCATCGTTTTTATCAGTACCACAATAAAAAATACGCATTTAAAACTTACTTCGTTTGCACTAAAAAAACCTTGAGCAACAAAAGTTGTGCATATTTGCTCACTTTCAAAATAAAGTGTTCAAACTAACACATAGAAATTATATTCATATTGTTTACACATAGTTTTTGTTTTTCCTTTCAATTTGAGAACTGTAATAATTTTGGTTCTATTTACTTAAACTTATAATCATTTAATGTGCGTTTGCTATTTACTTAAACTAATGAGGTCTTCTATTTGCTTAAACAAATGATCATATTAGTGTCTGTCCTGAATTTACTTAGGATAATATTCAAAGATAAAAATACGTGGCACACATGGCCATGAAAATTATGTTTTCTATTTGTTTAAACTAATGATGTCTTCTACTAATGATCATATTAGTGTCTGTCTTGTATTTACTCAGGATAGTTATAAATATTCAAAGATTAAGATACGTGCCACACATGGCCTTGTAAAAAGAACCCTTACTACTGATGAAAAATAGTAACTAGAGCATTAACGATAAGAAATAAGTATAACCTATGTATATTAGAATTGATTGATAGTATATAAGCTGAACCATTGATAAATAAATTTAGTGTCTTACAAACATTCAAAATATAAAGAGTTTTATTTCAATCCTCTAAACATTGGTCCTTCGATAAAAATTGAACCAGAAAAGAAAGTTTAAATAAAAAATTAAAAAAAAATTTTTTTTTCACGCGAATTAATTAAAAAAGTGTTATAAAAGCGTTTGTCTCGGGTAACAGAGATAAAGTAAAAAAAAAAAAAAAAAAAATTAATTTGTAAAACTGAATCTAGGCTAAAGGAGACATAAAAGTTTAAGTTAATTAAAAAAATCCTCATATAAAAGAAAATCAACATCATGGCAAATGTTCAAAAACTTCTGGAACGCCAAAAGGTAATTGGTGACGAAATAGTGTGTATACATACAAAATTGGCCGATCAACCAATTCGTCTGCCAAAATTAAATGAAATAAAAAAACGTACTTTAAATTACAAAAAAGAATTTAAAGCAAATCATGAAATACTGATAAAGCACGGAAATAAATCCGAAGATTACTTTATAAGGCAGTATTTTGAAAACGTTTGTAAAATCATTGATGAAATAAATGAAATCATCGCAGAAGAAGATAAAACAAATCCAACTATTGAAGTAGGATCAACAGATAAAGAAGAAAAGGTGCCTGATTTAACAGAATTTTCAAAAGCAAGGGACGTAGAATTTCCTGTGCTAACAATAAAAGAAATATCTTCGATCAAAAATTCGCAGAACAAAGACATAATGGAAGAACTTTCCAGTATGGTAAATGTAACTAAAGAATTTTGCGAAGAACTGATAGAAAATATAGAAACTGTCCATAAAAAGTTTGCAAATAAAGCAAGGACAATTAGAAAAGAGATACCAGCGGTTACTGCAAAGGTTTGAAAAGTCCCCTGAGTCAATAACAACAGATGAATTTTTGACAGAAATTGAGGATGTTTATTACAGAACGCTAATAATAATTAATAATAAACAAGAAGAGGCAGAAAATTCAATTATATCAAAACAAGTGAAAGAAACCGAATTTTCCAGTTCAGCTCATCTTACAAAAATAAGGATCCCAGAATTTTATGGAAACATAAACGAATGGGCATCATTTTACGACTTGTTTAAAAGTTTAATTCATGATTGCAACCAGTTTTCCGATGTAGAAAAAATGTACAGACTTACTACATCACTTAAAGGCGAAGCCAAAAAATTAATTCAACATTTGAATATAACTTCAAGCAATTTTGAAGCAGCCATGGAAATTCTGAAGCAAAGGTATGAGAACCGCAGATTACTGTTTACTAATCAAGTCGATATACTCTTGGATCAACCAATGGTGAACACTGAATCATCATCCAGCCTAAAGCAACTTTTAGATACAACAAATAGTTGTATTTATGCACTAAAAGGGATGAATATAAACTTAGAAAGTGCTGAACCGTTTATAGCACGTATCATTTTTAGAAAACTAGATAGAAATGGACTGCGACATTATGAACAAACGGAAAAAAAAAAGAAATTCAGAGCCTGCGTAATTGAGTTTCTGGAACAACAAGTTCAAGCGCTGGAAGCAGTTTCAAAAGGGCAGATAAGAAAAGATGCCAAAAAACCAATAATGATGGGCAAAGCAACCACGTCATTTCACACAATGCAGAAATCATGCCTTTACTGCAAACTAAGCAATCATTCTACACCAGAATGCAGAAAATTTTTAACTGCCAATCCCACGATGTCGCAATCGATCGTTCGTTCGCACAATTACATTCAAAACAAAAACAAATTCTAAAAAATTGTTTTTGTTTTTAATGTAATTATGCGAACGAACGAACGATTGCGACATCGTGGGACTGGCAGTAAATCTATCAACAGCTGAGCGAACAAAACTAGCTTATGAAAATAAATGGTGTTTCAACTGCATTTAGCATAAAACCAATAAATGGTGCACTAACAAAACAAAATGTTGCTATTGTGGAAAAGGTCATCATAAGATTCTTCATCTTAGTGAAGAAAGTAAAAACAGTTCCAGCACATCATCAATGGCTACCAATGATTCTGCAGCATCAGTACTTCTAGCAACAGCACAAGTCAAGGTACAAGCAGCACATGGGCAGCACTTGATTTTAAGGGCACTAATTGGTCAAGGCTCACAAGAAGCATTCCAACTTTTACGTCTACCAAAAACCAAATGTAAAACAGAAGTCCCATTATTAAGGAAGGTATGCATAAAAATCGTAACATTTTAGCTCAATCAACAATCTTCTGATGGATACTTTCGGGCGTTGTTAGTAAAAAGGCAAAACCTGAAAAAGTCGTATCAGTCACAAATCTAGAGCGCTTTTGGGAAATTGAAGAAACCTCTTCAGACGTCAACAACCATGTGGAAAATAAATTATGTCATGAACTTTTCGAAACAACAACCAAAGTTAATAACGACAACGATGAAAATGAACTTGGTCAATCAAGAAAACAAGCAATAGCCAGACTGATTTCAATGGAGAAAAAGTTTGATGCGAACTCTAAGTTAAAAGAAGAATATATAAATTTTATGAAAGAATATGAAAGATTAGGTCATATGAAATTAACAACCAACAACAGCGGAAAATATTATCTTCCTAATCATGCGGTTATAAAAGAAAACAGTTTAACAACAAAACTCAGGGTAGTGTTCGATGCATCAACGAAAACATCAAGTGGCAGAAGTCTCAATGACATTATGTATGCAGGCCCAAAGCTTCAAAAAGACATTTTTGATATCCTTGTAAAATGGCGTCAATTGAAGTATGTTTTAATTGCAGATGTGGAAAAAATGTACAGGCAAGTGAGAGTTGCTGATGAGTTTCAACAATATCAACACATCGTTTGGCGGAAAAACAACAAAGAATCGATAAATGAATATAAACTTACAACACTTACATATGGCACAGCTTCAGCTCCGTTTTTAGCTGTAAGAGCTCTTTTTTACATAGCTGACAACTGTGGCAATGAAAAAATAAAAATATTATAAAAGAAGATTTCTACATGGATGATCTGATGACTGGAGCCGACACAATTGCAGAATGTAAAACAATTCATCATAATATTCGTAATCAACTTAAAACGTTCGGATTTATTTTACGAAAGTGGCTGTCAAATAAAAAAACCATAATGGAAGGTGTTAGAAATTCCACAGAAAATAAAAGATGACGAAGCAATTAAAACTCTAGGATTACAATGGGATCCAATGATGGACACTTTTAGATTCACAATTAACTTTTCAAGTAAAAATGAAGTTACTAACAGACATGTTATGTCAGAGACATGTTATGACAATGGGATCCAATGATGGACGACACTTTTAGATTCACAATTAACTTTTCAAATAAAAATGAAGTTACTAAAAGACATGTTTTGTCAGAGGTGGCGAAAATCTTCGATCCCTTAGGATGGTTATCACCAGTAACTATTCTTGCGAAGCTATTCATATAAAAATTGTGGATGTTGCAGAACTAATGGGACGAAGTCATACCCAATGAAATGAATACCGATTGGCAAGATTTCAGAACAAGTGCTGTTTGTCTACAAAAAATTAGTGTGCCAAGATGGGAACAGCTAACAACTAGTTCGAAATTCGAATTGCATGGTTTTGAAGATGCATCAGAAAGGGCGTATGCAGCTGTTATCTATGTAAAAAAAGAAGACATGGTGACGCTTCTTATAGCCAAAACGAAAGTAAACCCCATAAAAAATAGAAAAACTTTACCGAAATTGGAACTTTTAGTTGCGCATTTATTAGCAAAACTATTACAAAAAGTAACTAATATAATAAAAGGAAAATATACGATAAATGCTTGGAGTGATTCAACAATAACAATAGCATGGATCAAAAATAAAACAAGCAAAGATAAGTTTGTTAAAAATCGGGTGGCAGAAGTAAGCAATATTTTAACTAACGCGAAATGGTATCATGTAAAGAGCCAAGATAATCCAGCAGATGTTGCATCACGAGGTATTTGCGCCACACAGCTATCTTCACACACGTTATGGTGGAACGGTCCAGCATGGTTAGCAAAGTCATCATGGCCAATGGAATAAGAAACAACCGATCGACTGTTAGTAGCATTTTCTTCATCAGACAGCAATAATTGTCTACTTCTAAGAGTAGTTGCATACATACTTAAATTCATTAACAACTTAAAAGGTAAATCAAATAAGTATCAATATCTTTTAACAACTGAAATAGAAGCGGCTGAAAAACTTATAATACGATGTCATCAAGAAATTGAATTTGGTAGAGAAATGGCTGATCTAAAGAAGCATAAGGTAGTCAACAAAAGCAGTAAAATAGCCAACCTCTTTCCGTTCATAGACAATGATGGCCTACTAGGTGTGGGCGGTAGACTGCAAAACAGTAATTTATCTTTTAATCAACAGCATCCAGTCAGAAAATAAGTCCATTTCAGTAACGGAACTTTCAGCAAATACAGCAATTTATTTGGATAATGTTGGACAGTTAAATGCAATAAATTCAAAGTGGAATCTGGCGATATATTATGATCTTAAATTATACTTTGAAGAGGTTAAAAGAATTGGAAAGTTTTTAGCGTAAGTGACGAATGCAAAAGATTAAGTACTTATAAAGATTCCTGTGAGATGCTCATGATATCTATGAAAAGAAGATACAGCATTCTTGAACAAAACAATAATCTATTATCGATGTCAAGCCGAGAAACAAAAGAGCTCCATTTGTGTTTGTTGGGTCTATTTATAAAATCCTTTTTGAATGATGGATGCAAATGACCGTGCAGTGATGAAAGAAAACTTAAAAATCATATTTGAAAATCAACAAAATCTTGACGAGTTGATTCGACAACAAACTTCCGTCAATGACTCAACGGTGAATATATTGAAGAAAACTACGGAGGATGTTAACGTCAATTTCAAGAAAATGTACGAACAGCTGCAGCTATTTAGTGAAGATGTGTCAAATGAAACAGAATCTACACGACAAACTTTATTTTACACAATCATAACAACTCAGCTAAATTTAATGATTGATGAATGCAATGATATACAAATATCAATTATAAATCTGTTAATCGATGTCAACCATGGTCATATTAATACTAATTTGGTAACTCCTCTACAGCTAGAAAAAGAGTTACTGAAAATTGAAAAGGCTCTTCCAAATGATTTGACTCTTTCGGGCAAAGCAAGTGGGTCGGAGCTGAAAGAAATCTACCATTAAATGACAGCTAAAGGCACGATAGTTGATGACAGACTTGTTGTTCAAATGGAAATTCCTCTTATGCAAATACACAGCTCAGAAGTGTATCAAATTATTAAACTTCCTATTGATGTAGGATTAAGTGCAGTTACTCCTATAGTAGAAGATGACTTTATTGTATATAACTTCGCATTAAACATGTATTATCTGATGCCGCCATCGCAACTAAATAAATGCGGAAAAGGTCTTCAAGGGGAATTTAACTGCAAAGGCAATATACCATGGAAACCAGCTATTGGAAGATCATGTGAAGTGTCAGCATTAAAACAATCTCGCCATGCCGAATGCTTTCTTGAGACTGCTACCCGAAAAGGCGTTTGGAGGAAACTGTCTCTTGAAAATCAATGGATCTTTTCTATATTTGATAATAGGATTCTTACTGTTGATTGTGGAGTGGGTGAGCGCAATTGGATTACCCTTCCATTAAAGGGAATTGTTACCTTATCATATGGATGTACAGCAACATGCGAAGGAGTTGTGTTGTCCGCCTCAAAACATTTTTCAAAAGAGAAGATGACTTCTAAGGAGTTAAATCTTGACAATTTAAAGACCAAATTAATAAAGCCTATTGACGAAATTATAGTAAACAACTCCATTTACATAGAACAGCTGCAGAAGGATGTCGAATCGATAAAAACTAAACATGTTAATTTAAAAGAACTAAATTTTCACGTTGCTTCTGGGCATGCATCTTTAATTATAATCCTAATAATCTTTCTAGTTGATGTTGTCACAAAACTAGAGTGGTCAAATTAGATTTTTCCCTACCGATGGCTACTAACGCCCGGCAGAATGTTCAAACTAATTGAACATAGAAATTATATTCATATTGTTTACACATGGTTTTTGTTTTTCCTTTCAATTTGAGAACTGTAATAATTTTGGTTCTATTTACTTAAACTAATAATCACATTAATGTGCGTTTGCTATTTACTTAAACTAATGAGGTCTTCTACTTGCTTAAACAAATGATCATATTAGTGTCTGTCCTGTATTTACTTAGGATAATATTCAAAGATAAAAATACGTGCACACATGGCCATGATAATTATGTTTTCTATTTGTTTAAACTAATGATGCCTTCTACTAATGATCATATTAGTTTCTGTCTTGTATTTACCCAGGATAGTTATAAATATTCAAAGATTAAGATACGTGCCACACATGGCCTTGTAAAAACAACCCTTGTTACTGATGACAAATAGTAACTAGAGCATTAACGATAAGAAATAAGTATAACCTATGTATATTAAAATTGATTGATAGTATATAAGCTGAACCATTGATAAATAAATTTAGTGTCTTACAAACATTCAAAATATAAAGAGTTTTATTTAAATCCTTTAAATATAAAGTAAATAAAATTTTTTGACATATTTTTGAAAAGAAAAAAATATTAAAAAAATGTTTGTGAGCACTATATGTAGCAAAAAAATATAATTAAAAATGTATTAATAAACCTTACACGGCTAAAAAAAGGACCAAGAGATAAACCAAATAAGAGATGGTCAAGAAAAAGAAAAATTTAAAATTTTTTCTTTCTCGCTGCTTATAGGCATTATTAATTAGCAAATATTTTTAATTTTATGTTTTGAATTCTTTTGTATATTAATTTTGCTTTTTGAATTTTGATTTTTTAAACAAATAAAATGTTTTTTGCAAAAATGTACGTTTTATAGCCCATTCAGGCTGCCACGAAATTAAGTCATATCGTGATTTCGGCCGAAATCAACTTCAAAACACGTAATTTCGCATACATTTTACCATTTCCCAAATCAACTTATTTTACTTAACTTCAACGAAATTAACTTTAAATTACGATAGACAATGCTGTGTTGGGAACCCTTAAACACTTGTTTTAATTTCTATCAAAACACACTTTGTTTAAATAATTATATAAAAACAAAGAAAGCACAGAATGTCTTGTAAAATAAATAATATTTGTTTTTTTTTATTTTATCGATTAATTCCTTTCTATATTTTAAACATAAAAGTGGAAGAGCTGAAAAGGCTACTTCGTGAACGAGAACTTCCGAGCACAGGAACGTCTCTCAAGTTTTATTGGTGCGGATGAAATTTGGGGATAGTGATGTTTTTGAGGAAACGGCTTCAGCATTTGCTCCTCCAAATGAAAACTGCCCAAGCTCTTCTGTACATCCGCAAAACAAAGACAATTTAATAAATCTACAACGCCAAGTTAATGAATTAAAGGAAATGTTGGAAAGTGCAATGAGTATTTTTCAAAGCCGTCAACAGCAATCTTTACGAAATTCACCACAAGCGGTAAGCGTACAATATGGGAGTTTAAGCAACGAAATAACTTCAAACGCACATGCCAGTATGCGTCCAGCGAGTAGCTGTTCCGTTCGAGAAATTGCCAAAACAATTCCAGAGTTTGATCCGACGAATGAATCTACATTATCTGTAGAGCAATTTGTAGAAAGTGTTGAAAGCGCTATACAAGCCTATCAATGGGAGCAAAAATTTACTTCTTGCAGTTTATAGCAAAATGATAGGTGTTGCACGTTTATGGTTAGACACACTTCAGGTTCTGCATTCAACATGGGATACTTTTGCAAAAGATTTGGTAGAAGAGTTTGCGCTGACGCAAGATGAAGCAGAAATACATTTCAAAATGATAAGTGCTATACGTAAAAGCAATGAAAATATTACGGATTACTGTTTTCGAATTTGTGCATTAGGAAAACGGTTTAAATTAAGCGAGAAAGCTATTGTCAAATACGCTAGAGAAGGATTACAAAATCGTGAAATTCTAATGGCCATTGCAGCAAAAAATTGATTCGGTAAAACAATTACGTGAAATTTTAAACGAATATGAAAGAAACGTGTCCGGGACTCGTGTTACTAAAAATTCTGATACAAAAAATAAAATATCAACCGATACAGCAAATAAAATTTTCAGTCACGATAATTTAAAAAAAGAAACTACTATGAAATCGGGCAGAGAATATAAATGTTTTAATTGCAATGATCTAGGACATATATCAATTAATTGAACGAAAACCCAAAGACGTCCACGATGTGAAAAATGTAATAGGGTCCACGCGAAAAACGAAATTCATTGCAAACAGATTGCAATAACACGAAATATGTATTTCAATCATGATGATGTTTTGTTTCTGCCAAAAAAGATTGCTTACCCTCACCAACTGCTATTAGTGTAACTTCAAGTTCAGCAGAAATAAAATTGCAGGATCTTCGTGAACACACTGCAGAACGATTATTAAAGACATTTGATGCTGACTATTTAAAGAAGTTTAAAAATTGCAGCATGACTTTAATTTCTAAATGGGGATGTGATGGGTCCTCTGGCCAGAAACAATACAAACAATGTAATGGGGAAAATTCATCAGATGCCAATTTATTCATGGTTTCTTTCGTTCCATTACGTTTAACAAAAACTTATATTGGTTCAGAGCCATCAACTAGTAGAGCTGCAGAGATAGATGTATGGAAGAATGAAATTCCCTCGTCAACAAAATTTTCTAGACCAATAAAATTTGCTTACAAAAAAGAAACTAAAGATGTCATAACTGAAGAAGTTGGCAAAATAAGAGATGAAATTAAAGAACTTCAACCAGTGATATTTGAATTTAATGACCAATGCATCGAAGTTAACTTTAAAATGTTACTTACAATGATCGATGGAAAAGTTGCACAAGCTTTAACCGAAACAAAGTCTTCGTCAAGCTGCACCATATGCCAAAAAACATCAAGTCAATTGAGCCAACACAAGACGATAGTTTTAATGAAGCATATGAATTTGGAATGTCACCTCTTCATGCTAGAATTCGTTTTATGGAGCATATTCTTAAATTGGGATACGATTTGGAATTTGGCCCGTTAGGCGAAACAGTGAGAAACAACAAAGAAAATTTGGAAAAAAGAAAGCAACAAAAAAAAAAAGATATTCAAGAAAAATACTGAGAGATAGGCTTTATAATTGTCCAGCCAAAGCAAGGAGAAGGAAATTCTAATGATGGAAACACAGCAAGGAGATTTTTTTCTGATCCAGAAACTGCAGCTTCTATAACTGGAGTAGATTATGATTTAATACGACGATTCCAAATCATAGCATGTAGCAAAAAGATAGATGCAAAAAAATTTGGTCAGTATGCTAATGAGACAGCAACCCTTTATAACCAAAAATATTCTTGGAGACATATGCCAACCACAGTCCACAAAATTTTGTTCCATTGGGAACAAATAATTCAGCACAATATGCTTCCAATTGGAGATCTTTTAGAAGAAGCGCAAGAAAAAAGGAACAAAGACTACAGATTCTTTCGCGAGCACAATACAAGAAAAATTTCCAGATATTGTACTAATGAAGATCTAATTAATATTTTGTTGTGCACATCAGACCCATATATGTCCAGTATTCTACAAAAATGGAAATCAACCTCATTAGAGTTAGATGAAGAAGCTAAACAATTACTGCAAAATGAAAATCAAAGCTATTTGGAAGAAATTTTTACTAATATTGTTTAATTAATACTAGTTTAAAGATTATAATTTGTTTTTAATTTTAGTATAAATTTTTATTAATACATCTAAATAAAATATATGTGCACTTTAAATCAATAGTAAAAGATTACTTAAAATTTTATCGATGTTGTGTTCTTTATATAATATATCCAAATGGTATTGATATTGTTGGGAATTTCAGTGTTATTTTTCAGTTTAATCCTCATAAGAATTAGCTTCCAAAAAAAACAACCTTTGGCCCCTGTGAATATTGAGACTAAATAAATGTCAGTGGTCAAATGTTGGCATTTTCTGACCAAAATTAAGATTAGGAATAATATATAAGTATTGGATGTAAAATACGATTGAAGAAAATAAGAAATTATAAAAAAAACAAAAAAAACCTATTTAAAATGTCAAAATATTCAACTTTTACATGGAAACTCAACAAAAAATTAAAATACATTTTTAACTCCACATTACTTACGTTCCTATCAGTCGATTTTTACGTTTGAACACGCAAATTGAAGCTTAAGGTTCCTCCTATTGAACAAAACAAATTGCGTAAAAAAATACCAATCCGGTCAAAAGTTATAGAGTTTTGACCGCTATCTCGCGAAATTGACCACTGTGCGTCGTCCCATTATCAAAAAATGTGTCTCTAAATAAATCTATCTATATATATATAAATGAATGTCTGTTTGTTTGTGCTTTATCACCTTTTGTTCGCTGGGTATGGTAGTATACGGTAGTGTATTTATAAAGGTATTTTTTCGGTGATAATTAAAGGCGGTATTTTGTGCGGATAAAAATTTAATTTTTATATAGTGCGAATCAGAAAAATCTGACGGTTCAGAATATGTGATAATTTTCAAAATCGGTTGACGGATGCCCGAAATATAACAAGATTATATTTCGGCATTTTGGACGACAAAACGTTGTTGAAAAACACAAGCTTGACTGTTGATAAAAAACACGCGGTAGTAGTGTTGTTGTTGTTTTTGATTATTTTTGAGACTCCGCTGGCAGGTTGTCTCAGTTTGAAGGGCAAATTCCGGCGCGAAGGTTAAATTCCTTTAAAATCGTTGCTGCCACAGTGCGTTTTAGTGGTTTTTAGACGTTTCGGGATTTTTTTTGTGGCGATTTTCCGTTTTTGGCGATTTTGGTGTTGCCACTTCCGGGGAAGTTCTGGGATTTTGGGGATTTTTGTCCCAGTTTTTGGGAATCCCAAGCCTGGTTGTTGACTTTGCTAAGTTGGTGAGTGTCCCAGCTAAGCTGGTGGTGAGTGTCCCTGCTACTATCGTAAAGGAGGATACTTTGTTCGTATCGTCGAGACGACTGTTGGAGGTTGAAAAGGAAGATAATAACTATCTTCCGGGCCATTTCACACGACACCTTGCTGACAATTTTGTTTTTAAGGTAGGTGGATTTTTTTGTTTTTTTCCTTGATTATTTGTATTTGGTGGCCGATATGGCACCGGGGCCGGCTACTAAGCGCAAGCCGAGGGCGAAGGGTGACGCCAGCGACGTTACCACGGACGACGTGCGCGGGCCGCCGCCGTTGGGTGTGCCAAAAGTGCGCCATACTGACAGCGAGCTGTCGAGTACTGAGGGTGACGAGAGGACCGAAAAGCGGTATAAGCCTGGTTCGCCGCAAGCTAGACGTGCTGCTATTGCCGCTGCTGCTAACGCTGCTGCTGCTAATGCTGCTGCTGCTAATGTTGCTGTTAATGCTCCTGCTGTTTCTGGTACAGCAAGGCGTGTCTCGGAGGAGATATTTTCAATGGAGGATGACGGGGAGGAGGAAAGCGTTACTGCCGCTGTCGTACCACCGGTGCCCACTCCATCGGAGAGGAGGTCAAGACCGAGGAAGAAGACAGCTGCTGTGGATGTGGCTCGTTCAGAAGCAGTGGTTTCGCGGATGAAGGAGGTGACGGACGATCTCACGGATTTTGTTTTGGGTGACGGGGTAAAACCGGAGATGTCGAAAAAGATGCTACGCTTTGCATCTCGGTACGAGAAGCTGCTAATGCAGCTGGTGGCAAAAAATGAGCGTCTTAGGGGTAGGCTGGATAATGGTCGTGATCGTGAGTGCGGCGTTACTGATGGCGTTTTTGCGGTACCGAAGGCGCCGGTGAGGATGCCTGCTGGACCAGCGGTTCCTGCTGTTTCTGCTGCTTCTGCTGTGTTGCCGAAACCGGTGGATACGTGGTCGGTAGTGGTGAAGGGGCGAGGTACTGCAACCTCAAAGGAAGTAGTAGAGAAGGTGGTCAGTGAGGTGGGACTTACGTTAGGAGTTCGCGTGCATGAGGTGCGGCCCATTAAGGCCGGTGGAGCTGTAATAAGGACGCCGTCTGTGGCAGAAAGGGAGCGAATTGCGGCAAATTCGAAATTTGCAGAAGTCGGTCTAGACGTCAGCGTCAACGACAAGCTGGGGCCGAGGGTGGTAGTGCAGCGCGTACATGCTGCAATCTCGCCGGATGAATTTATGGGCGAGCTCTTTGAGCTTAATTTGAAAGAGAGGATGACCCGGGAAACATTTTTGAAGAGTGTACGAGTCGTGACTGCGCCCTGGAAGGTGCAGAATGATGGTGCGGTTAATGTTACGTTGGAATGTACAGGGAGGGTGGTGGATCAGCTGTGCTCGACCGGTGCCTACATAAAGTGGTTCCGGTTTCAGGTGCGGATACAGGATGCGGTACAGTCGTGCTTTAGGTGCCTTGGGTTCGACCACCGAGTCCATGAATTCAGAATGCGGGAGGAAACGTGTTTGCGGTGTGGCGAGGTTGGCCATCGGGCCACTAACTGCTCTGCTGAAATTAGATGCCGAAACTGCCTGTTTAAAGGACTTCCAGCAGATCACAGGATGTTGTCGATGGCATGTCCCATTTATGAGGCTATGGTTGCTAGGGCGAATTCTAGACATTAAGTATGGAGGGGATTACTGTAATACAGAGGGCATATTCGGCGACTTGCGAGTTTGGGCAGGTGATGAGGCGGCGGCGGGCTCCTTTTGCGCTTTTGCAGGAACCATTTTTTGTGAGGGATCGTATTAGGGGATTACCGGCTGACATGCGTGTCTACTCTAATTTGCCAGGAAATGCAGCTGTTGTTGTTGATGATCCTGATGTCGACTGCACTGTCGTTAGCCGTGCCAGGTGGGGTGTTTGCATAATAGTAGAGGGCCGTTTTGGGCGATTGTTTTTGGCGAGTGTCTACTGTCCGCCTAGTGCTCCGTTGGATCGTTATATAGGGTATATGGATACGGTGTTACTCCTCGCGAGTAACTTCCCTGTTATCCTAGGCTTGGATGCGAACGCATGCTCTCGTATGTGGTTCAGTAAAATGCCCAGGCGTGCGCCTGCGTATTCGAACTACAGACGAGGAGTTATGCTTAGTGAGTGGCTGATCGCTAAAGGTGCTTCGGTTTTAAATGAGGCTAGCGATTTATATACGTTTGACGGTCCAGTTGGTGCAAGTGATATAGACGTAACTGTCGCGAATAACGCGGCGGTGTCGGCATATGTCTTTCGGTGGACAGTATGTGACAATGCCGGGATAAGCGATCACAATCTCATAGAGATTGCGATTTCTTACCACAGGCGCAGTTGGACTACTTCGTCTTCCCGCAGATGGCGGCTTCATGGCGCGGATTGGTCTTGCTATGCAGACTACTTTAAGGCTGTCGCGTCAGAAATGCCAATAGTGGCCTTTAGGGCTTTGCCGGTGATAGAGAAGGTTAAGGAGGACGAGTGGAGGGCGTTTGTAGCGTGCAATAGGGACGATCCTTGGGGTACGGTCTATCGCATCTGTAGGGGTAGGAACAAGGGGCTGCATTTAGAATCTCTTCAGGTTGGCGACGTTTTGTTGACTACCTGGCGGGATTGTGTAGACGCCTTATTAGGAACGTTTTTTCCAGAGGCGGAACGGGTCGATCGCCCTTCTCTCATTAGGGAGGAGGTTGGCCCCCCAATTCTGGTAAGATCGGAGGTTTCTGATAGCATCTGTCGAATTAAAAGTAGAAAGTCGCCAGGTATTGACGGTATGACTGGAGAGATGTGTAAAAGCATCTGGAAGGCTATACCGGAATACCTGGAAGCAATCTTTGGGAAGTGTCTGAGTGAGGGCTATTTTTCTAGGGCTTGGAAAAGTGCTCGCGTTGTCATGCTTCTGAAGTCTCCCGATAGAGTGAGGAGTAATCCACGCTCTTATCGGGGCATCAGCCTTCTCCCAGTGCTTGGAAAAGTACTGGAGAGGATGATGGTGGCGCGACTGAAGTAGTGTGTCAGCGGGAGTCTTTCTGAGTACCAGTATGGTTTTAGGGAGGATGCGTGGCTGCATGTTAGGCGCTGTGTGGGCGACTATTCTGGCAGATATGTCCTTGGACTATTTGTCGATTTTAAGGGTGCGTTTGACAACCTCTTGTGGGGCCAGGTTCTTGATAGAATACGTGAGGTAGGCTGTCGGGAGATGGCTTTATGGGAGAGTTACTTCAGCGGCAGGAAAGCTTGTGTGGTGGGCGCCAGCGATACGGTCTGGAGGGATGTCGTCCGTGTTTGTCCGCAGGGATCCATCTGTGGCCCATTTATTTGGAACCTCATGATGGACTCCCTGCTGCGTCAGCTCGGCGACCTCTCCTTCGGGCTGTGTGCATATGCGGATGACTTGCTTATTCTTGTCGAAGGTCAGTCTCGTGCTGAATTGGAGAGAAGAGGTAATCAGGCCATGCGCATTGTTTGTGAATGGGGTGCTAGTGTCGGTGTCGATGTGGCCACGGACAAGACTGTGATGATGCTGCTGAAAGGCAGGTTATCACAGGCTCGTCCACCATGCATACGAGCAGGTGACAGAAGTCTCAGCTATGCGACGCAAGTCAAATACCTGGGGCTAATGGTGGCAGAAAGGATGAACTTTTTAGTTCATCCTATCTATGTGAGGGACAAGCTGAGTGGCGTTGTAGGTAATCTCAGACGTATACTTAGGAGTGACTGGGGCGTGCCACTCGGACTATATACGGCGGGCTGTTTGTTGCCTGTGCAACTTATCGTGCGCCTGTTTGGTACGATATGGCCATGTCTGTTGTTGGCAGGAAGAGGATTTTATCTTGTCAGAGGGTAGCTATGCTCGCTTGCATACCGGTCTGTAGAACAGTTTCAACGGATGCTCTTCAGGTCTTGCTGGGTGTTGCTCCCCTTGATTTGGAGGCAATACGTCGTGCTATTGCCTTCAAAGTTAAGCGGGGGCTACCGCTTCTAGCAGGTGGGAGAACAGTAGTGCAGGTAGAGTGACGTATGAATTCATACGTGACCCTACTTTTGTGCGGGAACGCCCAGACTTTAGTTTCGGCTTGAGTCTGGGTTTCTTACTGACCGGGCACGGCTCTCTGAATGCATTTTTGCATCACAGGGCCTTGTCTGATTCTGCTGCCTGTAGGTGTGGGGCTAGTTGCGAGGATTGGAGGCACTTACTGACTGAGTGTCCCATATACGATGACATCAGGGACTTAGATAGTATGGGTGTTATTAGGTCTGGCGACAGCTGGAATTTTAGTAACATTTTGGGGAACGTAGATGCATTAGGTAGACTGCGCGAATTTGCCCGTGTGGCCTTTCTGAAGAGGTTGAGGCGTGTGTAGTTGGTGGCGTTCTGTACGGTTGTTCACAAACCCGGTGTCCTTGTGTATCGCCAACGTTGTCCGCTACGTATTGTTGTCCGGTAGCATGGCTGATGTTGGTTGTTGTTGTTTGCTGTGGTCTTCGCTGTGGCTGATGTCTTGGGTTTGTGCTGCAGCCATGGTTTTACGGCGGTCTCTTCTTCTAGCCCTTTTGGGGCTTTAAGGGGTGGCTTCTGTGGTACTTGGGCATGTAGTAAGCAACTCCTGGATGAGTCTCGCTTGTGGATATGGAATACGATTTGGATTATGGATTGGATTGACGCTGATGGCTGGAAGCTGGTTGCTGGTTCCTGGTTCCTTTTGTAGGTGGCTGGCGCTGGTAGCAAGTTTCTGGTTGCAGATTATTTTGTCGTCGTTTATATTGTTGCTGTGTCATTTTGTTGACTAAGTTTATCCGTGAGGAAAACTACGTTAATTGTTGTCTCAGTTGTTCGTGTTGTCCTTGCTGGTGTCACGTGTTGTGGCACAAAGTGTCGCTCGTGAGGGCGGCTGTTCATTGTTTTTGTGCGTTTGTTTGTGCATTTTATGTTGATGTATGTTGTATGTTTTGTTGCTGTGGGTCACCAGTCCCGGGTTATTTGGAGCCCAACTGGCAGTAATCTCTGTTACGAAGTCTGACCGGAGTCTTTAATCTGGTACCACGGGTGTCAGGTGCCCCTGGAACCTCGGTTCCAGCCTGACAATGGAGTGGCCCTTCGGGGAGCATCGTGGTGGCTGTGGTTTAAACCCAAAACGCGGGGAGAGCGCAAGCTCGGTGTGGAGTTGCATTGCAACCGGGTGCCGTGACCCGTAGAACGGCAGGAGTTTTAGATAGGCTCCGCTCCAAACCAAGGGGGAAAACATGTCCAAATACATGAATTCGAATTGGTACTCATGTTTTGGCATGGGGGCGTTGGTGGGCGCATTGTATTCACCCAGTGTTTAGAACATCGTGGAGTTAGGCCTTTTTGGCGGGAAACCACGTAAATCTGAATCACATCTGTTTGTGCTTTATAGGAGGCCAAACCCTTGGACCGATCTTCCTGAAATTTTCACAGCATGTTACTGTGACTCTGGAAGGAATAATAGGCTATATGAAGTTTTAATTGGACAAAGGGGCGTGGCACCGCCCATGTAACCCAAAAATTTAAATCGCCATATTTTGGCCATTTTTTGACCTACGTCGACGATATTTGGTACATATGGTATTGGCATAATTATGAATACGTACCAGGAGAAAAGTGGGTGGGACCTCGCCCCTTTTTAGAAAAATTAAAAATCGTAATATAGTCTTAACTACTGGACCAATCGTCATTAAATTTTCGCAATAGGATATTCTTGACTATATAAAGTTGGGAGTGGACAAAGGGGCTTGGCCTCGCCCATATAACCCAAAATTTAATATCGTCATATCTTGGGCATTTTTTGACCTACGTCGACGATATTTGGTACATATGGTATTGGCATAATTAGGAATACGTACCAGGAGAAAAGTGGGTAGGACCCCGCCCCTTTTTAGAAAAATTAAAAATCGTAATATAGTCTTAACTACTTGACCAATCGTCATTAAATTTTCGCAATAGGATATTCTTGACTGTATAAAGTTGGGAGTGGACAAAGGGGCGTGGCCTCGCCCATATAACCCAAAATTTAATATCGTCATATCTTGGGCATTTTTTGACCTACGTCGACGATATTTGGTACATATGGTATTGGCATAATTATGAATACGTACCAGGAGAAAAGTGGGTGGGACCTCGCCCCTTTTTAGAAAAATTAAAAATCGTAATATAGTCTTAACTACTGGACCAATCGTCATTAAATTTTCGCAATAGGATATTCTTGACTATATAAAGTTGGGAGTGGACAAAGGGGCTTGGCCTCGCCCATATAACCCAAAATTTAATATCGTCATATCTTGGGCATTTTTTGACCTACGTCGACGATATTTGGTACATATGGTATTGGCATAATTAGGAATACGTACCAGGAGAAAAGTGGGTAGGACCCCGCCCCTTTTTAGAAAAATTAAAAATCGTAATATAGTCTTAACTACTGGACCAATCATCATTAAATTTTCGCAATACTTTTAATTTTATTTAATAACGAGGGGGGTAGCGAAGCACACCGGGTTCATCTAGTCATATATAAAAATCACACCAAAATTTTATCTAAATAATTAAAAACTTAACTACAAACAATAATTATTCGAAATTTACCGTTAAACAATAAGTGATGTCAACTAAACAGGTTTTACAATAAGCTGGTTGAAGTAAGCTGTGAGTGCAGAAATGCAAAAGTTTTCTTGTTTTTAGTTTTTATGTTCATAAATATTTTAGTTTTAAAATAAAAAGTATATATGTTGTAAAGATTAGAATTTTTCCAAAATTTTGTTTCATTCAAAAGTTATATCGACTTTTTTCTTTTTTAAAAAGTGTGGTTGAAAAAAGCTGTGAGCCACTGTATATGGGGCAAAAGACAATTAAAACATAAGAAAAACTTCAAGTTTAAAAAATGGCGCACGCCTATATTTTGCGAGTTACAGGGCTACGAAATTATCAAATTTTTTTAAATATAAATATGGGTATCATTAAAAAGCGAGATCTTTAAAGAAATGCTAAGATTTAAAAAAAAATGCTTAACCCATTAAGAGTAGATAGCATTTTTATGTAAAATTATATATGTATATGCAGTACTTTGTTATTCCTTGTGTAATTTCTACAATATCCATTTTCATCCCATATGTATTCTGACTTCTTATGCATAGCGAAGTCGATTGAGCGATGTCCGTCTGTCCCTCCGTGTTAGTGTTAAAATCAAGTTTGCCGACGAAAATTTGATTTCACAAAAAAATAAGTATGTCAATATATCAGATATATTGTTGAATAGGTGCTATAGGAAATCAGCATCTCGGTCCATGTCCGTCGAGGCAGGAGGCAAAACACCACGCCTACCTCTAATTTTTTCATGTCATTTGGAACAAAGTAAAAAGATAAGAAAAAAACACATCAAGTAAAAAAATGTGTGGTCGCCTATATTTTCCGAGTTACGGGGCTATAAAATTTTCAAATTTTTTTAATATATGGGTATCATTTATCATTAAAAAAAAAAGTTTCACCCATTAAGAGCCCATGACATTTTTATGTAAAAATACAGTTGCGTTCATAAAAATAGGAGTAACCCATTAAAAAACAAGAGATTCATTTTTAACATAAAAATAACATGTTTTAATCCAATTTTTTTTTGTAATGTAATGTTAATTTAATCCTAAATTATTTAAATCATTCACTGATTAAATAAAGTTTTTAACAAGTAAGTAACAAGAAGTTAAAAAAAGATAAATTAAAAATAGCAGTTCAAAATAATAGCAGTATTTCAATTTTGATTAATATTTACTATTGAAATCGTTAAAAAACATTATGAATATTATTAGAAACTTTAAATATTATTAGTATTTGGTAGAATAGTCTTTATTTTTTATTACAGCAGCACATCTGCGAGGCATAGAGTCGATTAAATCCTGACATCGCTTTAAGGGAATTTGATTCCACCCATCTTGTACTACAGACCACAATTCAACTGCATTTGACGGTTTTTGTTCCGCAACATCCCCCCATAGATGTTCCATGGAGTTCAAGTCTGGGGACTGAGCAGGCCATGACATAACTTCCACGGTGTTGACCCGAAACCACTCCTTTGCCAATGTGCTTTTGTGTTTCGGGTCGTTTTCTTGTTGGAAGACCCACTTAAGTGGCATATTCCACTCTGCATATGGCAACATAACACTATCCAATATTTAGACGTGCACTTTTTTGTCCATAATGCCTTTTATTTCGTGTAATGGACAAACACCGTTGTATGAAAAGCATCCCCATATCATTGCTTTCTCGCCACCGTGTTTAACTGTCTTTCTTGTGTACTGGACTTCATTTTCTGTGTTCGGGGGACGTCGAACATACTGCCTGGATCCAGTTCCGCCAAACAAAACAATTTTGCTTTCGTCAGTCCACAAAACATTTCTCCATTTTTCCTTTGGCCAACTGATGTGTTCTTGGGCGTATTTTAATCTTGCCGCTGCTTGCTTCTTAGTTAGTAAGGGCACTTTTCGCGGACTTCGGGCGAATAGTTTGTTTTCTAGCAATCGCCTACGAATGGTTACAACACTTACAGAAAGTGTAAGTTCTTTTTAAATTATATTTGCTGACGCGGAAGGGTCGCTTTTACAAAAGCGTACTATACGACGGTCATCTAAACTCGATGTTTTACGCTTCCGACCGCGAGTCTCGGGTTTCTTTTCATATGACAAGGCATTTGCAATCAGAGCACTGTAGTATTTCTTTAATTTCCCTATATTTTTTCCCTTGATTTCGAAGAACTCTAAGCATTTCATGCTTTTCTTAGCTACAGTGCTTTCCACGTCCCACTGTTTGAAAATAAAACAATATTTTATGTAAAAACATTAAGTTACAACAATTTCGCATATAATTTTTATATTTTCTTTTAATTTTACACACGATTTATTAATTTAATAACATTAATTTATTGTAAATCACATTTACTATTTTTTTGATTCATAAAATTCCTGGACAAATAAACAAAACAATGGAAAAAATTACCGA
Organism: Gymnosoma rotundatum; assembly: GCA_916610165.2. Lineage (NCBI taxonomy): Eukaryota > Metazoa > Arthropoda > Insecta > Diptera > Tachinidae > Gymnosoma > Gymnosoma rotundatum. The sequence continues at coordinate 61,007,263 of OU744339.1, forward strand.
AATAAAAACAATCGCGATCAAATCTTTTTGTTTTGGTTTTTTACATTCCATTGTAACAACCGTTAGCTTTTTGCATGTTTTTACAGTTGCCAGACTAACAAAATAACCTTATTAAAATATGGGCAACTATTACTCCTATTATTTTGAACGCAGCTGTATATACAGTGCCGGTCAATATAAATAGCACCAGTTGCAATATTCCGATTCGAAGGATTTAAAAATTTCACCTATTTATTATATAATTTTTTTTATTGAAAAAGACAGTTACATTTAGTATGCTATCTTAGAGTGTGTGCGTTTGTTGTCAAATTTCGTAAGTGTTAATAAGTTATAAAAGATCTTTTGTGAACATTTATCATCTCGTGCAGCACCAGTAGTCTTTTTTTAATTTGTTTTGCAAAATTTTTGAAAAATAAATGAAAATAGACGGGAATAAAAATGTTGTATGTTGCACGTTGCTAAACGGATATCTTTTGCTAAAGTACATTGAAACGGACCAAAAGAAAAGTGGTGAAATATGCAATGGACTGATGAATCCAAATTTGTTCTTTTTGGTGGAAAGAGTTCCAGATGTTTAGTCCGTAGTCTACCTTACATCGAATACAAGCCACAATTTACATAAAAAACTATCAAACATGGAGGTCATAGTATTATGGCATGGGGTTGCTTCTCGTATTAAGGTGTGGGTCCTATATATTGGATCAAAACCGTTATGAACATCGATTTATGTAAAAATCCATGATGAAATTATGTCGCCGTATGTTTCCAACGAAATGCCAGTCTTCCTGCTTGACGATGACCCTAAACACACCAGTAAAATGGTAAGAAAATGGTTCAACGATAAGTGGACGGACATAAAGATGGTTGTATCTATCTGCGAGGCTGTAAAAAATTTGGAGTTCCGTCAAAGTTAAAAGATGCCAGCGTTTAGTGGATTCCATGGGAAATCGTTGTGCAGCAGTAATAGCAAACAAAGGACACGCCACAAAACATTAAAATCATACAATTAATTTATCTACAAGATATCTAAGTGAATTTTTTTTAAAGAAAGAAAGATCACTAATTTTTGTAAAAAATGAACTGAAGTGCTACGAGTATTATTTTGACTGTGTAGTTTTTAAGTTTTTTTGTTTATATTATCTAGCGTATTGTTGAAAAAAAAACAATTAACATCAGAAAATTTATTATTTTTTTTGGGAGTTGAATCTGCTTAATAGTTAAACAGATGTAAACAGAGTGATTATAAATTTGTGCGTGGTGCTATTATATTGACCGCAGCTGTATATAAATAATTTTAATTTTTTAATTCTCTGTCACCCCAATAGTTGCTTTTTGATTATTGTTACTTACTAAACTAGATTTATAAGATTCGGCATAGCCGAATATAGAACTCTTACATGTGTATATTATATGAATTTCTTGAAGAATTATGATATAGGTTTGTGGTTATGTATAAGTAGCTCTAAAGGAAAGTTGTTATTAAGAAAACCTTGAATGTTCTACTTTAATATTGATACATATGTATATATAAATATATAGATTTATTATTTTTCCACATTTCCAAGTTGGTTTTATGTTTTTCCGGTTGTGTTTGGTGTCATAATAAATTGGTTTAGAGTATGGTGTTAAATTAAGAGAGTGAAGATAAATATGTCGAGTTATATATGTTTCTACGTAACAACTTACGTCATAACATATATGCAAATATGTTTTTAATATTTGTGACATATTTACCAAACACGTTTTCGTATTCAAGACAAATCTGTAAATATGTTTTCGTATTTGGGACATATTTAAAAACAGTAACCCTGATTAACCGTGATGGCCAAAGATCGTATCTTGATTTTTCTTTGCAATGTTTTCAAATTGTTTGCCTCGATGCAATTCTCTAGCTTGCATACATGAGACAGCAGCATTTTTAATGTAAATCTGTATGAACTCCAACGATTCCTTAAAAAATAATAGAAATATTATAAAACAAACCCGTATACTTAAAACTGTTATTGGGTTAAACGTGAAAATCGGTTATCCGTAACGCTTCTGGTCCCGACCTTTACGGATAATCGAGGCCCGACTGTGCTTTAAATACTCGTATATAACCATATACCTTAAAAACATTTTTTTGCATATTTTACACAAAATAAAACAAAGGGCAAGATACATATTTTCTTTAAAAGGTACATAGATTAAAAAAGATCTGTTAGCTTTCCCAAGAATATCTAAAATAAATCGTTGAAAAAATGTTATGAAAACACAGTTTCTCTAAGGGATTTCGGAAGTTGTGGACAAACAAAGATACATTACGGGATGGGACCTACATCATTTTAAAGCTAATGAATCACAGATATGTAATCAATTTAGACATTTTAAGAAAAGTATTTTGGATATAGGAAAAAATTCGTTGAAAATTATTTATGAATAAATCTAATATTCATCCTAATTATGAAAACCGTTTCCCAACAATTTTGTTCCTATTTCCCACTGTTGATATTACGAAACTCTTTTTCCCCAATCTGGCATCTTCGAATGTGAATTCCCTTATTATGAAATTAAATTTCATGCGAATTTTTTTGATGTTTATCAAACATTCGTTCCCTTTGAATTTTGATGTGAGCAAAATGTAAGTATTTCTTAAAAAATATAAAAATTAGCAATTTTAATAGAACTTTTTGCATTTCTAGGGCGGAAAATAAAATTTAATTGCAGATATTAGTTGAGAAAATGGAGAGCTGCCCAAGTAATGCTAGTGGTTATTCCAAAATAACCAAGGAAAAAAGTAACCCGTTTTGGGCAGATGCAATCCTTATTTGTGCGATAATGCATTTTAAATCTACAAAAAAAATTTTAAAAAATTTTTATATAAAAAAATTATTTTACTTACTGGCAATCTGGAAGTTGAAAAGGATTGCAGGAATCTCGAAACTTCTTTCGGTGAAGTTTTTAATTCCCTCTGTTGACGTCTTCATCATTTTGGAGCAGCAAATGCAAAGAGGCACTTATTGGAAACATTTTTTTAAAATTTGGAGCTTTTAAAAAGACTTTGCATTTGTTTAAAAAAAATTTTTTTTACAAATGTATGCGGACGTTTTTCAAAGAAAACAAGAAAAATTAGACGCCAGCAGAATGTAATGTTGCACTTTCAGCATTCTTCGCATCTATCTACCTTAGTTGTGTAATTGTAAAAATCATCTAGTTAACCAACTAACTTTGTAAATAATAGTAGTATTCATATCTTTATTAATTTGGTAAGACGAACTTTACACGCAAACCAAAATATTTCTTCACTGTTCTCTCAGTATTTGGTCTTGTACGTTTGTTATTGCTTTTGTTCCAATCATCGATTAGACACGAATGAAATTTGTTTTTTTAATCATTCTTACTTGTTTACTCATAACATTATAGATGCTGTTCCAGTATCATTTTAATTGTTATGATGTAAGCATGAATGCTCGCTGTGCCTTGCGTGCTTATAATTTAATTTTTAATAAATTGTTATTTGAACTTTGAATATTATATAAATGAATAGAAATTATTTTGGCTTAAGTTCATTTATTTTTAATTTCTAAAAATCTTTTTTAGAAAAAAAAATTTATTTTTACAAATGTATCCGGACGTTTTCCAAAGAAAACCAAAAAAATTAGACGCTACGACCTTCATCAGCATTCTTCGCATCTATCTACCTTAGTTGTGTATTTTATAAACATCATCTATTTCACCAACTAACTCTGTAAATAAGAATACGAGAATATTCATATTCATATCAACATTAATTTGGTTAGACGAAATTTGCATACAAACCAACGTATTTCTTTAATGTTCTCTCTGTATTTTTTCTTCTACATTTGTTTTTGCTTTGTTTCAATCATCGATTGAACACGAATGCAAATTTGCAAATTTAACACGAATGCAAAAAGATTTTTTAACCCTTTATGATTGGCTCCCCAACCGTAGAACATAGATTAAAATGAAAACCCAAAATTAGTCCAATCAGTAGCAATACAAAAGTAATTATAAATAAACTGAGTTACAATATATTAAAACACCAATGGATGATTTTTAATTTGAAAACATTATAAGATTGAGAAAAGATACGAAGATTATGAGGTAGTCGGTTCCAACAACGTGCTACTCTAACTAAAAAAGATTTTTCAAAAAAGGAGCATGAGATAAGAGTTATTAGAATTTGAGGGTTCATTGTAGCGTTCGTAAATGAAAACGATATATAAAAAGGAAGTGGTCTAACAGCTCTTATAATCTTCTAGAAAATAAGTAAATTACGGCATATGACAAATTCATCGAATGTGCAACCAAGGAAACGATGAACATGAGCAGAAATATGCTCAGAACGCCGAACATTGTAAACAAAACGTACCACAACATTAAAAGTACGTTTAAGCTTATTCAGAGTTGTAGAACAGGTACAAGAAAACACCTCAAGTCCATATAAAAGTTCAGATATTAATAAAGAATGAGCCAACATCTTCCTAACACGCAAAGGTAAGTATAAATTGCTTGTATATGTCCTTCGCAGAATACCAAAAACTCTTGAGCTAAGAATATCAAGAATATCAATATGGCCTGGCAACACTGAGTGCTGCCAATTGCAATCTGACATTTCCATTGGAAAGTTTGTCATTTTTAAGCATAATCGTACTCAAAACGTTTTGACGTACGATCATTATTTGTGTTGTTTACAGTGACTTGAAAAAATTAATATAGAAAAAAAATGGAATTAACATTTTCGTGCCATCATTTTTCACAACTTTCGACGTGGATTATCTCGACAAGAGTGCATTGATAAACTTAAATCTTTGTATGGCGATGAAGCACCATCCTATAGCACTGTGAAAAATTGGTATAATGAATTTACTCGTGGCCGAAGCTCGCTCAAAGACGAATTCTGTGAAGGTCGTCCAAAAACGGCTGTTGTGCCAGAGAGCATTGATGCCGTGCGTGAACTCATAATGCAAGATCGACATGCGACATACCGAGAGATAGAGACATCCTTGGACATTTCTTCCACCAGCATACATTCGATACTACATGAACACCTGGCCGTAACAAAGGTTTGTTCTCGTTGGATCCCGCACAATTTGAAAGTCGCTCAAAAAAAGGCTCGTGTCGATTGGTGCAAAGAAATGTTGCAAAAATACGATTGCGGTGCTTCAAAAGACGTTTATAAGATCGTCACAGGTGACGAGTCATGGATCTATGCGTATGAGCCCGAAACGAAACAACAATCGATCGTGTGGGTCTTCAAAGACGAGCAAAATCCAACGAAAGTTGTTCGTGGAAGAAGCACTTCGAAGCAAATGGTCGCCTGTTTCTTCGGCAAAACTGGTCATGTGGCGACTGTTCCCCTTGAGCAACGTAGGAAACTTTTGAGTGGTACACTACAATTTGTTTGCTTGAAGTCATCGGAGAAATTAAAAAAACCAACAAGAGAAGACGAATCATTGTTCACCATAACAATGCGAGCTCTCACACATCGGCTCAAACCAGAGCGTTTTTGACCGGCCAAAACGTCGAATTAATGGGTCATCCGTACAGCCCTGACTTGGCGCCTAATGACTTCTTTTTGTTTCCGCACATCAAGAAAAAAATGCGTGGTCAACGATTTTCGTCGCCAGAAGAAGCTGTTAAAGTGTTCAAAAACCATGTTTTAGAGGTGTCTAAATCGGAGTGGAAAAAGTGCTTCGACAACTGGTTTGAGCGCATGCTTGCTGGAGATTACTTTGAAAAACAATAAAACCATTTTTGATTATAAATATTCGCATTTTCACTATTAGGCCAGAAATATATAGAGCAGCCCTCGTATTGTTGCTGTTTTCAAACTTGTACTTGTAAAAAACAAAAAATTCTTTTTACTTTTTTTGCTTTTAAATGCATATAATTGCCAGATTTTTAATAAAAATAATCCCTAAGGAACTTGGAAAATACTAACGAAACGTCGGATTAATATGAAATGAGTAATGGTTTAATGTAAGTAAGAAAATAAGTGACCTTGAAAGTCCAAGTATAATTTATATACAAATAAACCCAAAAATGTATATACCCTTTGAAATAAACTAGTTGGTAGGCACTTATAATATACATACATACAGTTAATCAATGAAGTTAAGGCACATCATGATTTTCAAGAGTGATCCCTCAATTAATTTGAATCTGCTTAACCTGATAAAATAATATTAATACAGTTTTAAAGATACATGGGTTTATTGATCACCCAACACAAAAAAATAATTTTTATTCTATTATATCTCTATACAACGCTTTAAAAACTAAAAAACACAGTAAGTCTATGTAAAAAAATTCTTGAGGCAGACTGCAATTATGCACTTTGATCGTTTGTATAACAGTAAATTTACACGTGTTAATTTCACTTCATGTTTCTGCACGTGTTAAATTCTCAGTAGGCAAGTTTTAAATGTAAAAAAGTGTTTTTTTCGTATTTTATTCGTGGCGGAAACAGCAAAATAAGTAATCGTTCAGAAATTTCCACAGATGTCCGTAAAACTATTATTAATCTTCATGCACGGGGAAAATACTATCGCGAAATTGGTGTTATTGTACAGAGCTTCTATACTGGTGTAAGAAACATCACAAAACATTATGAAAAAACTAACAATTTAGAGCGGATCATTGTTGCTGCAGTGGCTCAAAATCCAAAGATTTCGGCTATAAAATTGTTCCAGGAAATGAGGCAAAGTTTCAATAGCTGTATTTTGTAGTAAGATACCCCTGTAGAAATTACTGGTATCGGCAGATTTTTCATACGATCGAATGCTATAACTGCATATTCTTTCTTGTTAAGTTTTGAGTGCAATTGCCTCCAAGTTCTAGCTGATTCAGGTTTTCGGTGATGTAAATCTATTTCGTTCGGATCTTCTGCGGCCTTGACTTTTACTTTAAAATATTCACATTTTTGCAGCTGTCGGAAATTGGAGCTCGAAGATGAAAATTTAAGTTTTCTGAAAAGAGTATGGTGAAAAAGAATTTAGATACAACTTTGTCCATTACTACAGTTTCACGGCACAGTTTGTACATAATTGATACTATTAAAGTAGGTGCGAAAAATTCTCTTTCAATATTCTTATTTCTTGAATAGTTGGAGCTATACCTCGGAATTTTTTCGATAAATTCTTTCACGATTTTTACAGCTTCAACGTAGGTCTTATTATGAGGTGGGTGTCTTCCTCTTTGGTCTTAAGTGGCTTAGACCATTATGGCATTCACATTTTTTTAACCTTGCATAGAGGAAAAACAGTTTTCAGCAGGTAGTATAATCTTGTGTTATATTATGCAATTGGGAGTTTTTTCGTTTTTATTTCAAAGGGTTCCGGATAGATCACCATAGTCAGTTTGATATTTTTGAAAATGAGGGTTTGGCCGTTTTGGAGCTGAGCGTCTCATATATTATATAAAGAAGAAATGATATTTACGTTCCACAGAATTGATCCCAGTCTGAGGATGCTCCTTTCACTTTTAATTTTTTGAACTTTGGCTATTAACCGACTTAAAAAAAAGAAGGAAGTTATCAATTCGACTAAATGTTGCTTTCTTTATGTTTGTGCCTGCAAAACTAAGACATTTCTGAACCGATTTTGAAAATTTATGGTAATAAGATAGATTATGTTTACAGATTGGTCTAGTTTTAAAAAAAATTCATAATCTTAAAAATTAAAGGCTGTCCTCATACAACATACATATTTCTTACGTGTAATATGAACTATAAAAGGCACATCTGTAATATTTAAAATGACTGCGTATTACTATAGCTCCAATTAACAAAAAGTTATACAAAAATAAATCCAAAATATTAAAGGGGCCTCGTAATTGACGTAAATTTACTTATATATATATTTTGAACCGTTATATACTAACGCTTGTAAATTGGATAGAATGTCGACTGCTATGGCCGTTATAGTAACAAGTATTAATATTAAAAATTATAAATTAAAGGGTGTGCAAATAGTTCATTTAATTTGATGTATATGGTCAAACTTTTAAACAGTTGTAGACAAACGCTTGAAATTTATAGCGAACCTGTACTGCAAAGTCCGCTATAACAACAAGTATAAAATTTGGATTTGGAAGTTAAAGGGTGACCCAGTAGTTGATGTTATTTCAAGTATGTAACCAAACCTTTGAACCGTTATATACAGAACTCTGAAACTTAAAGGGACCTGTATTTCTAAGTCCGCTATATCAACGAGTTTATAATTTGAATTTTTAAATTAAAGGGTGTTCCATAATTGATGTAGATATACTTATATGGGCCTATCTTTTGAACCGTTATATAAGATTGAACGACCTCCGCGATATGCTTTGGGTTGTTATCTTGTTGGAACTATAACGTAGATGGTAGGTTGAGTTTTGCCGCACTTTTTTTAAATTATTTTCTAATATGTTAAGGTATGCATATTTATCCAAGAAGGACTTAATAAATTCAAGTAGATCCATACCCGAAGCCGCCACACATCCCCATACCATAACTCCACCACCACTGACTTTCGCCACACAATTTGATGACCTTTTATTCCAAATATGCAGAACTTACTTTCGTCTGAAAATAAAACCAGTTTCCAAAACTCTGGTGGCTTATTTATGTTAATATGTTTTGTTATCTTAAAAAATAACTGTACTGTTGAAACGAAACAATCATTGATTTGATTCCCATTTTTTATTTAAAAGTTTTTGACAATAAGTACTTTATAAAATATTCGTTTTAATCTCATACTTATTGTAGTATTTTGTGTTAGAAACGTTGATGTTGTGAACGCAGACTTTATAGACTTAGTGTACATTCTGACTTCTTATGCAAAGCGAAGTCGATTGAGCGATTTCCGTCTGTACGTCCGTGTTGCCGAAGCAAACTTGATTTAAAAAAAAATATGTCAATCGATCAGATATGGTGTTGAAAGAGGTGGTATTGGAAATCTGCATGATCAGTCCATGTCCATCGAGGCAGCAGGCAAACACCACATACATCTAATTTGCTCATGTCGTTTTAAACACTTAAGTAACTCCAATCAAAAAGAAAAAAATATATTGGGCGATAGAGAATAAAAAAATAAAAAATCAAGTGAAAATACTTCTGTAGTGTATTTATTAAACTCCACTAGTCCAATATATTAACATTTTCTTTTTAAGAAATTAAAGAGGTTTTTCCAGAAACACCAGTTTTAAAATTTGAAAAATGACTGGTCCTTTTCTCGAAAATGAAAGAGAGTGGGCGAAAAAAACATTGGAGAACACTTCTAGTAGTGCCTTTATTAAACTCCACTAGTCAAATATATTGAATTTTGTTTTTTGAGAAATTGTAGAGGTTTTTCCACAAACACCACTTTTGAAATTTGAAAAAAGACTTTGGTCCTTTTCTCGAAAATCAAAGAGAGCGGGCGCAAAAATTATTTAAGAACAATTCTAGTAGCCTATTTATTAAACGCCACTAGTCAAATTTATTAACATAATGTTTTTTAAGAAATTATAGAGGTTTATCCAAAAACACCACTTTTGAAATTTGAAAAAGGAGTTTGGTCCTTTTCTCGAAAACGAAAGAAAGTGGGCGAAAAAAAATTAGTAGAGAACACTTCTAGTAGTTTCTTTATTAAACTCCACTTGTCAAATATATTGACATTTTGTTTTTTAAGAAATTGTAGAGGTTTATCCAAAAACACCACTTTTGAAATTTGAAATTGAAATTTTAAAAAGGACTTTGGTGCTTTTCTCGAAAATGAAAGAGAGTGGGCACAAAAAATTATTGAAGAACAACTCTAGTTGTTGTTTCTGTATAAATTTGGCTATAGTAAGAAATGATATTATTTTAACACTGTTAAAACTTCGACAATGTAGTGAAACATATTTAGAAACTCTGTTGATAAATTTTTTCAATTTCGTAGAACATTCAATTGCAAGATCAGTTTCTCCCTCCAGTTTGTGGCCTTTATGAATTGTATTTCATGCTTTGCAATAATCCTTCGAACGCTACGTATTTGTTGTCTTTTTATTATTTTTGTGTGTGTAATAAGAGCTCCGTTTGAATCCATTCTTCCTTTTATGTTATTTTCGAAGAAGAAGATTGTAAAGCGATAACGGGCACAGCTAAGGATAGAACGATACCACTAGGCTATCGATATTTTCACTCGATACAGTATCGATAGAAAAATATCTATACGTGCTCAATATCGAACAAAAAGTATCGATACCTACTCGTATCGGTCGACTATTTCATAAAATGAAGGTAAAGAAATATAAAAATACATATCGCTGGTCTAATGCAGGGTGACCGTTTTTGCTACTAAATTATTCTCTAATTATTGACCCTTTTAGTGCGCCCTTTCTAAAAAGAGCTAAATCTTCCACTTTTAGATATTTTTTACCCTTTTTTGCACCTTTTTTGTTATATGGCACTTTTTGTTTGATTTTCAATTTAGATAGATGGTTGTATTTTGAACCTGTTGTTTATTCTTAAAAGCATGAACAAATTGAAGACAAATTTTCAAAGTGCGTCTTTTTAGATCATGTTTTCTCCACCAAACACATTTTATTAGAACTGTTTATAAATTTTCAAAAATAAAAGAAACGTATATTTTCTTAATATTTTGTACTTTAAGGATTGTTAACATACATACCTATCGGTTATTAAGCTGAAAGTGTAATATGTGCTGAAATTTTTTTTTAAATTTTTGTAATTGATATTAAAAGCAAAACATTAATATTTTATCAAAAACAAGTACGAGAGCTATATTCGACTATGACGAATTTGATATACCCTTCACCATCTACATAAATTTAGTTTACTGAAGTAACTCCAATCAAAACAGGAAATATTGAGGTGGCAAAGAATAAAAAAAATTGGTACTGAATGTCTATAATTTTACATGAACATGCCATCAGCTCTTAATAGATTAAGCATTTTAAAAACATTTTAAAATGCCCTTAAATCGCTCTTTAAAAGCCTTAAAAAGATACCCATATTGACATTTCAAAAAGATGGTAGATGGCCAGTGCCACTACCTGGTATATGATTACGCCATGATACAGCCCACTTTTTTGTTATCTTGTTTTTATAAGTATATATTAATTTTACATTTAAAAATCAGGGGGTAAAGGCGCCTCAGAAAAAGGCAATAACACAAAAAAACAAAGTTGGTAAAATTAAATGAGATATGGCTTTGGCAAGAACAAAAATTTTAATAAAGAAAATATCGAAGAAAGAGTTAAAAATTTAAACATAAAAAACATCCAAAAAATTGGTTTTTAAATATAGGCAGTATTGATTTTTGCACAAAATTTTAAACTAAACTGAACAAGACTGTTTTAAATATAACTGATACGTAAATTTTACAAGAAAGTTGTTTTCTGTATTTAAAAAAAAAGTTTTTAATAGAAATGCTTGATCGAGTTCCAGAAAACATGTCTATTTTCGAAGTTTATTGTAAATATTCAATTTCAAAATGCTGTAACTCTGTATCTCAAATTAAATATTTCTGCAGTTGAAGAAGTTTTTTAAAGATTTAGAGACCCGCTTTGGCACTTATAAAACACAAGTTAGACTCAATATTTCGATAATAAAGTACCAATAACTCTATACAAGTTCTGGCCTATTAATATTTAACCGTTTTGCAAAAGTTAACTAATTTGTACACATTTCATAAAGACTGTAATGGCGTCACATTCAATATTAACTTTAAGTCAATATGAAAGAGTATTTTTGACCTACTTGGTGGTAAAGTATCGATGCTAAAAGTATTTTGTATCGAGAAGAAAGTATCGAACCCTGGGCACAACCCGTTGAATAATATAAGCATTTAGCATAAAGGCATAACTTGGATTGCATACGTATGTATGGGACATATATTATTAACATTTTTTTAATTTTTCTCGCACTAAAACTTAAAAAAGGTAACGATGTATTGACATCTTTGAGGGTAAAAAAAATTTTCTTTTGAAAATAAAAACTCTTGCGCAGAAAAGAGAATATTTGCTACTTAATGTATGTAGACACTTTTTTGTTGAATTTGGGAGGGATTTTATTAAAACATTTTGATTTGGATATTTATTTGGTTTTAAACGGCTTTTAATAACTTTTTTCTCATCTAATTCACTGCAGTTTTCTTGTGTTGGGTTTATAATAGAATTATTTTTGGAGGAAAGTTTTATGTGGTCATTGAAAAAATCGAAATTAATTCTTGTAGTCTCCCCGAAAAGGAAAGAGTTAACTAGATCTATGTTTAAACCACTTGACTTAAAGAATATTCAATAGTAAAACTATTTGAGTATGCTTTTTCAATGAGGCATTTGTCAATTTAGCCTCGCTTTTTATGTTGTTGTCAGCAGTTGCATTTGAATGCAAAGTAGCGATTTTATCTGGTAAATATTATGGTAGTGAAAACTTTGAGAGACGAAGTTTTTACCAACTTACAAATTAAATTATTACTGTGTAATGAATTATTAGAAGTAACTAATTTGACCGTACCATCGACATTCTTATAACATGGAGTATTATCATCTGTAATGTAATTAAATTTTAAAAAAGTTTAATAATTAAATATGTCATCAATCTTTTAGATTACCTTTAATAAACTGCGTTATTGAAGTTTTTAACGTATGAGCAGTATTCTCAAACAACGTAATAAAATTTGTAGTGTTGCATAAACTATAAAACTCCTCTATAACGTCATTAATTGTGACTTTTTGCGAATCCTAATTGAAAAAATATTTGTACATCAACAGTAGTTTAAAAACTAAGACAAATTAGCTACTAAAAATTTTTTTAATAGTACACAAGTATGAAAACCGTTAAATACATTACAAAAATAAAATAATGATAATAAATTTACTTTAAAAAACTCTCGTATATACTCCCGATGTCTGCCATTTAATTGAATATAGCTATTTAGTTATTCCAAAAATCTTTTGGAAGTCAACGCTTAATAATTATTAACCCTTTGACACGGGAATTAATTTCGGCGGTTGAAAATATTTATATGTTGTTTTTATAGCTTAAATAGGCTTCAAAGAACATATGTAAAAAATTGTGGGGACAAATTTTTATTCTAAAGTGGTTTTTGAGGATGTACATTTAATTGTCTGCTTAAATCTAAAAACTATTTCACTTTATTTTATTTTTTTATTGATTTTAAATTTCTAAATACACATGTGTACATAAATAAAAGAAACATTTAAAAATTCATCAAACAAATAATTAAATACAAAAAATTTAATTTTTTATTTTCGTGTGAGAAGAAGAAAGTACAGACAAGAACCGCATATGATAAACACCTACATCAAGCGCCCAATATTTTGTACAAAGTAGAAATTTTAGTTAATGGCAGCACTTTTTCAAACACAAGTCAATTGGATCGTTAAGAAAGAATTATATGCGTATTTTTTAAACGAATATCTTATAAGAAAAATATATGTATTGTTTTTTCAAAGGCTGAAACTCTCTTTCGATTATCAAACATTTACATTTATTCTACATATATATGTTAACAAGAAAATTTTGTTTTTACCAACAATACCGCAAATTCTGTAGTTTTGTTCTTAGTACCAATAATTTGGTGTTTTACCATCAATTAAGAAGTAATAAAACAATAACAAATGCACAAATAAACACCCCCTACCTAAAACATAAGCAAAGCACATTTACTGTCCAACAACAACAAATAACACAAGCTATACTGAAGCTAGTAATAAAGCAATAACAAATGCACGAGTAAACATCCCATACCTAAAAAGTGAGTAAAACACATTTACTGTTTTGAAAAACTACAAAAACAAAAAACACATACAAATTTAAAGCAGGAAAACAATTGGACAAACAAACAACCTAAATGAAAATTATTATTTTATGATAATAGTATGCATCACAAATTCCTTCGCTAGGTATAATAGCAATAATGTTAAAGATAAGCAAATTATTATCCTTAATCCTTAGGTTAGGTTGCACAGGCTGTCGGCGTAATAAGACCGACTCACTTGGGTCCTAAAAGTCCGGTAGTGTCACCTGGAATAGGATGTGCAAGGATCAGATTCAGGTCCCTACCGTACCATCAAAGATCCATATCCAAACCACCCCGAGGACCGGATAAACAAGTTTATCCTAACAACATCGCAGACCGATAAGTCTGCAAGACCATGCTGTCTCGGGCTACCGAAAATGGCCGCTCTATTCCCAAAAAGAGCTGGACAATTGGAGAGCAGATGCTACACCGTTTCCTCCTCCTCCTCAGCCTGACAACTTTTACAGTAGTCATGATGCGGAATATTCAGTCTCCTAGCATGGGTACCAATGACACAGTGCCCCGTCAGCAAAGCCACTGGTGTACCCAGCTGCCCTCGAGAAAACCTTAGTAGATTTGCGGATCTCCCACTATCATACTAAGACCACAATGTCCTCGAGACCGTGCAGGTACCTCTTCAGACCATCTAGACTGCGCGGCCCCAAAGTGTTTCTGCTGATTTAAAGCTCTACAGCAGCTTAACGGGACTCCCACCAGTGGATCTATCTACCGGTCTCCCATCCAAATTCCAGATCTGGCCGAGTGAGCCAGCACCCAAAATAGTTCCAGGTTGGAATGTCTCGCCATCTCGTCCGGAGATGTCCGGCATTCACGAATCAATCTGGATATCGTATAGACACCCGATAAGGAGTTAATCGCGGCCTTGCTGTCAGCACAGATCCGGATATCCTTTCGGTATATCCTGTGGTACTTCAGCCAGCAAGCCGCCCTTCTAACGGCTAAGATCTCAGCCTGCATCACGCTACATTGATCCTGTAGCCTAAACTTCATCCTGATCCGAAATCTAGGAATGAAGACACCCAGCTTAAATTTTAACAATAAGTAAACAATAAAAATTTTATTATACGAGGGCTGCTCTATATATTTCTGGCCTAATAGTGAAAATGCGAATATTTATAATCAAAAATGGTTTCATTGTTTTTCAAAGTGTTCTCCAGCATGATTTATACACTTTTGCATGCGCCCAAACCAGTTGTCGAAGCACTTTTTCCACTCCGATTGAGACACCTCTAAAACATGGTTTTTGAACACTTCAACAGCTTCTTCTGGCGACGAAAATCGTTGACCACGCATTTTTTTTCTTGATGTGCGGAAACAAGAAGAATTCATTAGGTGCCAAGTCAGGGCTGTACGGCGGATGACCCATTAATTAGACGTTTTTGCCGGTCAAAAACGCTCTGGTTTGAGCCGATGTGTGAGAGCTCGCATTGTCATTGTGAACAATGATTCGTCTTCTCTTGTTGGTTTTTCGAATTTCTGCGATGACTTCAGGCAAACAAATTATAGTGTACCACTCAGAAGTGACCGTCCTACGTTGCTCAAGCGGAACAGTCGCCACATGACCATTTTTCCGAAGAAACAGGCGACCATTTGCTTCAAAGTGCTTCTTCCACGAACAACTTTCGTTGGATTTTGCTCGTCTTTGAAGGCCCACACGGTCGATTGTTGTTTCGTTTCGGGCTCATACACATAGATCCATGCTTCGTCACCTGTGACGATCTTATAAACGTCTTTTGAAGCACCCCAATCGTATTTTTGCAACATTTCTTTGCACCAATCGGCACGAACCTTTTTTTGAGCGACTTTCAAATTGTGCGGGATCCAACGAGAACAAACCTTTTTTACGGCCAGGTGTTCATGCAGTATCGAATGTATGCTGGTGGAAGAATTGTCCAAGGATATCTCTATCTCTCGGTAGGTCGCATGTCGATCTTGCATTATGAGTTCACGAACGGCATAAATGTTCTCTGGTACAACAGCCGTTTTTGGACGACCTTCACGGAATTGGTCTTTGGGCGAGCTTCGGCCACGATTAAATTCATTATACCAATTTTTCACAGTGCTATAGGATGGTGCTTCATCGCCATACAAAGATTTAGGTTCATCAATGCACTCTTGTCGTGATAATCACGTCGAAAGTTGTGAAAAATGATGGCACGAAAATGTTCACGAGTTAATTATTTTATTCTATATTAATTTTTTCAAGTCACTGTAAACAACACAAATAATGGTCGTACGCCAAAACGTTTTCAGTACGATTATGCTTAGAAATGACAAACTTTCCAATTGAAATGTTAGATTGCACTTGGCAACACTCAGTGTTGCCAGGCCAGAAATATATATAGCAGCCCTCGTATTTTGTCTAACTAGGGAAGCCAGATTTTGAAGAGGCAAAAGAGCACATTCGGTTAAAAAAAAGAGTACAAAAGCGTAAATTTTTTCAAACCAAAAAAAAAAAAAAACAATCTAAATATGTGTTGTTAAAGTTTTATTTACGTAGTTCATTTTAACATAAAAAATATATAAATATAACGTATATACATACATGTGCCTGTATGTAAATAATACCTAAAAAAAAAAAAAACAAAACAATTCAAATTTTAATGCAACTCGTAAGTACATATTTATATCACATCAGTATTTAAAAAATTATAGAATTCAGTACACGTATATTTAAAGTTAGTTTCTATTATGAGTTCACTTTCTAGATTTTGAATAGTAAGCCTATTCCCTTCCTTTCTCCAGCTTGAAAGCATTAAGCTAAATATCCTTTCACACGCAGCGTTTGAGTGTGGTGTAGAAAATATAAAATTACAAATTTTCTCAAAGTTGGGATATGTGCCACTATTCAAACATTCTTTTTACTTTTCTTCAACATTTGAATCCGACAAATTTATTGCTTCACTAGCATATAGGGGTATATTGGACATGTTAAGAAAAAAATAATTATCACGTGCTGTTCAAAAATGATAAATAGCAGCCGTACCATATACTGTGCGGAGGTTTGGTGAAATTTTAACGTTTTGTTTCTTTCAAGCGGGGTCATTAATATTTAAGCTTTCAATTATTAATTAATTAATAAGTTTTTTAGAGTAAAAAGCAAAGTAAAAATAGCGGCGTTCTAATCTTTATTGTAAATAAGCCTCTGTCTCCACGAGCAATTTTTAATGAAAAAGAACTGATTCGTATAGTTAACAGATCGTTATAATATTTCGTCAAAGACAATAAGTGTGTTATACAGATTTCTTCAGTTAATATTTAATTTTTTATGAATAGAGTACTTTTATGTGCTATTTTAGACCTTCTTGTTTAAAGAGTACATTTCTAAAAAAAGAGTACATGCACTCTTGAAAAGAGTACGTCTGGCATCCCTATGTCTAACGTACATGTACTTTTTTGCCGTCCGCACACACACACTCACGCACATGATTTTTTTTCTTATTATACCCTTCACCACATCACGGACGGACAGACGGACATTGCTCAATTGACTTTGCTATGCATAAGAAATCGGAATATATACTTTTTATGGGGTCGGAAATTTATATTGTAGAAATTACACACGGAATGACATATATATATATATATATATATACTCTTTTTTCACGTTTTGTGGTGAAGCGTATAAAAAGAAGAAAAAATAAATTTAAAAAAATACAAATAAATAAGAATACGAGAAGTATTCACGTCAATTATAGTTTAGTAAGACGAAGTCTACACACAAAGTATTTTTTCACAGTTCTCTCTGCAACTCGTCTTGTACATATGTGTTTGCTTTGTAACAACCTACGGTTGGTCACGAATGCAATTGTTATTTTTAATCATTCTTACTTGTTTCTTCACAAGATTACAGAGGCTGCATATAGATTCATATTGATTTTGTTAATTTATATGCGCTGTGCCATGCGTTTTTTAAATTTAATTTTTAATTAAATTGAAATTGATTTTTAGCTTAAGTTCATTTTTTTAATGCAGATAGATGCGAAGACTGCAATAATACGAAGGTTAAACCTCGTTTTCAAAACCCATATATTATTTTTTTTTTTTCAGTTTTATACCCCTCACTAAAAAAAACGGAAAAAGGGTATATACATATAAGTTTGTCATTCCGTGTGTAATTTCTACAATATCCATTTCCGATCCTATAAAGTGTATATATTCTGACTTCTTATGCATAGCGAATTCGATTAAGCAATGTCCGTCTGTCCGTCCGTGTTAGTGTTGAAATCAGCATGATCGGTCCACGTCCTTTTAGGCAGCATGTCGTTGGGAACAATAAATATATGTGGCGATAATGAATTAAAAAATAAGAAAAGAACGTCAAGTGAAAAAATTGGCGCTCGCCTATATTTTTCGAGTAACTGGACTCTAAAATTTTTCAATTTTTTAAAATATTAATATGGGCATCAATTTAAAGCTTTTGAAAAGATCTTCAAGGAAAAACTAAAATTTTTTAAAATGCTTAACCCATTAAGAGCCGATGGACGTCGCGCAGCTAGTGAGCAAATGAAAGACTGCAGGTGGTTACAAGAGAAGCATAAGCAAGTAAACGATGAAACCAAGAAATATGCTAATAATGACAATAATGACGTCATAAACCACCAACTATATCGACATTTTCCACGGCAGCCTATTGACGAGGATGATATGACATGGAAGTTGTGCGTAGGTACCCACCTCTTGTACTCTCAGAAAACCATGACCGTGTCACAACAGGCACATGGGATTTCGAAAAAACATGAACAGAATTGCTGGCCAATACTACTTGCCTGGGATGTTTCCTGATGTAACGCGTTACGTCAAAAGCTGCCAGTCATGCCAATAGTTAAAAAAAAACAGCAAAAACCGGTAGGAGAGATGTTTACCAGAATCCCCGAAGAAAAATGGGCCGTTTTTTGCTCGCACTTTGTACGAAATTTTCCGCGCTTAAAACATGGAAATAAGATGCTGCTGATATTTTGTGACAAATTTTCTAAGTGGGTGGAGTTAATTTCCATGAGAAAAGCGACAGCAGAAGGGGTTATTAAAGCAAACCGCAATAGAATCCTTTCCAGTTGCGGTATACCATAAATCCTGATTACGAACAACAGTACGTAATTCACATCCCGAATAGTTCGACGTTACCTATAGGAGAAAGGCGTTCAGCAGAAACTGACAGCACCCCATACGCCTCAGGAGAATCCGACGGAACACACAAATCTAAACATCATCGCTCAATTTCTAGTTGATCACCATATTAAATGGGATGAAAAAATTCCCTTCTAAGTCGGACTTCCAACCCCATCAATTTTGTCGCAGATGGCAGTAGCATATGCCATTTATATTCATATTTTAAATGAAATGCATCATAAATTATTAGGTTACTGATTTTAATATTTATTAGTTATTTATTATTGTATTATTTAAGTTGTTTTTGTGTTTTTTGTAAATAGGTATTACTTAAATATTTATTTAAAAGATTACTAAAAATTAACGTACTCGTCACGATACGCCAATAAGTAGTACACGCAGCGATTACATTTATTGCACTGCTGTTTAATATTTTACATTGCTGATCGCCAGTAGGAAATATGTACAACTAAGTTTTGTTGGCTACGGGATGTGCATAAAAGTATTATAAACGACATAATTTAGTTAGTCCTGGCTCAGCGCTTGAGTGGTATCCCGAAGTAATAATTTGTTTGTCTAGAACGTAGTTGGTGGAGTGTTACCGTGGTATCTGAGGGATCACTCCTGATTTCAGCACTCTGTGGAAGAATTAAGTAAAGAAAATTGGTGGTATCCTGCTGTTTTCTCTGCTTAACAAAATACACAAGCCTGCATTAGTGTGGTATTTCCTTGGTATCCCACAGGTCACAAACTAATAATATTGCGTTCTTGGGGATTGCGGAGAGCGTATTTAGTAAAGTCTTCCCGCGGTATCCTGCTGCCTAGTGCGTTAATACCGTGCTTCCGTGGTAACCTGCAGATACATGGTGCTACCACAGCGAAGGACATGTGAGAATAATTGTACACGCCTGATAAGGGAAAATAAAGGGTAATGAGAAAAATACTGGTTTTGTATTTCTTTCTATTTTGCGATCAATAAAAAGCAAATTTTCTGTGACAAAACCCTCGGACGCTTCTTTGCAACAATATGAATACCCGTAAGCATGTTCATCATTCAGAACGTGTGGCATGTGAATATATGTGTAAATATGTTGAGTTATATATGTTGTTGACGTAACGACTTACGTAAAATATATAAAAGTTTGGAGTTAAATATATTTTTCGTAATGTCATTTACAGAAAAATATGAATTTATTTAAGTAAAATATTTGTTGAAAACAAATACAAAAAAATTCTGCGATTATCGCAGTGGAGAAATTTCATTAAAAATTTTTTCTCCTAAGTAAACAATTTGTCGAAAAGTAAATGAATAGAAATTATTTTGGCTTAAGTACATTTATTTTTAATTTTAACCCTAGAATATCATACTTCGTCGAAACGACGACGCATGTTTTTGTTTTATGTTTTCTCTTCTGAAGGAGTGCTGTGAAACTTTTTCTTTATGATTAAATTATATTTAAAAACAACATTTATTTGTTTTATTTCAATAAAATACATAAGAAACTATAGAAAAAACTAAGCATTGGAAATTTTCTATATACAGATCATCCTTTGCATCCTTTTAAATACAGAGTAGTCGATTCGACGAAGTATGATGTTTTCGACATAAAACTAAGTATGATATTCTAGGGTTAAAAAATCTTTTTGCATTCGTGTTAAATTTGCAAATTTGCATTCGTGTTCAATCGATGATTGAAACAAAGCAGAAACAAATGTAGAAGAAAAAATACAGAGAGAACAGTAAAGAAATACATTGGTTTGTATGCAAATTTCGTCTAACCAAATTAATCTTGATATGAATATGAATATTCTCGTATTCTTATTTACAGAGTTAGTTGGTTAAATAGATGATGTTTATAAAATACACAACTAAGGTAGATAGATGCGAAGAATGCTGATGAAGGTCGTAACGGTCCAGAAAGTGCAGCATTTCATTCTGCTCGCGTCTAATTTTTCTTGTTTTCTTTGGAAAACGTCCGCATACATTTGTAAAAATAAATTTTCTTTCTAAAAAAGATTTTTAGAAATTAAAAATAAATGAACTTAAGCCAAAATAATTTCTATTCATTTATATAATATTCAAAGTTTAAATAATAATTTATTAAAAATTAAATTATAAGCACGCAAGGCACAGCGAGCATTCATGCTTACTTCATAACAATCAAATTAATACTGAAACAGTATCTATAAGGTTGTGAGTAAACAAGTAAGAATGACTAAAAACAAATTTGCATTCGTGTTCAAACCATGATTGAAACAAAGCAAAAACAAATGTAGAAGACAAAATACAGAGAGAACAGTAAAGAAATACGTTGGTTTGTGTTCAAATTTCGTCTAACCAAATTAATGTTGATATGAATATGAATATTCTCGTATTCTTATTTACAGAGTTGGTTGGTTAAATAGATGTCTATAAAATACACAACTAAGGTAGATAGATGCAAAGAATGCTGATGAAGGTCGTAACGGTCCAGAAAGTGCAGCATTTTATTTTGCTAGCGTCTAATTTTTCTTATTTTCTTTGGAAAACGTCCGCATACATTTGTAAAAATAAATTTTCTTTCTAAAAAAGATTTTTAGAAATTAAAAATAAATGAACTTAAGCCAAAATAATTTCTATTCATTTATATAATATTCAAAGTTCAAATAATAATTTAATAAAAATTAAAATATTTATTTATAAAGTTGAAAAAGTATTTTAAATAAAAATTTGTAATTAATTTTTTACAAAAAATAATTTAAACTATAAAGCAAGTTTATATAAATATCCCTCAAGTTTGAAAAAAATATCTTTCTTGAAATAATACGTTTCTTAGGAAAAAAATAAGAAACGTTTTGTTTTGCTCATTGTATTTCAAATGAAAATTTTATATTTTTTAAATCTTTCAAGTGATATACGAGGGCTGCTCGAAAAATAGCCGTTATTTTCAAATTTTTCAAAAAGTATTTATTAATCAATAACTATCTTGCCCCTTCAAAGTAATCTCCCTCATATATTACACACTTATGCCAGCGGTTTTTCTAATCCCCGAAACACTTCTGAGACGCGCTTTTCGGTATCGCCAACAGCTCCTGTTTCGATTTTCTTTTATCTCCTTAAACGTAGCAAAACGCTTTCCTTTCATCGGTGTGGAGAGGAAAGAGTCAGCGGGGGCTATGTCCGGTGAATACGGTGGTTGAGGCATGATAAAGGTTTTGTTTTCGGCCAAAAACTCACGCACAAGCATCGACGTGAGAGCTGGTGCGTTATCATTGTGTATTCCTTATTGACCGTACGACCGTATGATGTGCCATTGCAGTCAAAGAAACCGCTGAGCAAAAAATTCACATTTTACCGAACTTGACGTATCGTCATTGACATCTTCTTGGCCTCTCTAAACCGGTTATACCACAATTGAACTTGTGTTCTGCTTATAATAGACTGACTCGACAAATGACATAGTCAACTTTTCAAATGTCCTTGCGCATTTAATTTCATGTTTTACGTAAAACTTAATACAGTTTCTTTGATCCATTTTTTCGAATAGTTAAAAATCGAATAGCACAAGAAAATACGACTAACCTTTTTATCTGCCAAAAACAAACTGACAATCCAAAATGGCTAATATTGCCAACATATATAACAGACATGTGTACCAACAAAAAAAAAATGCGAACATCGAACATACGTAACTCACGAAATTTGAAAATAATGGTAATTTTTTAATCAGACCTCGTATGTTGCTCTGGTTAGGAATCCATTGAAAAACTATAAAAAAAGAATAAAATTTGGAAAAAATATTTTTGCATTTTCAAGCAAAAATTTTTAATCTACTATATCATCAACAATTGCGGAAGTAGCATTAACAGTGCCTGCAACCCATGTATCGGTGGAGAGATCTTTTTGCTCGTAATTACTTGATTAATTTTCACAAAAAAAACCTATTGTGAAAAAAACTCCTAAACAATCTAACTATGAAGGGGTCAAACCTAATCCGAATAAGTTTAAGTAAAATTCCATATTGGTGTGCATAATCAAAAGCCTTCTCTTCAATGTCCAATGAAACTGCCACAGTACAACGTTGGGACCTCAAGTTCTGAATAACATCATCATGAAATTTAAGTTAGGCATGCAAAGAAGAGTGACCTCTTTTAAATCCAAATTACATAACATAGAATACGATATATAACAGCGAGGGGGAAGAAAAATTAGACTGAAACTAGGTAAAGTGATTCGCAAAAAAAGGGGATAGTGATCAGAAAAGGTAGAAAGAGAAGTAATAGAAAAATTAGGGACGTTAAAGTACAAAATATCCGAGCTTATCAGGTAGTGATATAGGAAAGAAGACCCGTTTGGATACGAAGGATTTAAGTCACAGACCCTTATAAACTGTGAACCAGAATCTCCAAGCCAATCCAAAAGATGTTTCCCATTTAAAATAACCATATTATCACCCCACACACTGTTTCTGGAGTTGAGGTCGCCACCTATAATTACACCGTCATATGGGGAGGAAAAACTCTTAATTCTGTGTAGACCGAAAATAATATCATCAGTGGAAAAATTACAAGGAATGTACACACTTCCTAATAGAATTCTTCTGGGTTGACCAGTAGATATCAATCTCAATTCTACAAAGCAACTTACAAATTTTAAATCAAGCATATTTACAACACAAAAATCTATACTTTTCCTAATAAAAATGGCTGTGCGTAGAATAGAGCCGTCCTGAATACAGTTATAATTAAATAGTTGGAGTCCATCCTCCGACGAAACTCTAGTCTCCTGAATAAAGGCCACATCTACTTCGTTATTTATCAGCAATTTATTTACGAGTAACTCTATTCTCCTACTTGTCTCTATTAAAGATCTTACGTTAAAAGTTATAACAGAAAGGTTATTACGGGCCATATTGCATAAGTACCTACTGCAGAAGGATGCCGTATTCCCGTTTAGCCTCATCTTTCGGCATCGACCTATAAGAATGTAAAAATTTCGAGATCCTTGTTTCCAAGAAATCCTTGCCAAAAAACTCCGCTATTTCAAGAAACTTTTCAATTATAGCTGGTTTACGGCCTTCATTTTGTTGACTATAAAATTACTGGCAAATGATCTGCCTAGAACTACGTTATTTCGCACCAAAGCTGCCTTAACATTCTCTGTTTGCAGCGCGTATCTTTCAGGAGCAGAACTTAAAATAGCCTTCCTACCTTGCCTATACTGTTTAAAAGATAGACAACCCTTGAAATTTTCCGTATGACCCTTGCTCTTATAATTAACACAAACTGAGACAGAACCATTCCCCTTTCCTATTAAACACTCTCCTAGGACGTGATCCTGATCACACTTAACGCAACAAAATTTCCTGTTGCAGTTTCTAGCAGTGTGACCCCATTTTCGACAACGATAACACTGAATTTCCCTTTCCTTGACATGCGGTGATTCCCAATTTACAGTTGGATGAAACAAGTACCGAATACGAATTAAGTCATCTTTTTTCTTGCCAGATAATAATGTGATCAAAAACAGGCCAGTATCATACTACCCCTTGACAGATGCAGGAGTTTTGAACTTTGAAACTTTGTCCACTGTATCGGAAGTCAAAGCATCCAATGTATTTTTGATATCAGTAAGATCGGTCAAATAATAAAGACCCCTCAGCACTAAGGAAACTTGTCTTAACTGTGGTGGCGTAAAAGAGTAAGACCCTATGCCCTGGCTTCTCAGCAATTCCATTATCTCAAGATGGTCAGACAAATCCTCGAAAAAAAAAAAGTTTCCTTTTTTTCTACCCTTGTGAACAATTTTAAATGATACATTTTTTTCGTTAAGCTGGTCTACTAGTTTCTTCACATTAACAATATGTAACATAATAGGAGAAAATTGATTTGAATTTGAAGTTCCGGCCTTTTCAAAAGTCGGACTTTTGCGTTTGCCTAAATGAAAATTTGCAGCTTCCTCCTGCTCTATACATATCCGACCCAAAATGGCAAATCTATTGCTGTTAACACCAAAAGTTCCAAAAGTAGATACGTCAGACTGTTTCGTGCTCGAAGAAGAAACTCTTTGTCTTTTACCACCAACTCGCATTTCTTGAGAATCCATGAACCTTAAATCAGCATTATCCACGCTAACTAGAGAAGGTATGTTATTTAAATCTTGATTACGAGAAATTAAGGGTGGAGAAACAATAGCTTAGGAACCAACTGACATCATTTTGCTAGGTACTGAATTAAGTTCTTTTCCATCATTTGATCTCGTTTTGCTGAAAGTTTAAATTAAGTTATGAATAAACGTAAATATTGCAAATTTTTTAATCGGCCTTATCCGTACGTTTATATTAAACATTAAGAGTTAAATTTTTTGTATATAAAAACTAGTTAATTATAAGATTAATTTGTACACTTCAGAAGTTTAAATGCTGTAATCATTTGATATAGTTTGTAAAAATTTCTATTGCACTAAGAAAAATTTCTCCGCCTTATAAAATTTTTTATCAATTTATCAAACTGTGTTTACAGTTTAATAGCGCCTTATGTACCCTTGATTTCCCATTAGGTTTAATTTCCCGAGATCGAAGGGGTTGGTCACGGTAACAAAATCTCTCACAGAAGTCTTTGCATATGAGATAATGGCACTAAATCAATTTTTTGCGTCTTATAAAAATAAACTGTATTTACAGTTTAATAGCTCTGTTTGTTTCCTTCATATTGCATTAGGCTTGACACTCTGAGATCGAAGAGTTTTGTCGCTATGATTTTGGCTGTTCGGATAAAAATCTTATGGGTTATTTGCGGTCAGGGGCTTAATTAAGATGATTAAAAAACAAACTCAACGCTTCGTTGGTTTTTGTCGGTATCTTCTTTTATAGAATATTATTGAAAAAATACATTTTGTTTTTTATCAGGTTTCTTTTGCAGCAAGCTTGTAAGTATTTTATTGTCGTTGTGGCAACAGAGCTGCCTTTTGGTCTATGTAAAAAATTGTGATCATAATGACAATTTAAAAGAACGCCGATTAAAAAAAACGCTTTCACAGGTAACGACGTTCCTCTAAAACACAGGATCGCTTATCTCTATTGTAAACCATATATACTCATCAGCAATCTAAAATTCATCGTACAGTGATTCTAATTTTTCTTCATCATCTTTATTTGCAATCTATTTTACAATAATAAGCAAATTTGATATTAACATAAACATAACATAAATTATCGATCTTCAGCAAGGTCAATAACAATATATATATATAATAGAGATAAAAATTTAATTAAAAAATAAAATTCAAAATTCATTAGTAATTATTAATTAACATTTATGTACATATATCCAAATAATAACAAAATTTATAGTTACAATATTTAGCTAATATCTAAATGGCAGGTCAAGTATATGGTTTCTCTTTAATCTTCTAACTTCTTCGCTTTCATCTAATAAAAGTATCGCTAATGAATTGACGTGATCGCTTACTCTTTATATATATATATATATATATATATATATATATATTGCTGAAATTTCGAATGCAGCGTCTGCAATCATTCTTAGAGTCTTTGATTGGAATATTTGAATAATTTCTACATTTGAATTACTTGTTGTTCCCGACAATTGAATCCCATAAGTCCACACAGGTTTTAAAATTGCTTTATAAAGCAGAACCTTATTTTCCAGACTCAGTTCTGATTTTCGACCAAGGAGCCAAAACATTTTCTTAAGTTTATTGTCATCTTGATTTCAGTTTAACTTTACATGATCCTTACACGTTAATCTTCTGTCTAAACACATGCCCAAATATTTAACCTTGTTGTCTTAAGGAATTGGTGAACCATTCATGATGATTTCTGGACAAGTGTCTCGCCTCATGGTAAATATAACGTGTCTAGACTTTTGTTCATTTACTTTTATGTTTCAAGTTATTAACCAATTATGTACGCAATTTATTTGTTGTTGATTCAGCTGTGATGCTTCAGCAGCTGATATGTTAGATGAAATAAAAGCGGTGTCGTCTGCATAAGTTGCAACAGTTATTTTGTCAGTACAAGGCATATCTGCAGTAAAAATACAAAGTATTATTAAGTTGCTTAGCGTAGGCACAGCCTCTCATAGAGTAAGTTTTGTTTATGTTTGTTATTGAAATATCAAAAAAGGTTTTTGTTGTTGTTTTTTTTATAAACTTCTTTGTTATCATATAAGTCATAAATAAATATTATTATGAGTTCGTAAGGTCTTCTTATTTGAGAGTAAAATAACAGTTTCCTTAAATACAGTGTGAGTTGCTTAGCGTAGGAACAGCACTGTATCTATACATTTTGTTTTCATAAAAATTTCTATTTCATTTTCTTTATTGGACACGCCGTTGGCATTTCGTACTGCTATCCTTAAGTCTATTTGCATAATTTCTAATTAGAAAAGTCAACATATTCATGAGTTGACCAAACATATTTTCTATGTTTTTCATGCGGTTGCTTTCACTAGAAATATCTTGCTTTAATACTTGAGAGTATTGAGCATTATTTGAAAAATTATTATAAAATTGGCGCTATTACTTACATCATTGGTTCTTGAATTGTATTGAAGGAATTCCTTATTGTTTAAAGAAAAATTTTGGCGATTTTGGTTATTGCTTGCAGTTAATTTTTTTTGAGGTAAAGTTTGATATACCTGACATCCTTTATAGATGGCTGTGTGAGTATTTAAACAGTGTACACACCGTGGAGGCTCTTCCATACTTTTTTTTCATTCGGCAGTAGGATGACCTAGTCCATATTTAACGCAGTTAAATGGTTTTGAACAATATGATCTTGTACTCGTATGCCCATATTATTGGCACCGATGATATTGAAGAATATTATTTGATTTTCGTGGAGGCTCTATTTTTACTACAGATTTATTTAATAAGCGTATGTCGTATACTTTTTTATTATCTGGACCAGGGTCCAAATCTACGAAAAGCATTGGTAGCGGTTGTTTTGTAAGTTGACTTCTAACATTTACTATAAACTATAACTATAAACTTTCTGCCATATAAATACGGTCTTAAAAATTTGATGCTCCAATGAATTGCTAACAGCTCTTTTTCGATTACCGGTTTACTAATGTCAGGCTTTTGTATAGTTTTGCTTGCGTATGAGATATATTGCACCTATTGCGTAGTTTGAGGCGTCAGTTGTTAAAATAAAAAGTTTTTCAAAATTAGGGTATTGTAGTATTGGTGGGTTCGTTAGGTTTTCTTTTAGTTCTTTAAAAGCATGTTGGCACTTCTCTGTCCATACAAATTCTGTGGATTTCTTCAGCAGTGCATTAAGGTATGTAGCAATGTGGGCAAAATTGAGTATGCATCTTCTATAATAGTTGCAAAATGCAACGAATCATCTAACTTCTGTGTTTGTTGGGGACGGGTATTTTTTGTATTATATCGTGTTTAGATGGGTCTGTTTTGACACCGTCCTTTGTTATTAGAAGGCCAACATATATTACTTCTGCTTTTAAAAATTTACATTTGCTTGGATTGAGTTTTAGCTTGTATTTTTGTAGTTTGCCTAGTACTTTTATTAAATTTTGATTGTGATGATTTTAACTGCATCCATATACACTTAAATCATCTACATATAGAAATGCTTCGGATCCTAATTCAGAAAGTACTATTGTTAGCATTCTTTGAAAGCTATTTGAAGATATCTTTAGTCCGAAAGGGAGTCTTTTATATTGGTAATGGCCTTGTGCCGTGCAAATAGCTGTCAGAGGTTTTGAGTCTTTCTCCAATTCGATTTGGGAAAAAGAGCTTGTCATGTCAAGAGTAGAAAACCTTTTGGCTCTGCCAAGTTTGTCCTGAATATCCTCTAATCTAGTAAGAGGAAATTTGTCATTCATAATTTTATTATTCAGTTTTCTATAGTTACCTACTAAAATTCATTTTTTTTTTTAATTCATTAAATAGCGGAAGCGCCTTTAATGCTGTTACTAGGCTGAATGCTGCCATTTTGCTATCTTTTGTGGTAAAAACTTTTTTGTCGTAGGTAAATTTTTCGTGGATGGAGGTTGGTGTGTTTGTGTTAAGCTTTTTTCTTGTAGTAATTTTATAGAGTTAATATCCAGCGTCTAAAAAATGCTTTAGCTGCTACTTTATAAGGTGCTGTAAGACAAGAATAGTACACGTTGAGTGTAACCCTTATCTGTTCTAAACAATTGAATAAATTCTTAATGTGCTTTTCAATAGTGACTTCTTTCGTTGGTCTGTAATCTAACTTTGTTGACCATTCTTGCTTCCTTATTATTTATCAAAGTATTCTAACGATGTAATTTAAATTTATAAATTTATTCTTAAACATTTACTGCCATATTAATAAAAAAATAACTTTGTAATGTGTTTTATGACAAAGTGTTCATACAAATTTGTTCTAAAATACATTCCAATCTATTTTAATATTATATGAATACGGCAGTAACTGTTTTTTTTTTTTTTTATTGAAATTTTTATGTAGCTATATATATAATTTTTCCTTTTATATGTCTGCTACAGCATTGTTATTATTTCTGTGTTTAACCGCATAATTCTTACTTGATCCTCTCTTGTGTCTGCTGTTTGTATAATAAAGCTGGCTGCTTCCTCTTTTGGGATTTTTTACCAGCTCGTTTTTCTTTGTTTCTTCCTCTTTGCTAGGCTGTTGGGATCTGCATCTGTCTCGGCCATTTGTCTACTCCTGTATTCCTTTATGGCCTTTAGGCTTGCTGTTAAAGGCAATGGCCAGGGGAGTATCGTTGCTCGGGTATGGAACGTATTCTTCCTTAAGTATTCCTTTCTTTCCCACTTCTTAAGTATGCATAGTATTTTACTATGCATAAAACAAAATATAATTTGATTCTTTATTACGAGGGCTGCTATATATATTTTAGGCCTGGCAATACTGAGTGCTGCCAAGTGCAATCTGACACTTCCATTGGAAAGTTTGTCATTTTTAAGCATAATCGTACTCAAAACGTTTTGACGTACGACCATTATTTGTGTTGTTAACAGTGACTTGAAAAAATTAATATAGAAAAAAATGGAATTAACTCGTGAACATTTTCGTGCCATCATTTTTCACAACTTTCGACTTGGATTATAACGACAAGAGTGCATTGATGAACTTAAATCTTTGTATGGCGATGAAGCACCATCCTATAGCACTGTGAAAAATTGGTATAATGAATTTAATCGTGGCCGAAGCTCGCTCAAGGACGAATTCCGTGAAGGTCGTCCAAAAACGGCTGTTATGGCAGAGAACATTGATGCCGTGCATGAACTCATAATGCAAGATCGACATGCGACATGCCGAGAGATAGAGACATCCTTGGACATTTCTTCCACCAGCATACATTCGATACTGCATGAACACCTGGCCGTAAAAAAGGTTTGTTCTCGTTGGATCCCGCACAATTTGAAAGTCGCTCAAAAAAAAAAGGCTCGTGTCGATTGGTGCAAAGAAATGTAGCAAAAATACGATTGCGGTGCTTCAAAAGACGTTTATAAGATCGTCACAGGAATCATGGATCTATGCGTATGAGCCCGAAACGAAACAACAATCGACCGTGTGGGTTTTCAAAGACGAGCAAAATCCAACGAAAGTTGTTCGTGGAAGAAGCACTTCGAAGCAAATGGTCGCCTGTTTCTTCGGCAAAACTGGTCATGTGGCGACTGTTCCGCTTGAGCAACGTAGGACGGTCACTTCTGAGTGGTACACTACAATTTGTTTGCCTGAGGTCATCGGAGAAATTCGAAAAACCATCAAGAGAAGATGAATCATTGTTCACCATGACAATGCGAGCTCTCACACATCGGCTCAAACCAGAGCGTTTTTGACCGGCCAAAACGTCGAATTAATGTGTCATCTGCCGTACAGCCCTGACTTGGCACCTAATGACTTCTTCTTGTTTCCGCACATTAAAAGAAAAATTCGTGGTCAACGATTTTGGTCGCCAGAAGAAGCTGTTGAAGTGTTCAAAAACCATGTTTTAGATGTGTCTCAATCGGAGTGGAAAAAGTGCTTCGACAACTGGTTTGAGCGCATGCAAAAGTGTATAAATCATGCTGGAGAATACTGTGAAAAGCAATAAAACCATTTTTGATTATAAATATTCACATTTTCACTATAAGGCCAAAAATATATAGAGCAGCCCTCGTATTATTAATTTGATGCATTGTGCATGCTCTGTAGACTTGTGTGGTACATTACAAGTTCTTAAGAGTTTGTAATAATCATATTATACGGTTTCAAATAAAATGAAATATTGCAAAATAAATTGTGTAAAACAACTCTTTAAATGTGGATGCTTTCGTGAAATATCAAAACAATGCCGCTCTTGTTCAAAAGTGCACGTACAAAAACACCAACTTTAAATAATACATTTTAAGCTCGAGATAATGTAAACCAATTGTTATTTTACTATTTCAATAAGTATGTGAAGAAATGTACTTTTATTTCTATTTATTATTAGTTTTTTCTTACAATTTACAATAAAAACAAGTAGGAGTGCGTTACTTGGCTATGCCGAATCTTATATACCCTTCACCATCTATGTCAATCTAATTTAGTGAAGTAACTCTAATCAAGAAAGCAAATATTGGGGTGACCGATATTTAAAAATAAACAAATTTAGGCACTGCATATATATAATTTTACATCAAAATGACATCGGCTCTTAATGGGTTAAGCATTTTTAAAAAAATTTAGTACTTCGTAAAAGATCTCTTCAAAATTTTGAAAATTTCAGAGCCCCGTAACTCAGAAAATATGGACGAGCGTCAATTTTTTTACTTGATATTTTTTTCTTCTTTTTTATTCTCTAACGTCACATATATTTATTTTTTTTAATTGGAGTTACTTTATTGTTTCAAATGACATGACATAATTAGAGGAAGGCGTGGTGTTTGCCTGCTATTGATTACCAATAGCACCTCTTTCGACAATACATCGATCGATTGACATAAGCTTGATTTCAACAGATGGACAGACATCGCTCAATAAATAAAAAAAAGATAACGGAACACAGATAACAAGTAGAAAAAAATTATTCAAAGGTCATGACACAATACTTAACACGCAACTTTTAAGTATAGCAACAGTAATTATAATAAAATTAATAAAATTATTTTTGGCGCAAAATATGCCGTATTGGACCCAGTAAATAAAAGTATCATGTGGCCTATATGGCACTCTAACTTTTACATAAAATTGAGGGTACAGTATGTAAAATATTTTACACTTTTCCTTGCGACAGATTGTCAAAAGACATACTTTTTGTTTCCACTCCCGAACTTTTTTTTAAAAAGAACACAAAGTTGTACAAAGTGTTGAACATATACAACATTTTTGTCGGGAAAAAAAGCCATAGTTTGTAAAACTTTGACTACTCCAGCTAGTAGTGCAGCAACGGAAAGGGTTTTTTCAATTGCTAAGCAACTGCTTTCCGAAAAATGGACAAGCATAACATCGAATTTTTTAAGATCTATGATGTATTAATTTAGGTAAATTTTTAATTTTTTTAAAATTAATAAATAAATAATATATTATAAATACAAAAGAGAAAAAGCTTGTTTATATACTTTTAAAAAACATTACTTCTGCGCAGATAGATTTATATTATTTTGTACAAGCCAAATAAGATAAGCTTTACCCTAAATAATTTTAATACTACAATTGCACACATACATATTTTATGGTGAACTAAAGAATACAGAAAGCGCGCAAAGTGAAAGCTTTTAAACAACGCAAATTCTTTGTCGCCGTCTTCATCGTCTTACTTCGTTATTTGTTCAGATCACGAAGAAATGTTTTTTTTTTAACTTTAAATTTACCGTGCTATTTTCCCGGTATTGATTATTGAAGGTGAAAGCACGTCTTGATGGCCATTTCGCTATTGCTTACTTAGCTCGTCAGGAAACTTCTCACAAATATTTTAAATGAACTAAAGATTTTTGTCCAAACCATACAGAAAAGACAAAAATTAAAGTTCAAGCAAAAACAACAATAATCAACTTTGATTTTATATTTCTTTATACGCTGCATACAAACAGAATTTTTTCTGCTCTTTTATACAGTTTAAAGATGTTGAAAAATAAAAACAACAAAACGCTACGTAATTTAATTCTTTCTTTTATGCACAGGCACTTGCAATTTTAATAATTAAAAATTAAAACACGGGAATAATTAATAATATAAATTAAACTTTAAATTTACCGTGCTATTTTCCCGGTATTGATTATTGAAGGTAAAAGCACGTCTCGATGGCCATTTCGCTATTGCTTACTTAGCTCGTCAGGAAACTTCTCACAAATATTTTAAATGAACTAAAGATTTTTGTCCAAACCATAAAGAAAAGACAAAAATCAGAGTTCAAGCAAAAACAACAATAATCAACTTTGATTTTATTTTTCTTTCTTTCGTAACTGTTCTGATTGATTGGCGTATTTAAATTTTCTCTAGCTCATTTAGTGCCACGACGGACAGACGGACATCGCTCAATCGACTTCGCTATGCATAAGAACTCGAAATATATATACTTTATGGGGTCAGAAATACATATCGTAAAAATTTCAAATGGAATGACAAACTAAGATATACCCTTTTTTCACTTTTTGTAACGAATGGTATAACAATACAATGGTTATTACTGCAAATAACAAGATTAGAAAAATTTCGCCAATAAATATTGATATTTTATTTTTCATCCTCTTTCAACTGTATAAAAATGCCGAAAAAAAATCTACCGTATACAATAAAGAAAGAAAAATAGAATAACTGTTGGTTATTGTTGTTTTTGCTTAAACTTTGATTTTTGTCTTTGCTTTATTGTTTGGACAAAGTTTTTAGTTTATGTAAAATGTTTGTCAAAAGTTTCCTGAAGGGTTAACTAATGCTCTGTTTAGACGACGTGTACAAGTCATACGGAATGTCAGAAATTCCATATGTAGATCAATACACATCGTGTAAACCTCATGAAATATAACATATGTTATTTTCCTATGTTTTATAACGTGTCAGTTTTTTATTTAGATCACGCTCTATTTTGATATGTAATACTATATGACAACAGATGTTTTCAGTGATGCTAACTTCCACTTTTAAAATCTCCGCTCAAAATGATTTTACGATAAAAGATAGATTTCTAATAATAAAATATTTTTTTTAACTTTTGCAGGGAATATATATACATGTAAATTGATGGTGGGCTAAAAATAATTTTTGGGCATTTCCCTAAACTTGTTAACCACGACAGAAAAACAGAAAGCTTGAACTTTTTTTAATACGTTTGTAAAAACTAAGTCTTAATATTTGTGTTTCCTGTTTCCTGAAGATGCCACCCAACGGTATGGCGAAATATTGAAAAAATTAAAGATAATTATCAATATTTTTATTTAAAAACTTACCAAGTGCTTGAAATATTAGAAAAAGAAAATAATACAAAATAAATATTAAAATTTAGTATTTGAAGATTATTACCGCTTATTGCATTTTTACAATTAAATTTAGCACCAATTATTTTATGTTAAAAAATAAATAGAAATTTGACTTATTGCCCTTATTACTATCTTATAATTCATATTTTTTTAGTGGAATGTACTCCAAAAATCATGTTCACAATCTTTTGTACGATGAATATATGAAAATTATTTTAAGTTTTCTTATGCATATGCATACGTAAAAGCAAAAATAATAATGGTGACACTTCGAATGTAGAAATTTCTAACAAATAGCAGAAAGATTTTTTTGTTTAAATAACTAGTTTTTAACTGACTTCAAAAAAAGGCTGAATGTTGCTTTTTTTATATTTGTGCCTCCAGAACTCAGTCATTTTTAATCTGATTTTGAAAATTTTTGGTAATATGATAGATTATGCTTACAGATTGGTCCCGTTTATTATCCTAAAAATTAAAGGGTGTCCCCATACAACATACATATTTTTTACGTGTATTATGAATTGTAAAGGGCACTTCTGTAAAATTTAAAATGACTGCGTATTACTATAGCTCCCAAAAACAAAAAAATTATACAAAAATAAATCTAAAAATGAAAGGGTGCCCCCATAATTGATCTAAATTTACTTATATGGGCCTATCTTTTGAACCGTTATAGATAAACGCTTGCAAATTGTACAGAATGTCGCACAGTTGCGCCCGTAGAGCAAACGAGGTTGCAAAAACCAAAATTTTTATGAGCGCCCACGAAGTTTCGAATAAACCCATGTTATAGGAAACTTTTCAACGATTTCAAATATGCCACTCTTAATATCACATTTTTAGTTTAGAAGATATAACCGTTCAAAGGTGAACGACTTTCGTTTTTCAAAAAAACACACAATTTTTAGTCAATTTGTTGCGATTTCAGGTATAGTATCACGAAAAATACGTAACGAATCGCCATATTTTTTGTTTGTATTGATTGATGTATTTATTAAATGTATAATAATAAAAAAAAATTACATGTTTGCTTTGTGTTTCTCCTGGTGAATCACTATTTAAAAACTATCCGTTTTTTTTACTATTTTTCAACTTTGACGGAAAATAAAAAAAATCTATATTTTTCTATATTTGCCATATTTGCAAAACCTGTTCTTTGATTATTTCTTTACATAATTCAAAAGGTTTTATCTGCCCGTACTACTACTAAATTTTGTAGTAGTAAATTTTTAGGCATGGTAGAATAAGCCTATATATTGCAAAATAAGCACAATGCCTGGATTAGTCTTCGACTGAAAGTTGGCGCAACAATTACTGAAACCATTAAAGAATTTAAGTACTGAAAACATGGTGTTGAACAATTTAAAATTATTTGAACTGTTTAGAAAGTCAACCACACCAAAGTTTTTCACGGAAGCTGCTTTAGAAAAACTTGATAGCTTATACGGAAATATTGAGAGAAGCGAAATTATAAAAAATAATTTTTATCTGATATATGCAAATGTTAAGGCAAAATGGGTGAAATCTAATCGAACCATTCCGAACTTCAACTCCAAATACGAGGACTGGCTTAATGAAAACACCATCCAGGCTATAATGGCAGTAGATAAACCCACCACATCAACCAGAGGAGCAAAAGGAAGGCCAAAAAAAGTATTGAGGAGTGTTCAATTTTCACAAGAAAGAGGAAACTTGCCGATGTCATGCCCGATTTGCAAAAAGAGACAGAAGACCTTTGGTAATTTAAACGATTTTACAAATGAAGAGAATTACGAATATGGAATGTCATCATTGCACGCAAGGATTAGGTGTATGGAGTTCTTGCTAAAACTGGCGTATACCCTACCACAAGAGGAGGAAAACTTCGATGAAAATACATCAGTAAAGAATAAGGAAAAGATCAGAAAGAAGAAAATACAGGATGCTTTTTTTAAACAAGTTGGACTAAAAGTAGACTGTCCCAAGCACGGATATGGTAACTCAAACGATGGAAACACTTCTAGGAGATTTTTTGAAAATGATGAGGCAGTAACTAAAATCACTGGAATTGACAATCAAATCGTGAAAAGATGGGGAGCGATCTTGGATGTTTTGAACTGCAAATAAAATGTCAATTCTACAAAATACGGAGAATATACGTCGAAAACTGCATCTCTTTTAACAGAAATGTATCCACAGAAGAAGTTGACCCCGACCGTCCATAAAATATTGGCCCATGGCAAAGATAAAATTGAGCTCCAGTCTTTGCCAATTGGAGAGCTTTCTGAAGAAGCACAGGAGTCTCTTAACAAATTTTATAAAAAATATAGATTGCAGAACACATTCAAAACATCAAGGGTAAGGCAAAATAAGGACCTCTTCAACATGTTGGCAGCATCTTCCGATCCACTTATTTCTTCCCTGCGGCATGTGAAGTTACGAAAAGAGTTAGAAAATAATTATAATTTAGAAATGCTTAGTCTTTTAGAAATACCTTCTCTTACGATTTGTGATGAATATTTTACAGAAAATTGAAAAAATTAATTTTAAAAAAATTATTTTTTTTTAATTTGTTGGGTAATAATTTAAAACATAAAACCCTAAAGAAAAAAAAAATAAAAACTATTTAAAAATGTAAAAAAAAATTTTTTTAGTTAACATAAAATTGAAATTTCTACTAATTTTAACTTTGATAACCCATAAGTAGGCCCCTACAAAGCGTAGCCCCCTTTCCAAATGCTCATTTCATAGGCTTAACAGTTATCTATCATATGCTGTTTAAACTTTTTAATTATCTTATTCGGTTCAAAAGATATGATTTTTGAAACGAAAAAACTCAAATGGCGCCACTGTGCGTCGATTGCTATGGCGGTTATAGTAACAAGTATTAATATTAAGAATTATAAATTAAAGGGTGCGCCAGTAGTTCATTTAATTTGATGTATATTGCTACACTTTTAAACAGTTATAGACAGACGCTTGGAATTTACAACGAACCTGTATTGGTAAGTCCGCTATAACAACAAGTATAAAATATGGATTTGGAAGTTAAAGGGTGTTCCAATATTTGATGTAATTTCAAGTCTGTGGCCGTACTTTTGAACCGTTATAGACAGAACGCTAAAACTTAAAAGGGACCTGTATTTCTAAGTCTGCTATAAAAAGAAGCTTATAATTTGAATTTAGAAATTAAAGGGTGTTCCCAAAAATTATGTAATCTTTTCTATATGGCCGTATTTTTTGAACCGTTGTATACAAACACCTTAATTTTAGACAGAATGTCCACTACTTTGTTCGGTATAATAAGAAGTATAAATTAATAGTTAAATAGTTAAGGAACATAAATGTTCTGAATGATGAAAAATTAGTATCTTTTGATGTAGTCTCATTATTTCCAAGTATACCTGTTGATTTGGCAGTGAATATTATTGAAGAAAAATGGAACGTAATACAGGAATATACTAGAATGGAAAAAGGTTTATTTTTACGAATTTTAAAATTTTGTATTGAAGATAACAGATACTTTCAATATAATGTAACATATATTTACAACAAAAAGGACTTCCAATGGAATCTCCAGCTTCCCCAGTTGTGGCAGATATTATTATGGAGAAATTATTAGACACGTGCATTAATGAAATTAGTATAAAACCAAGAATAATGACAAAATATGTGGATGATTTGTTTTGTATTATTTCTGCATCTGGTATTGAAAATATGTTGGAAACATTTAATAGTTTCAATAGTTGTATAAAATTTACAATAGAAATAGAAAATGATTTTAAATTACCCTATTTAGATACGTTAGTAATAAGGTGAGGGAATAAACTAAAAATGGATTGGTACCAAAAGCCAACAGCTTCCGGGAGAATTATTAATTATTATTCAAAGCATAACAAAAGAATAATTATTAATACGGGAAAAAATTTGATAGAAAAAGTACTTAAGATTAGTGATAAGGAATTTCACAAAAGCAATAAAGATAAAGTTAAAAAGATATTAATTGATAATAATTTTCCAATGAGAGTGATAAATAGTTTGTTTAAACAGTTAAGGTTTAGAAGAGCAAATAATACAAGAGATGTTACAGAAACTAAAGTTTATAAGTCTTTAATTTATGTACCAGAAATAGCAGAAAGGATTGAAAAATCAAAAATTTTTGATGGAGTTAAATATAAAATGGCATACAAAACTTATAATACTTTAAATAGATTATTTAGTAAAACAAAAGATAAGATTAAAAAATGGGACATGTCAAATGTAGTTTACAAAATACCTTGTAATGGTAATGATAGTGAGAATTGTAATAAGGAATATGTAGGTACGACAAAAAATAAACTAAAAACTAGAATAGCTGGACATAAGTCTGATCAAAGATACAGGGACGTTAATAATTCACAAAAAACTGCATTATCTTCCCATTGTGCCAGATTTGATCATAATCCTAACTTTGAAGATGCATCTGTTTTAAATATAGAAAATAATTATAAGCGTCGGTATATGTTAGAGATGTTACAAATAATTAAAATACCAGCAACAAAAAGAATAAACTTTAAGGCTGATACTGATAATGTTGCGCAATGTTATAGACATTTAGTGCATAAAAAATAATTAACGTTTGAGAGTATATGATTGCTTGTAACATTTCTAACGTGAAAGTTTATGTTAATGTATTTGTATTAAGTTTTTTAAAATTTTTAAATAATTTAAATGTTTTTCTGTTTTTTAAATTTTTATAAGAATGTAAATGTTTAAAATTTTTGAGTTATTTTACTTGAATGTTTTTGAGTTTTAAATTTATAAAAATGTAAATTTTAAATATTTGAGTTTTTTGTCGTTTGGTTTTTGATTTTTCTGTTTTTGTTTGAAAAAATAATTTCATTTTAATTTTGTTATTTTAAAAAAAAGAAAATCTAATTTTTTGTTTCCTGTTTCCTGATGATGCCACCCAAAGGTGTGGCGAAATATTGAAAATATAAATAAACATTTTTATTATTTATAAAACTGACCTAGTGCTTAATAAATTAGAAAAGAAAAACTATTTAAAAAGGTCAAAAAAACATTTATATATAATTTAAAAGTGAGCACGCGTAAACAATATAACGATGAGTTATAATTTATTTAAAAGAAACCGGTTGATGAGAGGACTTATTAATCGTTTTAAAACGTTAAGGGATAAGGTTGTAAAAACGCAATCTGCAATAACCTTTTTAATTCGATGCCGTAATTCAGGAATTGTACCAAAATTTATAGTAAATGCAACAAAGAATATTCCTAATATTTTCAAGATGGAGGGAAAATGGACAATCAAACACATTATGGAAAAATACTTGTGTGATTTAAGGGATAAAATATTAAGATGTTCAATTCTTGAGAAACATAAATTATTGAGGTATTTTCAAAGAGAGCTGATAATGATTGAAAATGATTTGGAAAAACATTTATCCAGAGAAGCAATGGAAAGATTTTTGCAGTTTGAAGACAGAATAGGAGCAGCTTTAAAAGTTAAGGTAAATAAAATACATAAAAAGAAGTTTGAGTGTTTGAGGGAATTACAGAAGAAGGAGTTAGGTATTAAATTAAATAAAAAGTGGTTTGTAAATAAGACTAATTTAGATATTCCAGATGAGGTTCAGTGGGTTCTTTCATTAGGACATAAACATGCATTACCCATTAAACGAGAAGATTTTCCAGTTCTAAAAATGATAACGGATGGAGAGGATTTAGTGCAAACTTTAAAATCAAAAGAAGAACAGGAAATAGCTAGGACTAAATTAACTTCAATAATAGATAATCATTTAAATAAGATAAAATTAAATAACAGGGATAGATTTATGTTAGAAAACGTAAAAAAGGCGGATAGTTTTTTGAGAAGAAATAGGGATATACTTATCTTAAAAGCTGATAAAGGTAACATCACAGTAGCTTTAAACAAGAGTGATTATGTTTTAAGAATTAACAATATTGTAGGGGATGTTGCTAATTATAAGTTAGCAAACAAAGATCCAACAACCAAATTGCAGAAGGTTAATAATGTGTTGGTTGAAGAACTTTTTAAACAAAAAGTTATTACAATTTTAGAGAAAAACAAGCTTAAAACCAATGTTTCTACAGCTCCAAGATTGTATGGGTTACCTAAAATTCACAAAGAGGATTTTCCTTTAAGACCGATTTGTTCTTTTATAAATTCTCCATCTTATGAGTTATGTAAATATATTACAATGATTTTAAAAAAGATTACAGAAAATTCAAAATATAATGTTAAAAATTCGTTTGAATTTAAAGAAAGGATAAGGAACATAAATGTTCTGAATGATGAAAAATTAGTATCTTTTGATGTAGTCTCATTATTTCCAAGTATACCTGTTGATTTGGCAGTGAATATTATTGAAGAAAAATGGAACGTAATACAGGAATATACTAGAATGGAAAAAGGTTTATTTTTACGAATTTTAAAATTTTGTATTGAAGATAACAGATACTTTCAATATAATGATAACATATATTTACAACAAAAAGGACTTCCAATGGGATCTCCAGCTTCCCCAGTTGTGGCAGATATTATTATGGAGAAATTATTAGACACGTGCATTAATGAAATTAGTATAAAACCAAGAATAATGACAAAATATGTGGATGATTTGTTTTGTATTATTTCTGCATCTGGTATTGAAAATATGTTGGAAACATTTAATAGTTTCAATAGTTGTATAAAATTTACAATAGAAATAGAAAATGATTTTAAATTACCCTATTTAGATACGTTAGTAATAAGGTGAGGGAATAAACTAAAAATGGATTGGTACCAAAAGCCAACAGCTTCCGGGAGAATTATTAATTATTATTCAAAGCATAACAAAAGAATAATTATTAATACGGGAAAAAATTTGATAGAAAAAGTACTTAAGATTAGTGATAAGGAATTTCACTAAAGCAATAAAGATAAAGTTAAAAAGATATTAATTGATAATAATTTTCCAATGAGAGTGATAAATAGTTTGTTTAAACAGTTAAGGTTTAGAAGAGCAAATAATACAAGAGATGTTACAGAAACTAAAGTTTATAAGTCTTTAATTTATGTACCAGAAATAGCAGAAAGGATTGAAAAATCAAAAATTTTTGATGGAGTTAAATATAAAATGGCATACAAAACTTATAATACTTTAAATAGATTATTTAGTAAAACAAAAGATAAGATTAAAAAATGGGACATGTCAAATGTAGTTTACAAAATACCTTGTAATGGTAATGATAGTGAGAATTGTAATAAGGAATATGTAGGTACGATAAAAAATAAACTAAAAACTAGAATAGCTGGACATAAGTCTGATCAAAGATACAGGGACGTTAATAATTCACAAAAAACTGCATTATCTTCCCATTGTGCCAGATTTGATCATAATCCTAACTTTGAAGATGCATCTGTTTTAAATATAGAAAATAATTATAAGCGTCGGTATATGTTAGAGATGTTACAAATAATTAAAATACCAGCAACAAAAAGAATAAACTTTAAGGCTGATACTGATAATGTTGCGCAATGTTATAGACATTTAGTGCATAAAAAATAATTAACGTTTGAGAGTATATGATTGCTTGTAACATTTCTAACGTGAAAGTTTATGTTAATGTATTTGTATTAAGTTTTTTAAAATTTTTAAATAATTTAAATGTTTTTCTGTTTTTTAAATTTTTATAAGAATGTAAATGTTTAAAATTTTTGAGTTATTTTACTTGAATGTTTTTGAGTTTTAAATTTATAAGAATGTAAATTTTAAATATTTGAGTTTTTTGTCGTTTGGTTTTTGATTTTTCTGTTTTTGTTTGAAAAAATAATTTCATTTTAATTTTGTTATTTTAAAAAAAGAAAATCTAATTTTTTGTTTCCTGTTTCCTGATGATGCCACCCAAAGGTGTGGCAAAATATTGAAAATATAAATAAACATTTTTATTATTTATAAAACTGACCTAGTGCTTAATAAATTAGAAAAGAAAAACTATTTAAAAAGGTCAAAAAAACATTTATATATGAAGTACCATAATTTTAATTTTGTAACATTACTTCATGCAAACAACGCCAAGTACCTGAATTGAACGTGCAGTTTTGAGCTGGTGACTTGTTCTTATTATGTACACAGCCTTAGTGCCTGAGTGCAATTTTATACTATGGCAAATTTAATATATAGCAATTTTGACATAAATAATAATAAGGAAAAACAGTGTTGTGCTTGTCGTTGTTCTTTTTAAATAGTTACTGCTAAAAAATTAATAGCTGACATCACTGCTTTAAGCGTTTTAGTTTTCTCTTCAACTATTAGAGGTTATGTCGTATGTACGTAATTGTGTATATTTAATCAAAAAATTAATAGATTAAAAACGGGCTTAAAGTTAAAGTCTTAAAAATAAAAGAACACAGTTAATAATTTTAAAATAAAAAAAAATAATAATTTACATTTGCGCCAAAGGGCATATCAACTAAAACGTATTTGCCTAAAGGCTTAGACACCCAAACATCTTTCAGACAAATTCTTAAAGACTAAATTAATTTAAACAAGTTGACTTATAACGTATTTAAGTAAATGAAAAGCTTTTTGTATTATGTACAAAATATGGGCATCGTGGGGATACGAAAATTTGTTAATGAATCGCAATAATTAATTTGCTAGCCTTTAAAGTAATCGATATTACAACACGACCCAGATAGAGGTCTTTTAAACGAGACGGACCTTAATCAGAGACATAATACACAATTTAGTAATTATAATCTGATACGAAAACACAAATTGCTATTTCAATTAGAACAGGTACAAAACATAAAACCTTCACAAACAATAATACAATTAATTTAATTTTTTAGAAACGTATAATTACACTATTTCTGCTTATTATCTATCTATTTTTCAATTCGACTGAATGTTGCTTTTCTTTATGTTTATGCCTCCATTACTCAATCATTTCTGGATTGATGTTGAAGTTTTTTTATTCGAAAGCTGATACTCCGTTTAAAAAAGAGTTCATAATTTTAAAAATGAAAGGGTGTCCCCAAAAAACATAAATCTTTTTTACATGTATTGTGAACCGTCAAGAGAACCACTTAAAAAAACTACATATCACTATAGCTCCCAATTGTAAAAAGTAATAAAAAAATCTAAAAATTAAAGGTGTCCCCATGGTGACGTTAATTAACTTATATGGGCCTATCTTTTGAACCGTTATAAGCAAACGCTTGCAGATTGGGTAGAACGTCGATTGCTATGACAGTAACAAGTGTTAATATTAAAGAATGTTAATTTGATGTATGTATACGATCATACTTTTGAACAGTTGACGCTTGAAATGAATTACTTACTCCGCCTATAACAACAAGTAATAGACAAATGCTTGCAAATTGCACAATGTCGGCTGCTATGACCGTTAAATTAACAAGTATTAATATTCAAAATTATAAAGTTGAGGGTTCCCAAATAATCCATTTAATTTGATGCATACGGCCATACTTTTGAGCAGTTGTAGACAGACGCTTACAAGGAAACTGTATTCCTTAGTCTGCTATAACTAAAATTTTAAAATATAAATTTAGAAACCAAAGGGTGTTTTTAATATTATTCTAACTGGAGTGTTGGACAGTTGTAGACAGACGGTTGAAATTTAAAAGGAACTGTAGTGCTAAGTCTGCAATAGCAAGTATAAAGT
This sequence comes from Gymnosoma rotundatum, assembly GCA_916610165.2. Classification (NCBI taxonomy): domain Eukaryota; kingdom Metazoa; phylum Arthropoda; class Insecta; order Diptera; family Tachinidae; genus Gymnosoma; species Gymnosoma rotundatum. The sequence goes on from OU744339.1 coordinate 61,051,270, forward strand.
TTAGAGATGGAATATAAAGGTGTCCTAATAGTTAATAGTTAGTGCCCCGGGGGCACCAAGAGTCTGTGCTGAACTAACCTCGGTGCAGACGAGGGTCCTCGGGGGTATAGGGGGAACCAGTCCCCCGGTGTGCAGGCACTGAAGCTGAATAGACAGTTGGCTACTGTCGGAGGTTTTTACCAGTGTCCTTTATTAATAATAAAACGTGTGAATAATAATAGCCTTAAAAAAACTGGCACCACGTGAGCCACGTGGTGAGGTCCCTTCGGGGTACACGTGGTGGTTGTGGTAAATTCATCTATCTCTGCGGGTTTGGCGTGGAATAGACTGAAGTGTGCTGTTACACTCTTAACAGAGGAGTTTATGATAGGCTCCGGCCCTATAGCAAGGGGTAGATTCATGGTCCTTCAAGCCACGATCTTAAAATTGGACAGAACAGTGGTTTGACCACCGTCTGATAAGAGATTAACACAAGGTACAGACGTTAATCTAATCACTTATCCTGTTGAACCATTATAGACAGACAGATGAAATTTTTTTGAAGTTGTTTTTTTGCCAGAATTATAAAAAAATATAAAAATTCATTTAAATCTAGAAAATATGAACAGCTACTAAATTTTAGCTGGAAATCTTCACTGTGGGCTTATAGATTGGGGAGACCCAACAAACAATGTCAAAGGTAATCAACTGAAGGAATGGTTAACCGAAAATGAAATAAATTTTAGATGCCTTTCATATTCTATTGGTGGATCATTTTTGGTATACGTATCGCAGATTGAAGACTGAATACTTTTATACAACAATGAAGTGATATTAAGATATTTCATATAGGTTAGATTAGATTGCACAGGCTGCTGGCATGAAAAAATCGACTAAATGGGGTCGTAAATGGTCCACCTGCCTTTCATATTCTATTGGTGGATCATTTTTGGTATACGTATCGCAGATTGAAGACTAAATACTTTTACACAACAATGAAGTGATATTAAGATATTTCATATAGGTTAGATTAGATTGCACAGGCTGCTGGCATGAAAAAATCGACTAAATGGGGTCGTAAATGGTCCCGATGTGTTGCTTGGAGAGGGATGGGCAAGGGTTCAAGTTAGGTCCCTATGTTACTACCAACTAGCGTCATGGCAAGAACATTCCTTCTATTTACTGCGACAAAAGTGGATTCTGACCCAACGTTTGCAAACAGAGACTCACCCCTTGCATTTTAATCCGAGCTACGCCACACGACATGGTGTTCGTTGGCGTCCGCTCCAGTTGTAACCGGCAGGATCCGTCTGGCTGCTATCTCAATTACCCTGCGAATAATAGGTGGTGGGGCTTCGCACTCGTGTGCCATGTAGGAGGAGACAATTATGACCGTGCCAGCGTTCGTCTCCCAGGCAGCTGCTACAGTATCTTGATCGCTGTAATCAGACAGAATGAAGATATTCAAATTGCATGTGAAGTAGCTTGAAGCCTCTAGCACCAAGCACGCAAACCCTGCCTTGATAGAGCCATGGTTTTTGCTTTAATTCAAGAGCCTCTCCTCTCTACGAGGTACAGATGAGTAGTGAAGCGGAAGCTGATTTAGAGGGGTAAAGATTGACTTAAGTCACCTTCACCATCTCTGTTCATACATATGATTGTGACGTTGGCGTTCTCTTGGTCCGATTGCAAGAGAACGTCCTCGACAACTGCGTCGTCCTTTCTCTCGAAAAATTCACCCACAAACTCAGAGTTTGATAGAGTGGCTTCCTCAGATAAAAGACTAACAGAATCCTCATTTTCACATATTCCGGAATAGGCTCATCAACCTCCGGAGTAAGGTTACCCTTGTCGTCGCGTCGATAGACACGAAGAAGGATGGTTTCGAACCGTTATAGCTCCTTCCTCGCCTATTTCGAAGCGGCGCCATTGACTCGTGAATAAGCAGGACGATAAACCGTCTGGATGCGCTTTCAGGATTGGAAAACTTTGCTACTTGCCAATTACTGAATTTCCTCCCTGAATGAGCTCAATTATTTCCTTTGGTTCAGACGGTTCGTCTGGTAGCCGTGCCTCTAGGCCTACGAGGTATCTCCTCAAAAGGTACCACGTCAAGCTTAGCTCCTTCCCAAAGGCAAGCGACGGCTTGCTTTAATAGCATAGCCGAACGCTCGTCTAAACATGCCATGAATTTGACACGCACACGAAAACATCCTGCGCCATCACATTGAGAGAGGAACGCGGTTTGTCTTTGATGACCCTCCAAAACACTCCCACATACTTCCTACGTACCACCTCCCAGTTTTCATGGGAGATGGAGCTATTCGCATCATTCCTGTCGATGATAGCATGTACAAGATTGCCCCTTGCAACCTCGCTAAAACTCCTGTCCATCGACATATACTTTGGCGTTCCAACCTGACCTACCTGGATCTCAGTCACACTCGATTCACAGCAACCTGAAATCGCCACCGCGGGAATAGAGTCTTCTTTTTAAATTGGTTCGCATTTTATACATACTGCCATGTAAGTTTGACTGCTGCCTAGTGTGGACTAGGAAGACCACCAAGGCGCACCAATGTGGTGAACAGACGCTGATGGGTTTTGGACAGTGAACTGGATCTAGGCGCACCAAAAGACGGACATACCCTGACAAAGTGTTTGGTCTAAGTGAAGTGAAAACACTCGCTTACAGGGTAGCTGATACCCGCCCTATCGGGGAAACAGATACTATCAGACACTGAGGGGGGTTCAGCGGTCAAAACTTTACAGGATATATTAAGATAAATATGTCGAATTATAAAAGAACAAGTAAAAGTGCTATATTCGGCTATGCCAAATCTTATATACCTTTCACCATTTATGTAGCTGTAGGCGTGGTGTTTTGCCTGCTGCCTCGAAGGACATTGACCGATCATGCTGATTTCTAATAGCACCTCTTTCGACACTATATCTGATCAATTGAAATCAAGTTTGCTGAGGCACTAACACGGACGGACAACGCTCAAGCGACTTCGCCATGCATAAGAATTCAGACTAGGAAATGAATATTATAGAAGGGTATAAAAACACGAATTGTTTTACAATTAAAAATATATTTAAGACTAATTTTGTAATAAATATTGAAGTTTCATATTCTGGATTATATCGACATAAATTGAAATAAATTTTATTTAAATTTTTGTTTTAAAGATATTTCGACCAAGTTACCCAAATGGAAAGGTAGCATTGAATTTATGGACACTGTTTCCTAGGGTCAAAACTACTGCCCCATATAAACACTTTTTAAATTTAGTTTGTGAGTAGTGAAAAAATTCAGAAAACTAAACTTGTTTGATTTCTGTGAAGCATTTTGACCAATGTTAGTAAATGGAGAAGTGATATTCAATACCACCTTATGGACAGTGCTCACTAAGGTAAATAATATTGCCCCATATAAACATTTTTTCAATTTAAGTGCAAAACTATGTATCCTTATGTCACGGAAGTTAACAATTTTTAAGCGCCTGTAAAAAAGTTTGCAAAAAACAAATTTACGTGGAAAAGGGTAACTAAGAGGCATTTCTAAAATCAAGAATCAATATTAAAAACTTAATATGACCTTTTTCTGTTATTTTTTGTTTTTTATTTACGAAAATTCCTTTCATTTTTTTTTTAAGGTAAAGAAACCTCATAGCCAAACTAACGTTTTCTCATTGATTATAATACAGGAAGATAAATAATAGGCTATTGAAAATGTCTTCATTTTGCGACTGCCGAGAACATTTCCTATAACTGAGAAATTGAAATCGTTATATCTTTCTTTTTGGGCTTCTTCTGTTAATTCTCCAAGAGGAAGAATTATCAGTTCTATAATTGTTTGATCATATACTGTCGTATCTCCCCATGGCTATAGGTTGAAGAGTAGCTAAGATATTTTTGCTGTATGTTCACTAAATCGAAAAGAATTGATTTTCGTTTTGGCATTAACTGACATTAAAACTACTTGATTTTATTTTTTGATCAAACAATTTATCAAGTTTTGGAATAACAATAACATTAACTTTAGAGTTATATATAGCCTTAACAAGTTTCTGCATGGCCTTTATTCTATCAGGCATAAAAAGAACACAATATCTCTTCAATGAGATCAAAATGATTAATCTTTAGTTGTTTTGCACGTAAATATGATATTAAGCTGAATCTTTTTTTGTTTGATGGGAAATTTCGTCATCTACAAGATTTCAATATATGTTGCTGGTCTCTAAAAATTTCGATAAATTATGGTCAAAACGGTCCTATTTGGGAAAGAAAAAATATGCAATAAAATAAGCAAAATAAATACAATTTCCTGTTCGTGTGTCAACTAAAAACAAATAGAAAAAATCTGCAATATTATAGGAAATCCAATGATTCGCAAAATAAGGAACGAAATAAAAAATTGGATTTTTTGCTCCTTTGTCAGTGAAGTTCACATATGGACTATAAAGTCCACATATGTACTAGGGCTCATGAAATACTTTTAGCAACAATTCGGAGTATATATAACTGTTTTAAAGAAGTCTTCCTTTTCTGATCCCAGCTTTCGGATTTTAGAATATATAGCGTCAAATTGCAGGACCTCAATCTTCACAAGAATGATTAATTTTATACGAAATTTGGTTTAAACGTATACATATATAGTGGGCTTAAACAAAAACAAAAAAATATTATATATGTATTTCTTAAGCAATTTTTTTCTATCAGAGAAATTATTGGTGGTCCTTTTTACCAAAATGGCTACGTCACGTGCTTTTATTCGGGATAAAAAATAGCACGATATTTAAAAAAAAAACAATTCTTGTTTTTCTTTGTACGTATGACGTCAAACATATTTGACTTTACACTCATATGTGTATTACGTAAGCCGTTACGCGTAAAACATTTATAACTCGACAGAATTATCTTCACACACATTTGTACTTAACTTTATGATATTTTGTCGTTCCGATTTTAATTTATGTAACATTCTTTGTAATGTATAAAATTTTAGATTTTAGTTGATTAAATGACGTCTATCTATCCGTTTTAAAATGGGGTTTGCTAAACCTCCAGATGGCCTACAGAAGTTTTTAATCCGTTTATCTGACATAGTTTCGAAATGATTTAATTGGCAATAAACTAGACTTACTTCATTGTTTAAAGCAAATTTGTTATTAAAATGTTTACTTTAGGTAATGCCGGAATAAGATTCTTAACGAAAATTGGGAACATGTTTTTTTTTAGAAAAGTACGCAAAAGTAGTCTTTTACCTCTGAAACTCAGTAATATTCTTTGTTTATACTAACAATTACAATTTTTTGTTATTTTTCTGATATATTTTTGCAGAGGAAGAAGAAGCTAAACGTCAGGCACAGAGAGAACAAGAGGATGAAAAAGATGAGTTAGAAAGCGTAACAGGTGGAAAATCTTCTGTTAAACTTAGAGCATCTGAAATTTATTCTGATGATTCAGGCAGTAGTGAGTGGGAAGACGAAGAAAAACCATTACTAAAGCCAACACCTTCTAATAGCAGTAAATATTCTAGTGAATCAGAAGATGGAGAATTGGTGGAGCAGCAAACGAGATTCATAAACACTAAAGACGAATTAAATAAGATACGTTTATCACGGTTTAAAATGGAACGATTTATAAACTTACCGATTTTTGAACGAACTGTACTTAATTGCTTTGTTCGTATTAGTATTGGTAACAACGGCCAAAAACCTGTATATCGTGTAGCTGAGGTTGTCGGGGTCGTTGAAACGGCTAAAATATATAACTTAGGCAAGACACGCACTAATAAGGGCTTGCGATTAAAACATGGTAATCAAGAGCGTGTTTTTCGACTTGAATTTATTTCTAACCAAGAATTTTCCGAGAGTGAATTTTCAAAATGGCGTGAAATGTGCTTACTACAAAACGTTCAAATGCCATCATCAGGTCTAATTGAAAAAAAGTTAGCCGATATTAAAGAAGCTTTAAATTATGAGTTTAAAGATGAAGACGTTGATAAAATAATAGAAGAAAAAAATAGATTTCGGAACAGACCTACAAACTATGCAATGAAAAAAACATGTCTCATGAAAGAAAGAGACGCTGCAATGTTACGTGGGGACTATGAACTTTCACAAGACTTAAGTCAGCAAATAGAAGAACTTGAGTCCAGAGCATCAGAATTAGATAAAAAAAGATCTAGCAGTATAAGTTTAATTTCATATATAAATGATCGAAACAGAAAACGTAACGTTGAAGACGCCGAAAAAGCTATTTTAGAAGAGGCACGAGCAAATAAGGGATTAAGAATGTCAGATCCTTTCACACGAAGAATAACACAACCTCGTATGGGATTTAAACAACCAAATGAAAAGAAAGAATTAGACGATGTAAATGATAAGACATTTTCACAGGAAAAACAAAAATATATTCAAATAGAAAAGAACAACAAAAATTTGGACCACAAAAATTACAATCTTTACTCATTGCATGATTTTGACATCGACTTGGACGTAGCTGTACCAGGTATGCAAAAACAAGTAACAGAGTTACATACAGAAAACCCTTTTTAACATGTTTGCAAGAATTTTATATTTTCTTTGCTACCAGCTATATTCGAAATGTTTGTACACTAATGTAATGGATAAACTCGTTTTTATATATTCTGCTAAACCTTTTGTTTTTACTTAACGAATATATACGCTAATATTTATTTTGAGATCATTTTTACATTTTTGCACAAGTGTGCAAAGCCCTGTTCACATTCCAGTTAAGGCTTAAAAATTGGTGTTGGTGTTCATAGTGTAGAATAAATCATTTACATATTTAAATTCTTTCACCGACATGTTAAACTAGTTAAATTTAGCAAAAAATTACTATACGAAAAATAATAGAAAAAGTTAAACAATTTAATATTATCAAGTAATTATGCTCTATTCGGCTGTGCCGAATCTTTTATACCCTTCACCATATATACAATCAAATATAAATATGTATCTGCATAATTACATACAAGAAGTTTTGCTTAGGGTTGCTGGCCCAGCTTAGTAAATGAAAAGGTGAATAGTAAGTGGTGAAAAGCTCACCCATTTTTCTTAGCTTTTTCATTATTTATTACAAACACAACCACTTGCAGGAATACAAACGAAAGTTAAAAAAAAGATATGAAAGATTTAGAGTCAGGCGTGGTGTTTTGCCCGCTGCCTCGAAGAACATGGACCGAACTTGCTGATTTTCAATAGCAAATGTTTCGAAATTATGTCTGATTGATTGACGTATTCAAGTATTTCCTAGCTCATCTAGTGCCTTGCCAACGCGAACACGGATGGACAGACGAACAACTCCCAATCGATTTCACTATGGAAATGTATATTGTGGAAATAACAAGCGGAATGAACAACTTAGATATACCCTTTTTCATCTGTGGTGAAGAGTATAAAAAGTATACAAACGGTTGTACGAGGGCTGGTCTATATATTTCTGGCCTAATAGTGAAAATGCGAATATTTATAATCAAAAATGGTTTTATTGTTTTTCAAAGTATTCTCCAGGATGATTTATACACTTTTGCATGTGCTCAAACCAGTTGTCGAAGCACTTTTTCCACTCCGATTGAGACACCTCTAAAACATGGTTTTTGAACACTTCAATAGCTTCTTCAGGCGACGAAAATCGTTGACCACGCATTTTTTTCTTGATGTGCGGAAACAAGAAGAAGTCATTAGGTGCCAAGTCAGGGCTGTACGGCGGATGACCCATTAATTCGACGTTTTGCCCGGAAAAAACGCGCTGGTTTGAGCCGATGTGTGAGAGCTCGCATTGTTATGGTGAACAATGATTCGTCTTCTCTTGTTGGTTTTTCGAATTTCTCCGATGACTTCAGGCAAACAAATTGTAGTGTACTACTCAGAAGTGACCGTCCTACGTTGCTCAAGCGGAAAAGTCGCCACATGACCAGTTTTGCCGAAGAAACAGGCGACCATTTGCTTCGAAGTGCTTCTTCCACGAACAACTTTCGTTGGATTTTGCTCGTCTTTGAAGACCCACACGGTCGATTGTTGTTTCGTTTCGGGCTCATACGCATGGATCCATGATTCGTCACCTGTGACGATCTTAGAAACGTTTTTTGAAGCACCGCAATCGTATTTTTGCAACATTTCTTTGCACCAATCGACACGAGCCTTTTTTTGAGCGACTTTCAAATTGTGCGGGATCCAACGAGAACAAACCTTTTTTACGGCCAGGTGTTCATGCAATATCGAATGTATGCTGGTGGAAGAAATGTCCAAGGATGTCTCTATCTCTCGATATGTCGCATGTCGATCTTGCACTATGAGCTCACGCACGGCATCACTTTTCTGTGGCACAACAGCCGTTTGTGGAAGACCTTCACGGAATTCGTCTTTGAGCGAGCTTCGGCCACGATTAAATTCATTATACCAATTTTTCACAGTGCTATAGGATGGTGCTTCATCGCTATACAAAGATTTAAGTTCATCAATGCACTCTTGTCGTGATAATCTACGTCGAAAGTTGTGAAAAATGATGGCATGAAAATGTTCACGAGTTAATTTCATTTTTTTCTATATTAATTTTTTCAAGTCACTGTAAACAACACAAATAATGGTCGTACGTCAAAACGTTTTGAGTACGATTATGCTTAAAAATTACAAACTTTCCAATGGAAATGTCAGATTGCACTTGGCAGCACTCAGTGTTACCAGGCCAGAAATATATATAGCAGCCCTCGTAGTATAGGTTGTTAGAAGCATACCAAAAAGTTAAAGAAATATTTAAAAAAACAAAGAAAACAATTTTTTTTGACAGGACACAAAACCACAACAGTTTAAAATAAATGGCCTTTTATTAATAGAAAACAGTTCAGGTTACAAATTAGAACAATTATATTTAGGGACCTACAAGATTAAATTGGTAAATAAAGATAAGTTAGGTGTTAGTTAGTGTTGAAATCAAGTTTGCCGAGGCACAAAACATTAATTTTGGCACATAATTTCAAACTGCATTAAATGAGACTGTTCTAAATATAACTGATACGTTGATTTCACAAGAAAGTTGTTTTCTATATATAAAACAGTTGCTAAAAGAAATGCTTGATCGGCTTCCAGAAAATATATCTGTTTTTGAAGTTTATTGTCAATTATTAATTTCGAAAATGCCGAGGTCGAGGTTTAAGCTTTGATTATAAAAATATTTTAAATCCTACACATTAATTCACCTTACTTTCTTTAAGTAAGTTATTTATTTTTATGTTTTTGGGTTTTTTTTATTTTTATGTTTTGTATAACATATATCACAGCAAAATTTCTTAGAAAAGGTAATCGAGTGTGAAATTAATAATTTTTGGCGGAAGGACTTCCTAACTAGATTACCAACCCAATGATTCTACAAGGTATGAGACTTATAATTAATTACTAAGAATTGATTTTATCGATTATTGTAGGAAACAATGATGATCATTAGTACGAGGGCTGCTCTATATATTTCTGGCCTAATAATGAAAATGCGAATATTTATAATCAAAAATGGTTTTATTGTTTTTCAGAGTATTCTCCAGCACGATTTATACAATTTTGCATTCGCTTAAACCAGTTGTCGAAGCACTTTTTCCACTCCGATTGAGACACCTCTAAAACATTATTTTTGAACACTTCAGCAGCTTCTTCTGGTGACGAAAATCGCATTTTTTTCTTGAAGTGCGTAAACAAGAAGAAGTCATTAGGTGCCAAGTCACGGCTGTACGGCGGATGACCCATTAATTCGACCTTCTGGCCGGAAAAAACGCTCTGGTTTGAGCCGATGAGTGAGAGCTCGCATTGTCATGGTGAACAATGATTCGTCTTCTCTTGTTGGTTTTTCGAATTTCTCCGATGACTTCAGGCAAACAAATTGTAGTGTACCACTCAGAAGTGACCGTCCTACGTTGCTCAAGCGGAACAGTCGCCACATGACCAGTTTTTCCGAAGAAACAGGCGACCATTTGCTTCGAAGTGCTTCTTCAACGAACAACTTTCGTTGGATTTCGCTCGTCTTTGAAGACCCACACGGTCGATTGTTGTTTCGTTTCGGGCTCATACGCATACATCCATGATTCGTCACCTGTGACGATCTTATAAACGTCTTTTGAAGCACCGCAATCGTATTTTTGCAACATTTCCTTGCACCAATCGAAACGAGCCTTTTTTTGAGCGATTTTCAAATTGTGCGGGATCCAACGAGAACAAACCTTTTTTACGGCCAGGTGTTCATGCAGTATCGAATGCATGCTGGTGGAAGAAATGTCCAAGGATGTCTCTATCTCTCGGTATGTCGCATGTCGATCTTGCGTTCTGAGTTCACGCACCGCATCAATATTCTCTGGCACAACAGCCGTTTTTGGACGACCTTCACGGAATTCGTCTTTAAGCGAGCTTCGGCCACGATTAAATTCATTATACCAATTTTTCACAGTGCTGTAGGATGGTGCTTCATCGCCATACAAAGATTTAAGTTTATCAATGCACTCTTGTCGTGATAATCCACGTCGAAAGTTGTGAAAAATGATGGCACGAAAATGTTCACGAGTTAATTCCATTTTTTTCTATATTAATTTTTTCAAGTCACTGTAAACAACACAAATAATGGTCGTACGTCAAAACGTTTTGAGTACGATTATGCTTAAAAATGACAAACTTTCCAATGGAAATGTCAGATTGCACTTGGCAGCACTCAGTGTTGCCAGGCCAGAAATGTATATAGAAGCCCTCGTACAAGTCCCTATTAGGAAACTTCCACTTTGTGCGTTTGTGGAGCTCTTTTAAATATTATTTTTTACACCTTAAGGCAAATTGGTGGTGAAGATTTTTAAGCTTCTGCAACCTGTTGGCAAGGCTTAGGATAATTCTGAGTGGTCAGGCTCTGCAGGCCCCAGTAGCGGACGTCCGACTAAAAAATGACCGGGGGTTAAAGGAACCAAATCAGTTTGGTTATCACTCATTGCACATAAGGGTCTGGAGTTCAAACAGGCTTCAATACGAGTCAACATGGTTTCAAATTCGGGGTAAGTAAATTTCTGTGAATTAGAAATTCTTTTCAAATGGGTTTTAAAAGTCTTCACTCCGGCTTCCCTTAAACCACACATGTGAAGAGCGCCAGGGGGAATAAAATGCCATTTCAATAGATCATCGGTACTAAGGGCCTGAACTTTAGATCCTAATTCTTGCAAAAACTTCCTTCGATCAATATTCAGTAACTTTGCAGCACCAACGAAAGCTGTGCCATTATCAGAGTACATATGTCGTGGTGCCGAACGACGGGATATAAAACGGGTAAATGCTGCTAGAAAAGCTTCTGAGCCCATATCCTTGGTCACCTCTAAACGTATTGCTTTTGTACTAAAACAGACAAACACTACGACATAACCTTTGGACATTCGACAACCTCTTCCACTGTAGGATTTAATGTCAAATGGTCCTGCAAAGTCGACGCATGTATAGTCAAAGGGCTTTCCAATAGACGTTCTTTCCGGGGGTAAAGCAGCCATCATCTGATGACTAGTCTGCCTACGATGAATGACGCATTCCTTGCAGTTGTTTACAAGCGTGCCATTGGTTTAGAGTTAAAGGGTTTAAACATTCATTCCAATCTGTCTTGTCTTTCCAAATCTGTTGCATTATTATCTTAGCGACAATAATCTTGGGGGCAAGCCCTCCGGCAGGGTCAAATAGCTTTGCTATTTCTGACAAGACGGCACGTTTTCTTACAAAGTCCCTATTCGGCTGCGTAACAAGTTTAAAATAGAAGCTGTCGGAACAGGCATTCCATCGCAGGCCAAGTGTCTTAGTCGTGCTTGCGTCTGAAAATTTCAAGAAGTCTGCTGCTAACAGATTCTCGCAGGGTAAATCCTCTAATAAACGTTTATGATTCGCAGTTCATTTCCGCAGAACAAAGTCAACAGAACCAAGAACGTTTATTACATCATAACGTCGTATTATTGCTTCTTCTAATTCATGTGAACCAGCAAGAACATTATCGACGTGCAGAATTTTGAGCTTCGCATTCGCATGCCAACTGGATTAGAGTTCGAATGGCAAGATATGGCGCACAATTCACTCCGAACGTCACCGTTTGAAGCTCAAACTCCTTGACTTCGACTTCGGGACTTTCGCGGAATAATATTCGCTGAAAAGGAGTATGATTGGGATGAACAATAATTTTCCGATACATTTTCTCAATGCTAGCAATAAACACGAAGCGATAAAGACGCCAAGGCAACATCAAAATTGTAATTTCAGCCTGTAGCAGAGGGCCTGGGTAGAGAGTATCGTTTAAGCTAACGCCGTTTGAAGACGGGCTGGATGCATTAAACACGACACGAAGTTTCGTCGTCACACTATCGGGTTTGTACACAGCATGATGGGGTAAGTAATAAGAGTTCATTTCTAAACGGCAGGAGGATGTACTCGCCTATTACTTTGTCATACTGTGATTTAAGTTCGGGGTTTCGTAAAAGGCGAGTTTCATTCCGTTTGAATTGAGAAAGCGCAATCTCACGAAAATTACCTAAAGAAAGGTTTTTTGAAAATTCCTGTTTAAAGGGTAGGGAAACTACATAACGGCCATCGGGGTTTCTGAAGGTTGTCGACTGGTAATATTGTTCACAAGATTTCTCAGCTTCGGAAAATTGAGCTGCTTTTGGTACCTCTTCGAGTTCCCAAAACCGAGATAGTTGATCATTTAAATCAATTTGGCTAAAATATGAATTAACCGTATGCAGGGGGTTGCAGTGAAACACTTTACCAGTAACAATCCAACCAAACATTGTGTTCTGAGCAATAAGGTTGCCATCGGGGTGCTTTTCTACTTCGGGTAATAATATCTGGGGGTATACATCCAGAGTTCAGAAAAGTACACTCACTGTACAAAATTCTCGTACATAAATTAAAAACAAACAACTAAAACCAACCCGAACATTTTTTTTTTCATAACAATTATGTGTGTTACTAAATTTTTAAATTTTCCGTACACAACCACGAATGTGTTCTATTAAAATATTTTGTTGCGTACGCGTACGCGAATGTTCCACTAAAGCTATTGTTTGCGTACGCGTACTTTACTTTTAGTACGCGTTCGGAAAAAAAATTCATCGAAAAATTCAAATAACTTCGTGGTTGAAAAAAGAGTACAATGAAAAATAAAAATAACTTCGTGGTTGAAAAAAGAGTACATTGAAAATAACTTCGAGGTTGAAAGAAGAGTACATTGAAAAATGAAAATAACTTGGTGGTTGAAAAAATAGTACATTGAAAATAACTTCTAGGTTGAAAGAAGAGTACATTGAAAAATGAAAATAACTTGGTGGTTGAAAATATAGTACATTGAAAATAACTTCGAGGTTGAAAGAAGAGTACATTGGAAAATGAAAATAACTTGGTGGTTGAAAAAAAGAACACGGTAAAATTAAAATAACTTCGTGGTTGGAAAGAAGAAGCAAAAATAATTGGGTGTACGGACGGCAAAATAGTACATGTTACGATAGAGCAAAATATAATAACATTTTTATTGAAGGTTTTTTTAGTTTAAATTTAAGTATACCATTGCAGATTGTTTTTGATTATTGGTAAGTAGTGGAGTTCCTTGCAAATTCAAGCAAGGGTCATAGGAATGGCAAATTAATAAAAACGTGCCATAAGTGGTGTTATATAAAGTAAGGATTATTGCAATTATACCTAAGGAAGGAATTTTTTATGTTAACTGGTATCAAAAAATAATAATTTTTTTTTTGAGTTTTGTGTTTTGTCATTTGAGTTCCTTGTAAATTCAAGCGAGGGTCGTAGGAATGGCTCATTAATAAAAAATATGCAATAAATTAATAAGTAAGGATTAGGGTAATAATTTGCTTATCTTTAACATTATTGCAATTATACCTAAGGAAGGAATTTGTTATAATAAAAAACTCACAACTAAACATCCCATACCTTAAAGATAAGCAAAACGTATTTACCATTTAACAACAAAAAATAAGGCAATGACGAGAGTAATAAAACAATAACAAATGCACTACTAAACATCCCATATCTAAATTATAAGCAAAGCACATCTATTGGTTTGAAAAACGACAACAACAAATAACACATGCAAATTTAAAGCAGGAAATCACACAAAACTGAAATAAAAATAATTATTTTATGGTACCAGTTAACGTAAAAAATTCCTTCCTTAGGTATAAGTGCAATAATCCTTACTTTATATAACACCACTTATTGCACATTTTCATTAATTAGCCATTCCTATGACCCTCGCTTGAATTTGCAAGGAACTCCACTACTTACCAATAATCAAAAAAATCTGCAATGGTATACTTAAATTTTAACTAAAAAAACCTAATATAAAAAATGTTATTATATTTGGTCTATCGTAACATGTACTATTTTGCCGTCCGTACACGCAGTTATTTTTGCTTCTTCTTTCCAACTACGAAGTTATATTAATTTTACCGTGTTCTTTTTTTTCAACCACCAAGTTATTTTCATTTTCCAATGTACTCTTCTTTCAACCTCGAAGTTATTTTCAATGTACTATTTTTTCAACCACCAAGTTCTATTCATTTTTCAATGTACTCTTCTTTCAACCTCGATGTTATTTTCAATGTACTACTTTTTCAACCACCAAGTTATTTTCATTTTTCAATGTACTCTTCTTTCAACCTCGAAGTTATTTTCAATGTACTCTTTTTTCAACCACGATGTTATTTTATTTTTCATTGTACTCTTTTTTCAACCATGAAGTCTTAGTGGAACATTCGCGTACGCGTACGCAAAAAAATATTTTAATAGAACACAATCGTGGTTGTGTACGGAAAATTTAAATATTTAGTAACACACATAATTGTTATGAAAAGAAAAATATGTACGGGCTGGTTTTGAACAGAACATTGTGTGTACGATGAGTGTACTTTCTGAACTCTGAATACATCTCCTCCCAGGAGCAGATCCATTCGCGTAAAACTAACATCAGTCTTATCGATTTTAGAGAAATTAGACGGGTTGATGTTAGCAATTGTACTCATATTGAAGTCTAAAATCTGGGTTTGATTTAGAACCAATTGTGATTAAGCATATCTCAGAAGCAGTCGCCGTAAAACTGCCATTAAGACCAGTAATTTTCGCCATTGCAGATGTGGGGGTTTAAGGGGGATTCATCCACTTCGATGTGGGTGGGGTCGTCCCACAGAGTTGTGGGGAAAAAATATTTAGAACTTACCCGTTTTGTATCAGCAACGATGGCGTCGATTGGTGGCTTCTTCGGGAGATGGCCAGGATGGTCTCGTGCTCCTGAGATGGTTGTTCCGCACTCGATCCAGTTCGGTGTTTCTGTCGTCTTTCCGCTTGAAACCTCGAGGGTTTATTGATCTTTTAAACCTTTGCGACCAAATTAGGTATTATTGGCCGTAGAAACAAAAATAGTTAAATATAGCACAAAGTCACAGAATTTTAGTATTTTTTCTTAATTTCAAACCACTCGTTTCCAAAAATAATGCTACTTTCAAACACCTTGTTTTATAAGCAATTTAACACTTTTTCGTGTTCTATTTATTTTTCTTCACATATGTTTACAATTTTGTACAAAATATTGTTTGATAATTAAATGCTGAACTTGTCAAAGCATTATAGTTTATTGTTTTATTATACTTGTAAATCAAATAATTATTTCTATGAAGCATGGAAAGCCAAATACATTTTAAGAAATTCAGAAATGTGGATGGGTATCCAACCAACACTATACGTGCTAGGTTTAATTTGTTTTTCTAATTAATTATAATAATTTTAAGCACACTCAACTTTACTTGTCTGAATAAGTTTATTAAGATTCAGATCGAAACTTATTTTGTTTAGAAGCAAATTTTGACAATACATAACTGAATAACACTCAACTTCACTTATTAAATTTGGATATCGTAAGATTCAAGATTTGAGAACCTTTCACTTCTAAAAACCACAAGCAACTGCCTAAATTCTACCGCGCATTCTTTTCCCCTTTTTTTGTTTTCTGTTTCTCTCTTTTTTATTTACACAGAAGCAAACAAAAGGGCAAAAGAGTGTTTACAACGCATTCTGCGTTGGCGCTTAAACATCCCGCCCCCCTTGCAGGACTGCAACTTAGAGTATAAAAAGTTATATAAATTCAAATTCAATAATTCAAAAAGATAGAGTATCTTAGGGTATAATATAAGTATAAGTTCAATAAATGTATAATATAAATATGATGATTAGTCGTTGGTGGCACCTAGAGGCCAAACTTTCCCACTAGGACCCATCCCAAAGCTGTGTCCTGTGCGAGGGGCGATGCAAGGCTGCCTGGTTGAAGACCGCTTCTGATGAGCTCCGGGTATACTTCGGCTCCCAGGATGACGTTGATGGTGTGATTGCCGTAGAAGTCTGGGTCTGCCAAACGGAGATTATCATAGTGATGAGCTACTCGGCTGTCTAGCGGTTTTCTGGCTTGGTTGAGGGGTAACTTGTCGTCAACTCTGGCGGTGACGGTAAACGAGGTTGCTCCCTCGAAGCGTGAACGAAAAGTCATCTTGTACCATTTCGATCAGTTCAACGGGGAGGTGATATCGGTCGACAATGAAGGCGGCGATGGCACTTTCAGTGGCACACGCGTTAATTAGACCACGGACTTGCACCCATTGCTTGTTTAGGCATATTTGCATAATGACGGTAGGTATCAACGTAGCATTTCCAGTACCGCTTGAACGACGTATTTTGGGGGGGCGATGAAGAAGTGTGTGATGCTTACCCCTGCAGATTTTACAACATTCAGCACTGCGACATTTATTAGTCCGATGCGAGTGTGCTAAACAGTTTTCGCAATATAGATGGCGTCGTACCGTTTTTTCTCGTGCGGAAACGACATGCTGGTAAATTTCTTACATTTCCGCAATGGGTGATCCTTTTGGCACAGGCGGCAGTCATACGAGGTAGATTTTAAACGAATGATGACCCGTTGGCGCTCAATCGGGGAAGCGCTTCTACGTGGTGAACGCCGCATAATGACTAGAAAAGAAAAGAACGAAATAAAGGCAAAGATTAGTTGTCATTGCGATTCGGGGTAGGGGAGCCACACTAATTTAACGATGGGGCGCGTGATGACACCCGAAGCGGTGCGAATGTCAGCTGTTCTGACCTTGCTGTCCAGGCCGTGATAGACTTTATCAATTCGGCCGAGACGCCATTGATGTGGGGGTAAATTGTCTTGTCGCACGACGACAAGATCTCCGATCGCGAAATCTCGCTGTGGGTATTTCCATTTTGTCCGCTTCTGGAGTTCTATAAGATACTCGTGTTTCCATCGACGGGCGAGGTGATGGTGTAATATTTTCAGTTTCTGCCAGCGATTAACATAACTTAACGAGTGATCGGATAAATTGGGTTCGGGGGGTGACAAAATGGGGGTGCCTATGAGGAAGTGACCGGGGGTTATTGCGCATAAGTCGTTTGGGTCGTTGGTCACTGGACTTAAGGGCCGTGAATTCAGACATGCCTCTTTGCGGGTTAGCATAGTGCTAAATTCTTCATACGTGAAGTGTTGGCTGTGGCAAATCCTTTTAAAATGGGACTTAAAACTTTTTACTCCGGCCTCCCACAGGCCGCCCATATGGGAAAAGTTGAGTATAACGAGCGTGATAGGGTAACAAAATAGGGTAGCGCTCATTATAGCTAAGAGCGGGGGAGTTTGCCAATCGGCCATTAATTCTCATGATTCCGTTAGAATCGAGAAAAGGGTTAAGAGTTAATAATGTACTTTTACGGGATATCGGGCGATCATTACATAATTCTTTATGCTCATCTGCGAAATGAAGTTTTTGACTCGAAATAATTAAACATGATTTAACGGAGTTGATTTCATCTGAGGTGAGATCGTTAGAGTTGAATCTCTGATGTTTTTTCAAGCGATGATAAAAACGAAATACGTAACTAATAACTCGTAACGCTTTGGGTAAATCCGAAAAATTACGGAGTAGGTCTTCATATTTTACCGTGATAGAGTGTACACAGAGTGGTTTGGACTCTTCGTCCGTTGAGAAGTTTGCCGTGCATGACGGCCACTCAGCGTGTGAAAGTCTTAACCACGGGGGACCTTGCCACCAGAGCGTATTCGACGCCAATTGTGATACGGTAAGGCCGCGAGATGCCAGGTCAGCTGGATTATTTTTCGTATCAACATGCGACCATGGTTCGATTCCGACCTTTTCGATTATGGAGCTGACGCGGTTTTCAACGAATGTTTTCCATCGGTTAGGGGGACCTTGCAACCACGCTAAGACAATCGTGGAATCCGTCCACAAGAAAATTTTGTAATTTTTCAAATTGAGTTGAGCTGGTATTGTGTCCATCATTGTAGCCAACAACTCAGCACCACAAAGTTCTTTTCGTGGTATCGAAACAAATTTTACCGGCGCTACTTTGGTTTTTGCTACTAAAAGGTGAGTTGAGACAAAACCGTGGTTCTCAGATCGCAGATACAGAGTAGCGGCATAGGCCTTTTCAGAGGCGTCGCAGAAACCGTGTAGTTCGGTAGTGTATGAGGGGTCAAAATTAACAAAACGGGGTATTCTAATTTGTTCGATGTGTATATAATCATCAAGAAAATTATGCCAGTTTTCTAGAGTAGGGGGGTGTAGATCTTCATCCCAGTCTGTTCCATCCTTCCAGATTTGTTGCATTATGATTTTAGCCACAATTATTTTGGGTGATAGCCAGCCTGCGGGGTCAAATAACTTGGCTATTTCTGAAAGTACAGACCTTTTTGTGACTGCCTTGCGATCGGGATGAGATTTCAATTTAAAGTAGAAATAATCATTTCCAGCGTTCCACCGCAGTCCCAGCGTTTTAGTGATGCTAGAATCAGAAAGGGTCAAAAATTCTTCATCTAGTAGATAATTTGGGGGTAAATCATTGAGTAAAAGATTGTTATTCGCCGTCCATTTACGTAACGTAAAACCTGCTGAGTCAAGCACGTTGCGGAGTTGATTTCTGCATTGTAAGCTGGCCGTAATAGTATGGGAGCCAGCCAAAACATCATCGACGCACATGAAGTTTCGTAAAATGTCAGCTGCCAGGGGGTAATTTTCTTCGGCCTCATTGGCTAACTCTAGCAATGTTCTGATGGCTAAGTATGGGGCGCAGTTGACACCGAATGTCACAGTATTCAACTGGTAATCTTGAAGGGGCTCGTTCGGGGATTTTCGGGTCTGAGAGGGTTCTATAAGAATTTGGCGGTACATCTTTTCGATGTCCGCGTTAAATACGTAGCGAAAAAGTCTCCAGCGAAGAATTAAAATAGTTAAGTCGGCCTGTAATATAGGCCCGACGTGGAGCATATCGTTGAGACTGAGGGGCTAGACGCATTAAACACCACACGTAACTTGGTGGTGGCACTATTGGGTTTTAGTACTGCGTGGTGTGGCAAGTAGTAGTTTTCAGAGCCGTTGCTCGGGGGGGAAACTTTGTCCATTTGGCCTAGAGTGGCATACTCGGTGATTACTTGGTCGTAATCATTTTTGAGTTCGAGAATTTTTAGCAATCTTGTTTCATTGCGTAAAAATTGAGATATGGCGATGTTTCGGGAATCGCCTACAGTAAGTGGGTTGGGGTAGTCGTGCTTAAAGGGGAGTGACACGACAAAACGACCATCAGGGTTTTTGTGAGTCGATTTTTTACACAGCTCTTCACAATATATATCTTCAGGGGTTGAGCGGCGCTTCTTTGGAACTTCTTCCAGTTCCCAAAATTTTTGTAGTTGAGTTGATAGGGTAAGTTCATTGAAAAATGAACGAATCGTAACACGGTTTTGGGGGGTGTGCATTTTGCCGGTGAGTATCCAGCCAGAAATGGCGTGAGAAGTTTGCATCCTTGAGAGCGGATACTGGGTAATACGGTAGTTGATCTGTCAGTTTATTGACGATATAGGCGTCAATACACATATTAATTGCAGGGTTAATTGGAGACCTTATGCGCACTTGACACATGTGAGTTGATGTTGCAGTTAATGAGTCATTTATGCCATGGACCTCAGCATGAGATGACTGAGTGTTGATGTGGAGTTTTCTTTGCAGTCGCCTCGAAATAAACGACGCTTCAGACGCAGAGTCGATTAAGGCACGAATAGTGCATTTAAAATCATGATTATAAATATCTACTAGGGTGGTGCCCAATATAATAGAGGGGGAAGTTGCTTGTACCTGGGTTGAGTACGATTGCATCGTTTTTTCAGCCGCTTCACGAGAAGTAGTGGGTGTTGCATCTAGAGGGGGGTGAGTACTAGTTGGGGGCGGAGCCCCGCGGGTATAGTAGTTACCTCTATGTGATGGAGCAACAATAGGGGGTATATTCGTGTTGTGCGGGGGGTTATGTGAGCGAATATTATTTTCATGGGGACTAGGGGTAGATATAACGGAAGCAGCTTGGGGTGCTGCAGGGTTACGTATATTTGAGGCTGAATTGCATTCATGGCGGTGCAGCAGCGAATGGTGGCTTTGTCCACAAGCACTGCACACAAATTTGCTTTTACATTGTCTACGCTCATGGGAGGTAGCGAGACAATTTGTACAAAGTTTATGTTTTTTAACTATATTGTATCTATTTTCCAGAGACATACCAAGAAACACTGAACAAAATCTAATGGGATGTGAGTGGGGACACAAAGGGCATTTTTTGTGTTTGTCGATTAACACGCTAGTATTAAAACTGTTAAGTTTTTTCTCATTTGAATGCGGTTTTTTGTAATGCGGAAATTTAGGCGCGTTTGAAACATTCGAGTGTGCAAAGGTTGAGCGGATATCTGCAACTGATTCTAATGTCTGAAACCGAGACGTCAGAAATGCATCCATTTGTTTCCAGGCTGGCAACTCTGTGTTGTGGGGCAAAGAGTGTTCCCACAAATTGAGCGTGGTATCAGGTAGACAGGTGGAACAAATATAAATAAAAATGGGGTCCCAATTTTTGGTGTCGATTCCTAACAGTGTTAAATTCGTAACGCAATCATTAATTGTGCGTTGCAAGCGCCGAATATTGGGCCCAGTCTCTTTAGGAAGGGGGGAAATATTAAATAAACATTTTAATTGCGCGTTCACCAAAACGCGCTTATTTTCGTACCTTTGTACCAGGTGTTGCCATCCCATCTCGAACCCATCGTTCGTTATGGGGCAAGTTTTCAACAGGTCTCTCGCTTCTCCTTGTGTCTTCTTGAGTAAGTGGCACATCTTTTCCACCGGGGATAGGCGATTATTGTTCTTATAGAGGGCCGTGAACATATCACGGAACGTTGGCCATGACTTATAGTCACCGTGGAAGATCTCTGTATCGCAGGGGGGTACTGATATGAGGGGGTGTTGAGTTGCCTGTTCCTCTCGAGCAAGATGTCGCTTTGTCTTGTTGCGCAGAGTCTCGATGGCTTCATTTATTTTGGCGATCATTTTGGTATAAACCTCAAAAGTTGAAAAAAAACGTTTTTCCAAAGTTTCGATATCGATGTCATCTTTCACGGGATCAAACTTTTCGATAGCGTCGTCGTATAGCGACGCAAAAGCGTCCCATAACCGTATAGCTTCTGTTTTCAGGACATCCCACGCGTGAATCGACTTGTCTTCAACCGAGCTCTCATCCATATGAACTGAAAGCTTCGTGATGCGATCAGAGACACGGATCAATGATTTAATTGACGCCATTTTATCTTTAAATGCGTAAGTGGGGGTATTTAGTTACCAAGAAAAAGACCGAGATGATTCGTGATATAAAAATCGACCGACCGTTGAGTTCAAACAATAGGGGGAATGTCCGCAAACAAGACAATAAAAAACGTGCCCGAATTGTAAAGGGGTTCAAATAATTGATAAAAAATTAAAGTATAATATATAAAAATAAATATTTTTTTTCTAGGTTGCGCCTCGTTTTAAGGTGCCTAAACTGTTTGGGTTGACCCTCGTAGACTTGTACCCGTTTCTATTTCGGGTGATCCTCGTATACGATTGCCCGTTATATTTCGTCAAAAAGAACAAGTGACAGTGAAGGGTAGAATTTGTAAATATTTGTTTTTTAAATTAATAACTACAGTTGTGTTTGAAGTTTGATAAATACCAAATAAAAAAATTAACGCCTAACTTACTTTGTTGCGTTTAATTTACTTTATTTATTAAAACAGGGGGGTAAATTTCAAATTTTCCTTTTTCTCCAAGTTCGTCAACCCGAGGGATATTATTTAATTTAATAATTTAATTTGATTCAAAATTAAATTTATCAAAATTATTTATGAAATTTAATTTAATTTAAAAAATCAAACACGTTATTAGTTTTCAGCTTTCGTATATTTTAATGACCAAGAAAATTCAAAGAGTCGCAATATTTGTCCGCTACTGTACTCGTATTTTCTTATTTTCAACCACCAAAATTACTTGTATTTCTAATACACAAGCTTGTCACATATTCACATACGTTTGCATAAATGTTTCTGCTTATGCATGTACACATTAGTTATTATTATATTCATGCGTATATTAATGTAGGTCAGTAGAACAACAATTTTTTTGACTTTACGCTTGCGTATTCTGCTTTAGTAATTTTTTCTGGGTGGTGACGTCACAAGTGATGTCTATAATTTAACAAATATGTGCTCTCAAAATACAAGCAAGTGAAGATGTGTGCATACAACCACACATAAGAATATTGTCTTTATTCTTTTTCTCTGCCGGCAGCGAATTTGCGACGGCCAAAGAAACTTCTCTGCTGTTTGTATTTATGTATGTTTGTAACTTCTTTTTTCTTCACAAATGTGGGTACAGAAATATGTACATACAAATTTGCTTCTTCAATTTTGCTATTTTAACAACTCGTTGATTTAACCTTGAGCAAATTTGGTGTGTACGTATGTATATATATATGTGCGCATGCCAACAATCATAAGCACATATATGTATATAAATTTCGCGGTTTCTTATTTTTGCAGGTGCACAAGAAATCGAAAAATAAGAAACCGTTGGAAATGCAAAAAAACACAAGTACCCCTAAATATGGTCTTTTGCAAATTATCATGCAATTTTGAAAAAAAGGGTACAGTCAACGCTGTTTTTTCAAAAGGTTTTTATTATTATTTTTTTTATAATGTGGGGCCCAGCACGTAATGCCTGGGATTTTCCTGTATGGAAACACGGGTAGGGGTATGGGGTTTTGTTCTCCTTTATACGGAGGAAAACTCTATTTATACAGCGGTCAAAAAAAGTATTCGACATGCAATCATATTTTTAAAAATCATTAATTGTGTTACATGCGGACAAGAATTTAAAGCATTTAGCTGTAATTTTTTATTACAGTGGAGGTAATTTCTTATTAAAAGTTACAAAACTTAATTATATTTGAGAATGTGAGATAATTGAGCGTATTTTATAACAAACGCTAAAATTGCAAAGCAAAAAAAGTATTCGACATCACTCATTTTTTGTCGCCTTTGCGTTAATATGTTGACTATGCTTGTTGTTGTTATTTTTAATACCGTTAGGAGTTTAGTTCGAAGCTTTTTTCATGCATTGTTTTCATTTAGTTTCACGTGGTTACAAAAATGGGGCGCAAAGGACGAGAAACCACTATTGAAATAAGAAATTTAATAATCCCCCATTTTGAATTAGGCAAATCGGAAAATTATATTTCAGAAATCGTTGGAAGGCCACGAACTACTGTCCATTATATAATAAAAAAACACAAAGCTGCAAAAACAGTTGAAAATAAGCCCAGGTTTGGTCGTCCACGGAAATTTACAGAGGTACATGAGCGACAAATACTGCGCGAAGTCAAAAAAATCCCCGAGTCAATGCATCAACATTAGCCAAAAATACCAAGGAATACGCAGACACTGAAGTTACTCCCCAAACAATTAAAAATGTTTTAAAAAAGCACCAATTTCAGGCACGATCAGCTAGGAAAAACCTCACATCTCAAAGAAAAATCTAATTATGCGATTAGAGTTTACTAAAAAGTGTGTAAATAAGCCAGAAGAGTACTGGATGAATGTAATTTTTGCTGACGAAAGCAAATATAATCTTTTTGGATGTGATGGTAAGGTTCTAGTTTATCTAAAAGCAAATACAGAGTTGGAGGAAAGAAATATGGTGCCAACGGTTAAACACGGTAGAGGTGGTGTTATGGTCTGGGGATGTATGGCGGCATCAGGAGTTGGCAATTAATCATTCATTGATGGAATAATGGATCATTTGAAATATATTGACCTTTTGAAGGAAAATTTGCGTCCGAGCGCAGAAAAATTAGGACTTGCAGCCAAATTTAAATTCCATCAAGATAATGATCCAAAACATTCCGCAATGAATACAAGACTATGGCTTTTGTACAACTGCCCGCATTTGATAAAAACGCCGCCACAATCTCCAGATCTTAACCCAATTGAACATCTTTGGGGTCATCTGGAGAAAAAAATAAGATCTCGTTCATTTACAAATAAAAACCAAATGAGGGCAATATTGCAGGACGAATGGTATAAAATTGAGCCAGGATGTACAATGTCATTAGTAAAGTCTATGCCCAAGCGTTTAAAAGAGGGTATACGGCGCAAAGGAAGAGTAACTCGTAACTAGAATGTCAATAACAGTTTAATTTTATAATAGTTTTTTAAATGTCGAATACTTTTTTGTTCCTGTTTTTTTAGCTTAAGTTGTAAATATTATGTTTTTTTGTTTTAGTAGTTGTAAAGATCTAATTTTTTTACTGAATTATATTCTTTGTTCCTTAATAAATAAAATTTAATGTGAGTTTTACCACTAAACAAAATCTAATTGTTTTTATTGAAACACAAATAAAATTTTATATAGATGTCGAATACTTTTTTTGACCGCTGTATATATAAATGTATATATATGGAGTCCGGAATGGGAATCCGGTGGGGTTTTTTCTCCTTATGGAGGAAAATTTTAGGGGGTTTTTGGGGTACCGGGTTGCATCCGGCTCGAAGGACCAAAAAATGTGGGGGTTTAAGGGGGATTCATCCACTTCGATGTGGGTGGGGTCGTCCCACAGAGTTGTGGGGAAAAAATATTTAGAACTTACCCGTTTTGTATCAGCAACGATGGCGTCGATTGGTGGCTTCTTCGGGAGATGGCCAGGATGGTCTCGTGCTCCTGAGATGATTGTTCCGCACTCGATCCAGTTCGGTGTTTCTGTCGTCTTTCCGCTTGAAACCTCGAGGGTTTATAGATCTTTTAAACCTTTGCGACCAAATTAGGTATTATTGGCCGTAGAAACAAAAATAGTTAAATATAGCACAAAGTCACAGAATTTTAGTATTTTTTCTTAATTTCAAACCACTCGTTTCCAAAAATAATGCTACTTTCAAACACCTTGTTTTATAAGCAATTTAACACTTTTTCGTGTTCTATTTATTTTTCTTCACATATGTATACAATTTTGTACAAAATATTGTTTGATAATTAAATGCTGAACTTGTCAAAGCATTATAGTTTATTGTTTTATTATACTTGTAAATCCAATAATTATTTCTATGAAGCATGGAAAGCCAAATACATTTTAAGAAATTCAGAAATGTGGATGGGTATCCAACCAACACTATACGTCCTAGGTTTAATTTGTTTTTCTAATTAATTATAATAATTTTAAGCACACTCAACTTTACTTGTCTGAATAAGTTTATTAAGATTCAGATCGAAACTTATTTTGTTTAGAAGCAAATTTTGACAATACATAACTGAATAACACTCAACTTCACTTATTAAATTTGGATATCGTAAGATTCAAGATTTGAGAACCTTTCACTTCTAAAAACCACAAGCAACTGCCTAAATTCTACCGGGCATTCTTTTGCCCTTTTTTTGTTTTCTGTTTCTCTCTTTTTTATTTACACAGAAGCAAAAAAAAAGGGCAAAAGAGTGTTTACAACGCATTCTGCGTTGGCGCTTAAACAGCAGACGAAATTGTGGGTAAACATAGTTTCCTTTGCAAATTTTGGGAATTAAAAGTGGCTTGAGAAGCAGGATTAGCGCCCGTGCCATGCATTTCATATCGCCGACAAAAACTTCACAAGTTGTTGTCCCTAGCAATGCTGTAGATTGGGGGTTTGAATCGACATGCGTGGCATAAGACTGAAACCATCGAGCTGCGCTTGAAGTCGAAGGTCTCTCATCAGAGTTCACCTGCAGTGGATTGTAATTTGAACCATGAGTGCCAGAACTTCTGAAAGTATTCTCATTACTGGATAGATTAAGAGGGTTCGAGCGAGACGGATTAGGATGCGTAAAATTACTTGGGCGATCAGGGTTTCGAGAAGAATTTTTATGCAGAAGAGAGTGATGTTTCTGCCTACAAATTAACAAACATTAACGCTTTTGCACGCTCCATGTTCATGGGATGACGCTAGACAGTTTGTGCAAAATCTAAGCATCTCTACAGTGGATAATCGATCATCAACAGTTTGACCTAAAAATACAGGACAAAGCCTAAAGGAGTGTTTCTCGGGACATAAAACACACTGCGTCACATTCTGGCCCTGATTGGTCTTAGCAACAAATGCTTTAACTTTTCGGGAATCATTAAAGGGTTTTTTCGTGTTACTCGAAACATGATTCTTAACGGGGTTTTGAGGGGGATTTGGATGGGATCCTCTAATATCATAAACGGATTCCAGGATTTGGGCCAGTTTCGCGGGTAATAGGGTTGATATTAAAAAGAATTTTCGACTGGGCGTTAATGAGAACGCGTTTGTTCTCATATCTGTCCACGAGATTTTTCAATGCAATGGGAAAACCATCTTTAGTCAATGGGCAGATACGGATCATCTTATGTGGCTCTCCTTTAGTGTATTGCAAAAGGTAATACATTTTCCAAGCAGGGTCAATTCTGGGGTTATCCGCTACCATACATTTAAACGATTTGCGGAATAAGACCACTTCAAATAATCTCCGTAAAAGGGATCTATTTCGCAAGGGGCTAAATGAGCAGATGGAATAAAATTAGGCTCCTGAGCCTTCTCGTTTTTCGAGGATTCCTTTAAACGCTCTACGTGATCCGTTATGAGAGAGGCGCCACGTACATACGTGCCGTACAAACTCATGTACTTTTGCTTCACCTCAATAATCTGAATCTTCGCATCACTTTCGGCTAAAATTAATAAAGCATCGAAGGACTTCCTTACTACTTCCCATAAACGATGCAATTCTTTCTTATGGATATTTAAAGAACCAATGCTATGTTCCGCGGGTGGAACAATACTAACGTAAGCCTCAAAGTCGACCAAACGATCGCAATTCCTAATCAATTCATTTACTGTCGCCATCTTAAAAATTGGTTTGTGCATAAAAAATTGCAAATATTATCAGCTAATTAACGAAATACGGAAGAAGTATTAATTTTGGAAAAAAAAAAAACAAAAAAAAGCTAATAAATTAAGCAATAAATAAAAACGGGTAAAAAAATAAAACTTTCGGATAAAAGCGAACAATAATTGAGTAAAGAAATCAAACTGAATTTGATAAAACGGGGTATATTTTTCTTTCTGAAACCTTTTTTATATTTAAATACAAAATATTTGAAGTAAATTTACACTGTCAGTTTAATTTTCTGAATCAGGAATTGGTTAAGGCTCAAAAACCGAGTAAAAGCGACAGTACTAAAAAATATATTCAATAATGAATACACTTTTCTCACAGTGTAAAAGCACTTTTTAAATAAAAAGGTATAAAATTTAAAAAAACAAAAGTGTTGCACAAATAACCGATGAGTACTTGTTTCGGGTACAAAAAATACATTTAATTGCTTTAAATCAAAAAATTCCAAATAAATATGGGTAAACTTATTAATTGGCACGTAATGCGCAATATTTTATCAGAATTTTTAGTTTTATCGGGTAAAAATTAATATAAATATTATAAAACAACCGAGTACTCGTATTATTCGTTCTCTCTGAACTTTTGCATCACTAATGTAATGTGTGTTACAATAAAAAACCAGCAAAAAAGTAAATAACAAACAGACAACAACCGAGAGAGAGAGAGAAAGAATCTTGCATGCATTAACATACAAACAAACGTTCAGAAAATTTTTATTTGTTTGTGTTTTAAACCACACTTCACAAGTTTCATTTAATATGAAATTAAATTAAAAATCACAACACGACCGGCCGTCTGTTTTGTTAACTAAAAAACAACGAGTAAAATTATTTTCTTTTGCGCGATGTTCGTATTTAGGAAATACAGCTTAAAAAGCACTGGGTTAATGCTTTACAAAAGCTTTTACTAAAACCGAGTAAACAAACAAAACAGACTTTAGTTAACATACAGCACAAATTATGTTAAAAATAACAAAATTCACACGAGCAGCCGACTATTGTTTTTTGTAAAAATGCACTTCGGTTTTTCAATATGTTTGAATATTTGTTTTTTAAATGCAATATTTATTTATTTTTCCACTTATAATGTACCACTTTTTTATGTAAATAAATCACTTGTTAATTTATAACAAATGACTTACCTTTCTTCCGTACAAATAGGGGTGGGTTTTAAATGTTCAAATATTTTGTGCACAGGCAACAAGAGTTGTTGTCTTCCTTCGGATTTGTTGTTCTGGAAATAAAAAATATTTTTAAAGAAAAATATTTCATGGGGGTTTGGTAAATCCGGCTGGAAGGACCAAAAATGTTTCTGTGAAATATTTTCTCCAAAAATAGAAAACAAATGGGTTTTATTTTGGGGTATTTTTCTTTTTTTTATTCTTGTTAAACTTACGTTCGGGTTCGCGGGTGGAACAAAAGAGAAAGAAGAAAAGGTTAAAAGAGATTTTATACAAATTTAAAGCATAGGCGCTTAAAAAAAAGAGAGGGAAGATTAAAAAGAGATATGTCAGAGAAAGTGGAAGATGAAAAAAAGGATATTTCGCACATAAACAATAAATGTAGTAAAATTTTCATAATTATCTTAATAAATTTAAATTATCTACTGTGTCAATGATTACATAAATAGTAATTAAATAAACTTATTCGTTAGTTGTTTGGTTTCCGCAAGTTATTCCTGATTACTAAAATCATTGTCAGACAAGACACTCATAGGGCAGCACACAGACCAACATTCGTTCAACTAGAAATGAGTTATACTTTTTCAGCAGCTCCCACTATATCAACTGATGGCTTTATCGTTTTTTTTTGCCGTTGCTTAAAACCGTGTTCAAAATTATCGGTGCCCGATTTTATATAGTTTTTATTATTTCATACTGTACTGTACTTCTTTTAAGAGTTCAATTTATTTTATTTACTGTGATTTAATATAAATATTGATTTTTACTTTAGGCTAATTAGCTTTTGCAAGACCGTTATTTCAATTATATTTTAATTCACACTGATAGCTATGAGAATAGCATACATCAAAGTTACCGCCACGGCTTTTAATTCTGCCAACAGCACTCACAGCGATGTAAGCCAGAGCATAAATCGAGTAACTGTTAAAGCTCTACCGTTTTGGCCTGGCCACGCTGAAATATCGGTGGCCCAAGGAGAAGCTCAATTCTCCGTCGACGGAATCATCAGTGATGCATCGAAATTCAATACAGTTGTTGCCTCCGTAGAATCGAACCTTCCTGTGCAAATAATTGATGCAATATTCAATGCCCAACATGATGATAAGTACGAAAATTTAAAAAAAAATATTTTGGAACGTTACTGCGAAAGTGAGCAGAAGATAACCCAAAAGTTACTTTCAGAAATCGATTTAGGCGACAAGCGCCCAACACAATTATTAAATGAACTAATTGTTTTAGCTTAGGATAAAGTGACAAAATTTTTTTTAAAATACTGTGGTTTCAACGTTTACCAGCACCGGTAAGAGCAATTTTGCAAGCATAAAATACGGATTTAAATGAGTTGGCTAAGCTTGCCGATAAAATAATGGGAGTTGGAGAGTTATATCACCCAGCTGCTGTTACATCGACACGATCGGCAACATGCGATACATCTAAAATAGGCAACAGACTTAAACGTCTTGAAAAACAAATTAGTAGTATCTGCATAGGCAATGACGACAATAGGCTTCTTCCGCGATCGTCTTGTAGAAAACTTCAAAAAGACAGACAACACTCTTTTTCAAAACAGTCTGGCGAACATATTTGCTGGTATCATCAAAAGTATGAAGAAAATGCAAAAAGTGTCGTGTGCCTTCTTCTTACGCCAGCAAAATAACAAAACACTAACACTAAACATCGGGTGAGCCGAAAGTAAGTTCGTGCATAGCTCGCCCACTCATTTACGATGTCGATTCTAAACAACGATTCATAATAGACTCTGGTACACATGTGTCTGTACTACCAATCCGCCTGCCCGTTACAACAAAAGGAAATAAAATGCAAAAGTTATATGCTGCCAATGATACGCCGATAAAAACATATGGCGAAAAACGCTTAAAACTGCCTTTAGGCTTAAGACGATATTTCATTTGGACTTTTATATTACCAAAAGTCAACACACCAATCATAGGATCTGATATTAAAACATTTTTATCATTTAGTGGATGAAAAAGGTAGTAAACTTTTAGACCAGGTGACTCTGCTAGTATCAAAATGTCTTACAGCGCGACGCTCATAGGGGTATTTGGCCAATCTAGTCAGATATTACGCCAAAAAAAATTTTGAGAAATGTATAAATTTAAGTACGCATCTGGACAGATAAATTCTGTATCGTTTAGTAAATTTGCAAGGCTTTTGCTTGAGATTTGTCGTTTTGGGACACTGTTAAAGTCAGAAAAGTTGGATAAATCGCATACGTTTTTATTCACGCTTTTGAGAGGTTTTCAATATATTTTTTGTGGCTAAACGAGTAAACTTTTTATTTATTTTTTAGACTATATTAGCAGCTACTTATAACTTTTTTTTTTTTTAATTTTGTTTTAAATTTTTATGATAAATTTTATTCGATTTTTTTTATCGAGATTTTTTTTTGTTAAATTTTTTGTAAAAAAAAGTCGCGATCCTAAAAATGTTATATATCACTATAAAATTTGTGATCTTTACTTATATACTGTAAAAAAAAAACGCTGCGCGTTTTTCCGCTATTTTGCGCGATTTTTAACACATCACCTTTTTCTGTTTTTATTGACTTTACACGATTTCGGTTTTAAGGCTTATGTAATAAAAATATTCTTTTTTCAAATAATATTTTATTTCACTGCCCACAAAAAGGGCGGGCTAAAATGGCGTTTTAGAATCTCTTGAGTTTAACTTTAGGTTTTTAAACAATCTTTGATTAGTTCTTCTGAGGTGTATTTTTTATCCTTAGTCCGATTTTTCTTGTTTTCTAGCTTTAACAGCCTATTAACATAATAGATTTTATTTTAATGCCACGTTTCATTAATCTAGCGGCACTCAGTAAATTTTTAGAGCCAATATAAGCTAAAAAAGTATTGTCCGGCTAGTTTGGCAAAATATTCCTATGTGCGACGTTAAGTTGTATACATTTTATCATTCGATTCATACGGGCCTTATGAACAATTGCTTCGTGAGTTTTAAGTCCTGGCTACTATTAACGCCAATAAACAGTCCACGGCTACTAGTTTCATCATATTACAACGTCAGGTCATATAATATTATAAATAATTCGTCTAATTTTTCTTGTTTTCTTTGGAAAACGTCCGCATACATTTGTAAAATAAATTTTATTTCTAAAATGTAAAGATTTTCAATAATGTACCAGATACAATTATATCTTAATTAGATACACGTCTTATTGGCATGAGTGCAGTCTGTCATCTATTCGATTTTCTACTACATGTTAATGAAGCAACTTTATTACAAAAGTGCACTCAAAAAAGTTTACAATAACAGTTTGTAGTTTATTTAAGAAGTTTTCATTTATAAATGACAATATGGTTGTTTTAGGAAAAACATTTTATTTAACATTTAATGTCTGTTATTAAAAAAAACGAAGGACAATAAAAAACTATTTTACGGTGCAATCAAAATAAACAGATAATTTTTACCTTGTTGCAATAAAAATGACATACACATTTAAAAAAAGTTTGTGAGTTGAAGAGTACATTTTTACAATAGCCTTAATAAATAAATTTTACAAACAAAAGTTTTTGAATAATATGTCTTTTTGTAAAAAAATTATATACAAAAACAGTAATTACTAATGTTTTAGAAGGTTGCATTTTGTTTGTTAAAATAAATAAAAAAAAAACAGTACTTTTTACTTTTTGTGCGATGAAATAAAAGAAATTTTTTTTACATATTCTGTTAGTTATAAAATCAACATTTAAATTGAAAATTACATTTAATTTAAATAAAATGTAAGTGGACTGGTTTTAAATAAAAAAGTAGTTGTCAAAATTGATTTTTCATTTGAAGTTACGTAATATTTTGAGTGTGTGACGAATTCCACAGGCCCTAGTTTCTCACTTCAATTTATTAATGCTTACCACCTAGTTTTACCTCAATTAACTCAAGCATGGACTGTTCACCAATTATGTATTTACAGCATGTTATTATTCTTTAAAATTTATATTCTTAATAGTAAGCGAATTAAAAGGTAAGTGAAAATACACAATGATTTGACAACAATAATATGCCAAAGGATCCAGCGACGGTATCAAATGTTTGTACCTTAAATGCATAGTTGATTGGCATTAGCTATAAACATTTAAAGTAGGTCAGTCACTGTCTTTACAATGTTACTCTTACCTTCAGGTGGTATTTTCACTATAACGCAGAATTAATAACTATAAGGAAATAGTTAGAAGAACTAAATGAATGTTAAAGCTACCAAAATCATCATCGTGACGGGCACAAAGAAAAAGAAGGACACAACAGATGTAGCACCATCAGCTTTTAAAAACTACATGTGGGTTAAGCCCTCAATTATACTAAAGAGAATTAAAAAAAACTAGAAGATAAAATATATTTCTATCAGTGAAACAACTGAGAAATGAGATAAAAGAAGAGCTTAAAAAGTCTCAAGTTAGATTACATTAAAAATACACAAATGGTATACCAACGTACTGTTATTCTTAGAAAGGCTTATGCTGAGCTTGGCTTTATTATTTAAGCTCTCTCTCTGAGGCTCGACAAATATTAGACGAAACAAACTAGGATCAAAATTTGCAAACAATCACTGCCTTCTCACACATTTTGACGTATTTCTAATAATAATGTGATTTATGCATTTGGGTTAATTTGCATATGCTATACTTACGTATTAAATCAAAAACCATAGAAAACTTAAAAGCATGAACTTTACAATTAACTTTTTTTAACCTCTTGACGTCGATTGACACCCCCTTGTACATTGACTGGTCTTTTACCGAAATTTACTTCCCGCTTTCTTATAGAAAACCCCACAAGTTTTTATTGGCCGTACCACTTTTTCTTGGTGAGCATGTGGTTTAATGCCCGTGTTGGCATATAAAAACTTGCATTACAAAATAAAAACCGCGAACTGGAATTTCAACCTCCTCTAGACCCATTAGCTATCAATTGACCGTCATTAACCTGTTTCTTTTTGCTGGCCCTTAATTTTTATTACAATTGTACCACGTCTATTTTTCCAACTCGACAATTAAAATAAGTATATTTTTCAAATTTGAACCATGTACAAATAAAACAAGAATGTTTATTATTGAGATAATTAAACAAAATTTAAAAACTTCCTACTGTTGTTGTGTGTAAAGATACGATTTTAAGCGCTTACTTTTATGGGAGATTGCACACACATCCATTCACAATTAAACCATAGGTATTGACATTATAGTTATTTAAAAAAAATTTGACGATTTTATCGATTGTATATTTATTTCGTATCGGAGGTGCCGCGCTCATTTCTCCAAACTTGTGCGGGAGATTCCACATCGAATTTTTCAAATACAACCATGTACAGTTACAAGCATTGACAATTGAGTTACATACAATTCTAAGATACTCGGGTATGTGATGAAAATCGATTTCGATATAAAATCGAGGAGAATAAGGTGAAATGTGTGATGTGGTTATTTTTTCGTTTTTATGTTCTCGAATTCAAATTCCATTTCGTGATAAAAATCGATATTATTAGTTTGAACTCGTTTTTAATTCACATTAGCATTGCATTGTGAATTTTGTTTTTCATATTAAAAACGTAAAGAAAAATGCAAGTTAATTTTTTTTAGCATAAAAATAATTTTTTGTTGTAGATTTTTAAGGGAAAACACAAGAATTTATGGCAAGAGGATGCCTTCATAAAGTTAATGGAATGTCATTTTTAATTGTTTTATTAAAATAAATGTGAATTAAATTTTAAATTAAGTTTTTGCATTCATTTCGAAATGTACATATTTAAAAAAATCGAATTTAAATTTCCAGTTATGTCATTTTTTATAGCTACAGCATCATTTTAAAGGGCAGATCCGATTCTTCGTCATCTATTTTATAGTTTTATTTGCTGACGCCTTCAATAACAATTTCAGGTGTGTGAGTTGCATAGATTATGCAAAGCACAACAAATATTTATAACTTGAACTGCTTTCCACGGTTTATACCACAAGGTTCTAAACAAACACCCAAACCGACTTTTCAAAACCCCTCTCTACAATATTTCTGGCTGACTGGGTGTATAGACGGTACACACATTCCTATAACGCCAAGTAAATCATATTTTACAAAAAGAAATTGTTTATATTTTCTTAAATTTTTTTCGTTGGATTCTAATTTAATGAATACTGGGCAAATTTTTCTTTCCAGGCAGTTTAACATTTTTTTTCAACGATTTTGATACTGATATACGATGCATTGATATATTAATATCGTTTCCAACAGATAGTTTAAAACTTCCTTCAGCTAAAAATCGTAGTTTAGCTGCCAATTGCAATACAATTGGAATCGACGTACATATCTTTCCAGACATTTTCGATTTTATTAAGGACAATCATAAATCCTTCTTTATTGAGCCGAAAACATTGTATAAATCTAAAAATAATTAAATTAAAATGTCATCTTATGATAAAAATTATGTCACATGTTTTCCGGCAAATCCAATAAAACCCATTCCATATCCTTTTTTTATTTTTTTTTATTGCTGCACAATGTTCACCTGCTCACTTCGTAGTACATCATTTGAGTCAAAGTTGTGTTTGAAGGCATGGTTGCAATTTTGGTTAAAACAACATGGAATTAAAGCCAAAATGGAAAATGAAATCGATCGAAATTCATCACACTTTTATCGATTTGGAAACTTGATTTACTTTTGAAGTCAATCGAAATTCATCACATACCTGACTATCTTTTTCCAAGGTGCATTAATTTAAGCAAGTTTCCTCCAGACATACAGGAAGATACTGTCGAACAGATATCATACATACATATACTTTTTTACATGTGTAAATAAACAGAACTGCCATATTCATTAAAAATAACATAACTTCGAAACGTGCATTATGACAAATTTTCCACATAAATTTGTCGTAAAACAAATTTTGAATCTATTTTAATATAATAAGTATAAAAAACCATTTATAATTTATTTATAATATCTTTCTTTTTTCAGTGAACAATGTCAACAACCTTCCAAAGCCAGTGCCGAAAATATCTGAGACTGCAAATAAAAGGTCATTGAACTTGGAAGACTACAAGAAGAAACGTGGTCTTATTTAGAATACTTTTTATATTCAAAATACTACATTCTTAAAATAAATAAATTAAAAATCAATAAATGGATCCAAGGATAGAAAACACCTTATTAATATTACACATTCACAAACTAAAACTTTGTTTATAACTAATTACAAAATGCAAGTTTTTTTTTTGAAGATCTTATAAATTAAAATAAAGGAACGTTTCAAAAAATGTCCAGTTGGAGAATACGTGTGACAAACAGTCTTTATTAAAATCTGTCATACGGATGAACCCCGTCTACTAACCTGTAGTTAATCCAGTTACTTCAAAATGGTCAATAACATTCATGATATAGAGTAAGATATCAGATACGTAGTTTTATCTGGTCATATTTTTACATTCGAACATATTATTACAAACAAGGTATCTAAAAAAAGTAGTAATTTTATTTTTAATTAATTTTTTTTATTATTTTCGACTATCATTTTCACCTGGAACCTTTTTTGTATTTGAATTAATTGTTAAGATCACATATTATTAATCATATTTATACATTCTGCTAGTTTCTAATTTTTTTGTTTTCTTTGGAAAACGTCCGCATACATTTGTAAAAATAAATTTTCTTTTTAAAAAAAGATTATTCAGAAATTAAAAATAAATGAACTTAAGGCAAAATAATTTCTATTCATTCATATTTACACAATTATTTAAAAAAAATGTTACGATTTCACTCCTAATAACTTTAAATAAATAGATTTTGAGATACACAAATCTAGAGATATGGTACATCGACGAAGCTTATACACAAATATTAACTCGGTATTAACATTCTTATTCCCAAATTCATAACAGATTTGCCTAAAGAGTCTTCAAAACCATTAGTATCCGTGGAATTAAAAAAGCTCACTATAATATATGGCACTTGATCAACAAGAGGGTATTAACTCAAAATTTTAAAATTTTCAGTAGAGTCAAAAAACTGTTTGTGGCCACATTTTAACAGAAATTAAAAATTCAAATATACCATATTCCATTTAAAAATATATATTTACATCGTTTTTCCTAGAAATCTGTGCAAGTATTGCAAAAAAAATAAATTTTTTGAGTTAATACCATTTTTCTGATATTTTTCGATCATAAATGAAACAAATTTTATCAACAAGACAGTATCAACTCAAAATAAAGCCAAATTGAAAAGAGACTCAACTCAAAATAATACCTTTTTTATGTAAATTTACGAATCAGTTCCATGTTAACTTTTGTATTAACTCGAAATAATACCTTTTTGTTGAAATAAAGGTAATCACTACATTATCATGAATATGGTCTCAAAAGTGGTTTTCGAGATGAAAGAGTAAACAGAATACGTTGAAATTTTTACAGTAGATAGATATTGATATTATTATCTGATTTCTTGAAAAAAGTGATATTTCAAAAATTTTGAGTTAATACTCTATTGTTGATCAAGTGCGATATGTAGCTCTAATATTGATAGACAACTAAAACGATGTCGAAAACAGAAGCTTGGAATGACTTTATTCCGATAAGATATGCGACTTAGCCTTCAAATCGTTTAAAGCTAATTTCTTGAAACAAGCTATAAGTGGCAATGATTCACATAAATCCACAACTTCATCAGAAGTTAATAATGATATATATTAAGATTCTATAAAATTATTACTAAAAGTACATTTGTACAGAAAAATATCGATTTCGTCTGATCAACGATCTCTATAAGATCTTTCTTATATATGGTTGGGACATAATCATGTAATCATGCAAGAATACTACACCGAGCTCATTGTTCTCACTACGCCTCCCTTTTCAAAAATAAAGATCTTATAGAGATCGTTGATCGGACGATGTCGATAAGATTTTTCTGTACAAATGTACTTAAGAATAATCATATTGATATATTTCTTAGTTCACTAGGGCTTTTTTTTTGTTTTATAAGATAAGATTTTCATAGTATAACAGAATTATAAATATACTTATAATACCATTTTTATTGATATGGTTTTCTTTTTTTTATTTTCTGTATGTATATAGTATACATAGTTTGGAAAATATATTCAAATAAATATTAGCTCAACTTACATTAAAATGCTATCACATGCATTTGACTAACAATGAATATAAGAAAAAATAATTATAATACATACATATAAAGAAATATAAGACAAATATATGAAGAAGAAGATATACAAAAAAAAATTATTAATAGGTTTATACATTTTGTTTGATTATTTTTTGCTTCTTACCCTTTATTTTTACAAAAACATTATTTTTGTCTTCAACTTCAATAACTCCATATCCCTTGTTAATTGATTGTAGGTTGTGTGCTCTGTTATTTTTTATAAATACTTCTTGACCTACGTTAACAGGTTCCCTGTCCGATGTATCAAATGTGATACAAAAATATTTTTTTGTACCATGATTACAAAGTCCATGTATCATATATGATACATGATACCCTCAATGAATCATTAGTGATACATATCACATATGATACATGCAACGTATGGGATCTAATTTCAAAACGACAAGTTCATGTAGCATATTTGATACATATATTTTTACCGTTATAAATCCAGTAAAGATTCGTATGGCTAATTAAAAAACACATTAGTAACCTCGAAAAATACCTATAACATTAAAATTACAAAAATATATGTGGGACGTATACCATTAAAAAATAATTTTTGTATGGGGACAGGGAACCTGTTAATGTTAATGTTGTTGGATTCTGATCATGTGAATGTTTTTGATTTAGTTTTGCTTTGTTGATTAAAGAATTTGCTCTTTTCAGCGTAATTTGCAATCGAAATTTCACTTCTTTTGAAAAATTATTGAAATTATATATAGTATCTACTTTATCAGATGGTATTAGTGGATTATGGTTTGGAACGTTCGAAAAAATCAATTCAAATAGTCCGTTGAGGGTGTTGTGTTATAAGCATATGTAAAATACTTTATCCATTCATCCCAGTCGTTTCTGGATGCGTTAATGTATGAACGTATGTATTCGTTAAATGTACAGTGGGATCTTTCAACTGTTCCCAATGTTTGGTGATGGTAAGGGGCTAATATTGATCTTTTTATATTTACTAGTGTAAGAAGTAATGAAAGTAATTGATTGCTGTATTCAGTGTCCGTAAATTAATATAAAGTGTTCTACTAATGCTTTGGCGATCGTCTTAGCAGATTTATCATTTACTGCCACCGCTACAAGGTATTTAGTTAGTTCACATATAATATATTGTTTCCAATTCTCAGACATACTCGTAGTATCTATTATTACTGTTTGAAAAGGTTTCTAGGGTGTTGGTGTAATGATCACGTTTGGCTTTATGTGTTTTGTAGTTTTATTAGTTTGACATTGGTGATATTCTTCTTCTTCTATTCTGGTTGTTCCAGGATGTCCATCAAACATTGGATCATCGTGAAATTTTTTTCAGTAAACATTTTTCTTCTTCCTTATCCGTTACTATGCGTATTCTGTGTGTTAGCGCTATTTGTAATTTGTTTATATGCTAAATTGCTTTTTGTGTAAATTTTTCTACAGTTACATGGGCAAATAGATTATCATTCAAATTCATCTGAATTTTATTTAAATTTCTACTCATTGCTTTTTTTCTAGAATTGGAAAAAATTTATGTAAGTTAATATTTCCATCAAAAATAGTACTTCCTATATTAATATTCGGTGCACTTGTTTGCCTCTTATAAAAGTAATTATAGGTATTTGTCTTGAGCCTCTGAAAAGCCTGTTCACAATCCTCAGTCCATACGAAAGGTTCTTTCTTGCTAGTAAGTTTAGTCAAGCGAACAGAGTAAAATGCAAAATTTGGCACTTCATCGCTATTTGTCGGTCTTAGGTAGTTTCTAACCGATCCATATTTGCTACTGTCTGGTAAAATACCCTTGGCGGTGCATCTTTGACCCAAATATGTAACATCAGGTCTTAAAAATATACATTTATTAGGATGCAATTTTAAATTGCATTCCCTGCATCTTTTATTTCATTTCTAAACTCAATAGCTAAAACAAAACTATTGCAAAATTGGATAATTTAACTTGCTATATTTATTGTTTTCTACTATGAAAATGCCATCACACACTTAATACATATAATACACTTACATAGTTAATTTAGGTGTTTCAAATTTGTTTCAATGAGTAAATTAAAAAAAATCACCTTCCTAAAACAACGGTTTAAACTAAATACTCATAGAATATTTATTATCAATTGTTTCTCTTTTTGCATTGAGAAAAAATCACTGTTTCCAATGTCATTGAAATCTCATTGTAAAAACTGCTGCCTATTTCTTTCCCCATCATACCTTTTTGATCATATTATGTCACATTAAGTCATTTGTATAATAAGCGCTGCGGAGTTAAAGTGTCCTTTCTGCGAAAAGAATACAATTTCAATAAAGAGCGATTCGCCATTTGTGATTAAAACAAAAAAATTAGAAAACGGCTAATTAAGGTAAGAACAAACGATAAATTTTGGCTTTTCTAATCCCGTTTCTAACCAAGTAACTGGACATTCTTTAACAGGCTTAGAATCTTCTTGGTCACATGGCATCTTTTGTCCAGACTACAAGTTTCCAGTACATGCAGATTTCGTGATTGTATGAATTTTCATAGGAAGCCATAATCACACGTTGGTCAAGACTGTTCAATAAATCGTGCATCATCCAGTTACAATGACTTGCCACGTGCTTGTACTTGAAGCCATTTGATTATAACAACAATTTGGAGATTTAGCCCACTTAGACTTAAATAAAATACTTAAGTAAATAACCTAAGGCTTGGTAATATTAATAAAAATAGAAATTCCATAACAAAACACCCTAAATATAGTAAATTTTCCTTAAACTTACCCTAATATAACAACTATCATTAAACTTAAATGAAAAAAAGGAGAACAATATAATAAGTTTTACTTCAAAGAAAAATTTACAAAAATCTAACCCTTTTATATCAGTAAAAAAAACCCAATGAAGACATTTTGTAATATTACAGATTTGTATATAAACATTTTTTTACCAAATAATACATAAATTTTATTGAATTAATTATATATAATGTAGAAGATTATTTGGTAAAACTTTTTTTAACTAATGCTTTATAAATATAATGCCTTAGCTATATGTAATCATTTTTTCCTCTGATCTATTGCTAACATCAATTATGAGTGTAAGTCAAGTCGTTTATAAAAATTTTTTCTTGTATCTTTTTTTGTATTACTTGTTTCTTTCTAATATTATCCGAATTAAGAAAAAAAAAACATGAGAGAAAAATAACAGTAATTACCATTTTAATAATTATACAGTTATCTCCACGCCATTGAATATATGTATATCTAAATGTAATAAATAACTTATTTTATATTTGGATTTTATGAGATGAAACATTAATCGTTTTCTTGTTTGGGGAAGGTACTATATATATTTCTGGCCTGGCAACACCGAGTGCTTTGTCATTTTTAAGCATAATCGTACTCAAAACGTTTTGACGTACGACCATTATTTGTGTTGTTTACAGTGACCTGAAAAAATTAATATAGAATAAAATAATTAACTCGTGAACATTTTCGTGCCATCATTTTTCACAACTTTCGACGTGGATTATCACGACAAGAGTGCATTGATGAACTTAAATCTTTGTATGGCGATGAAGCACCATCCTAAAGCACTGTGAAAAATTGGTATAATGAATTTAATCGTGGCCGAATCTCGCTCAAAGACGAATTCCGTGAAGGTCGTCCAAAAACGGCTGTTGTGCCAGAGGATATTGATGCCGTGCGTGAACTCATAATGCAAGATCGACATATAACATACCGAGAGATAGAGACATCCTTGGACATTTCTTCCACCAGCATACATTCGATACTGCATGAACACCTGGCCGTAAAAAAGGTTTGTTCTCGTTGGATCCCGCACAATTTGAAAGTCACTCAAAAAAAGGCTCGTGTCGATTGGTGCAAAGAAATGTTACAAAAATGCGATTGCGGTGCTTCAAATGACGTTTATAAGATCGTCACAGGTGACGAATCATGGCTCTATGCGTATGAGCCCGAAACGAAACAACAATCGACCGTGTGGGTCTTCAAAGACGAGCAAAATCTAACGAAAGTTGTTTGTGGAAGAAGCACTTCGAAGCAAATGGTCGCCTGTTTCTTCGGCAAAACTGGTCATGTGGCGACTGTTCCACTTGAGCAACGTAGGACGGTCACTTCTGAGTGGTACACTACAATTTGTTTGCCTGAAGTCATCGGAGAAATTCGAAAAACCAACAAGAGAAGACGAATCATTGTTCACCATGACAATGCGAGCTCTCACACATCGGCTCAAACCAGACGTTTTGACCGGCCAAAACGTCGAATTAATGGGTTATCCGCCGTACAGCCCTGACTTGGCACCTAATGACTTCTTCTTGTTACCGCACATCAAGAAAAAAATGCGTGGTCGACGATTTTCGTCGCCAGAAGAAGCTGTTGAAGTGTTCAAATACCATGTTTTAGAGGTGTCTCAATCGGAGTGGAAAAAGTGCTTCGACAACTGATTTGAGCGCATGCAAAAGTGTATAAATCATGCTGGAGAATACTTTGAAAAACAATAAAACCATTTTTGATTATAAATATTCGCATTTTCACTATTAGGCCAGAAATATATAGAGCAGCCCTCGCAACCATGAGAAAGATAAGTATTAAGTAATGAAATATTTTGATTTTTAAGGGACAGGCAGCAAACTATAGGGTAACAGGAATGTCATAGGTATTACAAATATTATTGGGTGAGAAAGTTGTACCCCGCGAGGCTTTCCATCTTGCGCCGCAGCAGTTTTTTATTTTACGTGTCTTAATAAAAATTCTTTATGCATACTCTGTAGGCATTAGGAGTATGCTATATGCTTACGCGCCTCAACGGGTTAAGAATCATCGCCTTAAGCAGAGCTACCGGGAAGACCATTCATTAAAGCCCCTTAACAATGTTGGGGATGGCTTTTTTCCTGTTTGTTTTTAATTTAAATTTTCGGTAAATAAGTCTGCGCGTAACACTAAATTCATCATCCTTTGAAAAGAATTGGCCATATGGCAAACGAATGAAGCGAAATGAACCATTATCCGTCGAAAAGGAAGTAATGTCTCTTGATGTTTCATTTACTCCTACCTTGGGGCCTACTGCGTATTTCGATTCGAAAGAGAAAATTTACGCTTTCGAACTGTTTGTACTGTGTATTGCGATTTTCGTACTATTTGTTACGAAAACGAGGAAGTGTTTTGCACTCTAACGAAAACAAAAAATCCCATTAAAAAAAGCAACACTGTATTACGAAAAACAAAAATCCCTTTCGAAAGGTCAACTCTGTAGTACGAAAACAAGCGTCAGTTACGCACAAATCGTTAGAAAACAGATCGAAAGCAATCTTGTTGGTAAAAAATTAAAAAAAGAAATAAAATATATAAGTTTTCAATCGTTTTATTATAAATAAAAGTTTAAAATAAATAAAACCTTATTAGTTTTGTATAACAAAAGTGTTTTTTAATTTTTTTTTATTAGAAATTAATTAATATTTAAGTTAAACTTTTAAAGGAATACTCCAAAAAGAAGTACCTATACGAATAAAACTCAATATGAAGAAATGGTACAGTTTATGTCTATGCATTCAGACTTAGCAAAAGGACGTCTTAATGTTCCGGATGCTAAGAATAAATCACATAATTTGTGGCAGAAATTATGCTCTGACCTAAATACACTTGGCCCCCCTGAGCGTGATGTTAAAGGCTGGAAAAAGGTTAATTTTTTGAAATATGCCTATATGCACATTGAATTACATTTTAATAAATTTCTAGGTGTGGGCGGATTATAAAAATCATATAAAAAGTAAATGCCGTCGAAACCGAAGCAGTATTTCGGGGACAGGTGGCGGATCAAGCAGATATTGTTCCCTTACAGCATTGGAACAATAAACTTGTGATCTGCTTTCAATTGAAGAGGCAGTTAGTGGAATGAGTGATACCTTGGATTTTGGCGCAAAAACTTATTTAAACACCATGCCCTCTTCAACTGAAACTTCTGTAAATGCAGCCAATGTCAATGAATAAAATGAGGTAGATGTAATTTCCAATTTTACTGGCAACGAGGAGATCAATAAAAACTCAACTCCACATCGTCCTTTAAAAAAACTTTTAAATAGAGATGACCTTTTAGTAAAATAGGTGAAAAATCAAATTTCTTACCAAGAGAATTCTGTTAAAGTTTTAAGGGAAGTGAGTGAAAATCTTGCTGGTGTCCAGAAGTATTTAAAGAGAAGCTCTGACACTCAAGAACGCCGACACAAACTTGACATTAAAAAGTTTGAGCTAAAAAAAGAAAAACTTGAGCTAGCAAAAGAAAAGCTTCAGTTAAAAAAAGAAAAATTTGAATTTAAAAAACTCAATGAATTGAAAAAATCAAAACAAAAACTTCAACAACTACAAATGAAAAAAAGTATTTTAGATATTGAAATGGAAAAACGTATCCTTTAATTAATTTATTTAATTTTAATTACATATATTTTTTATCATTATTTTGGTATTAGTTTTATTGATTTTATTCTATTTTGAATTTTATTTTGATCTGAATTTGTTTTCTGTAAAAACCTATATAAAAGTGTACATACATATGTAAATAGTTATTCTATTCAATTATCTTATTTTTTATTTTAATTTAAGAAGAATATTTAAATATGTGCCTTTAATTATTTTGTATGAATTGAAATAGTTTTATTTTCTGCAAATAAAAATACTAAACATTATTAGGTTCTTCTCAAATTATTTTTAATTTCATCTCTAATAGTTTTTGCTACGTCACT
Source organism: Gymnosoma rotundatum (assembly GCA_916610165.2). Taxonomy (NCBI): domain Eukaryota; kingdom Metazoa; phylum Arthropoda; class Insecta; order Diptera; family Tachinidae; genus Gymnosoma; species Gymnosoma rotundatum. The sequence goes on from OU744339.1 coordinate 61,095,737, forward strand.
AAAATTGTTGTTTTCCGTTTCAGTGCTGGAGCTTGTAGCATAAGTTAAAATATCTTCTTCAACAGTATCTATAGGGAATTGCTCAACATTATACTCTAAACAAATGTTGCGCAACGCACAGCAAACATTTAGAATTTCACCTGCTTTTTCTGGAGCATAATGCATTTCTCCTGCAGCTAAGAGACAACGAACAAACATGGGAATCATGGCTAGCTCCACCAAAACGTCCATTCACAGCTCTTACATACATTTCGTGATCGCATATCTGTAAAAATTTTAAATTATAAATACGTTGTATATAAAAAAATTGTGTTAAGACTTTACCACCATAGCATTGATGCTGTGTTTTAATTTTCGATTAAAATATAAATGCTCATTAGCAATTGGCCTTATGATTTGAATGTGGGTGCCATCAACTGCTCCAATTACCCCAGGTATTCCACTTGCATTTGCACTTTTTAATTCGGCTTTTATGCTAGTAAGAACATACGTAAAAGCATCCTTACTAAGTAAAGTTTTTTACAAAACTAAACAATATATATTATTAATACAATTAAAAAAAAATAATTTTTATGATTACTTACTTTTTATCATTAAGACTCATTATATTTGATGAGTCCCTTACAATTTTTCTTTGAACTTTTTCTGGAGTTGAATCAACTTCGTCAAACCACAAATAAACACAATCCATTATTTAATTATAAAATTTTTTTTTCAGCAAAAACGTATTTTTTAATTTTCAATTTTATTTTGTTTTGAGTTATTTTCACCAAGTTTGACGATTGAGTTGCAGTGCTACCAACATTTTATCATATCTGTCGACTTTTGACAAAACAACCTCTTTCAAAAACTGCAATTTTACAGGAACGAGGAGAACGAAAAAACTATAAAAATATCTAACAACTTTGATTTTGAAATTTTTGGTGAAAAGGTGAAAGTGTAGTATTAAATTTAAATACTAAATTGAAGTGAAGATATCAATAGTTCTATTCTAATGCCAACAGATTTTCAGAAAAATTAAGAATAAAAAAATAGGATGTTTTGTCGAATTGTTTTCAACAAAAAAATTAACTTACATTACACAAGTTGTTTTGTTAAAATGGTTTTACACAAAAACGTGATTCATATTTTGCGCTTATCTCAAGTCAAATTTTTTTTGTTAAAATGGAAATAATAAAAAAAAGTAGAAATAAATTTTATTGAATTAATTATATATAATGTAGAAGATTATTTGGTAAAACTTTTTTTAACTAATGCTTTATAAATATAATGCCTTAGCTATATGTAATAATTTTTTCTTCTGATCTATTGCTAACATCAATTATGAGTGTAAGTCAAGTCGTTTATAAAAATTTTTTTCTTGTATCTTTTTTTGTATTATCCGAATTAAGAAAAAAAACATGAGAGAAAAATTACAGTAATTACCATTTTAATAATTATACAGTTATCTCCACGCATTTGAATATATATATATCTAAATGTAATAAATAACTTATTTTATATTTGGATTTTATGAGATGAAACATTAATCGTTTTCTTGTTTGGGGAAGGTAACCATGAGAAAGATAAGTATTAAGTAATGAAATATTTTGATTTTTAAGGGACAGGCAGCAAACTATAGGGTAACAGTAATGTCATAGGCAAAACTGGTCATGTGGCGACTGTTCCACTTGAGCAACGTAGGACGGTCACTTCTGAGTGGTACACTACAATTTGTTTGCCTGAAGTCATCGGAGAAATTCGAAAAACCTACAAGAGAAGACGAATCATTGTTCACCATGACAATGCGAGCTCTCACACATCGGCTCAAACCAGACGTTTTTGACCGGCCAAAACGTCGAATTAATGGGTTATCCGCCGTACAGCCCTGACTTGGCACCTAATGACTTCTTCTTGTTACCGCACATCAAGAAAAAAATGCGTGGTCGACGATTTTCGTCGCCAGAAGAAGCTGTTGAAGTGTTCAAATACCATGTTTTAGAGGTGTCTCAATCGGAGTGGAAAAAGTGCTTCGACAACTGGTTTGAGCGCATGCAAAAGTGTATAAATCATGCTGGAGAATACTTTGAAAAACAATAAAACCATTTTTGATTATAAATATTCGCATTTTCACTATTAGGCCAGAAATATATAGAGCAGCCCTCGTAACCATGAGAAAGATAAGTATTAAGTAATGAAATATTTTTAATTTTTAAGGGACAGGCAGCAAACTATAGGGTAACAGGAATGTCATAGGTATTACAAATATTATTGGGTGAGAAAGTTGTACCCCGCGAGGCTTTCCATCTTGCGCCGCAGCAGTTTTTTATTTTACGTGTCTTAATAAAAATTCTTTATGCATACTCTGTAGGCATTAGGAGTATGTTATATGCTTACGCGCCTCAACGGGTTAAGAATCATCGCCTTAAGCAGAGCTACCGGGAAGACCATTCATTAAAGCCCCTTAACAATGTTGGGGATGGCTTTTTTCCTGTTTGTTTTTAATTTAAATTTTCGGTAAATAAGTCTGCGCGTAACACTAAATTCATCATCCTTTGAAAAGAATTGGCGGCTACCTTCAAGCCATATGGCAAACGAATGAAGCGAAATGAACCATTATCCGTCGAAAAGGAAGTAATGTCTCTTGATGTTTCATTTACTCCTACCTTGGGGCCTACTGCGTATTTCGATTCGAAAGAGAAAATTTACGCTTTCGAACTGTTTGTACTGTGTATTGCGATTTTCGTACTATTTGTTACGAAAACGAGGAAGTGTTTTGCACTCTAACGAAAACAAAAAATCCCATTAAAAAAAGCAACACTGTATTACGAAAAACAAAAATCCCTTTCGAAAGGTCAACTCTGTAGTACGAAAACAAGCGTCAGTTACGCACAAATCGTTAGAAAACAGATCGAAAGCAATCTTGTTGGTGAAAAATTAAAAAAAGAAATAAATAAATAAAATATATAAGTTTTCAATCGTTTTATTATAAATAAAAGTTTAAAATAAATAAAACCTTATTAGTTTTGTATAACAAAAGTGTTTTTTAATTTTTTTTTATTAGAAATTAATTAATATTTAAGTTAAACTTTTAAAGGAATACTCCAAAAAGAAGTACCTATACGAATAAAACTCAATATGAAGAAATGGTACAGTTTATGTCTATGCATTCAGACTTAGCAAAAGGACGTCTTAATGTTCCGGATGCTAAGAATAAATCACATAATTTGTGGCAGAAATTATGCTCTGACCTAAATACACTTGGCCCCCCTGAGCGTGATGTTAAAGGCTGGAAAAAGGTTAATTTTTTGAAATATGCCTATATGCACATTGAATTACATTTTAATAAATTTCTAGGTGTGGGCGGATTATAAAAATCATATAAAAAGTAAATGCCGTCGAAACCGAAGCAGTATTTCGGGGACAGGTGGCGGATCAAGCAGATATTGTTCCCTTACAGCATTGGAACAATAAACTTGTGATCTGCTTTCAATTGAAGAGGCAGTTAGTGGAATGAGTGGTACCTTGGATTTTGGCGCAAAAACTTATTTAAACACCATGCCCTCTTCAACTGAAACTTCTGTAAATGCAGCCAATGTCAATGAATAAAATGAGGTAGATGTAATTTCCAATTTTACTGGCAACGAGTAAAATAGGTGAAAAATCAAATTTCTTACCAAGAGAATTCTGTTAAAGTTTTAAGGGAAGTGAGTGAAAATCTTGCTGGTGTCCAGAAGTATTTAAAGAGAAGCTCTGACACTCAAGAACTCCGACACAAACTTGACATTAAAAAGTTTGAGCTAAAAAAAGAAAAACTTGAGCTAGCAAAAGAAAAGCTTCAGTTAAAAAAAGAAAAATTTGAATTTAAAAAACTCAATGAATTGAAAAAATCAAAACAAAAACTTCAACAACTACAAATGAAAAAAAGTATTTTAGATATTGAAATGGAAAAACGTATCCTTTAATTAATTTATTTAATTTTAATTACATATATTTTTTATCATTATTTTGGTATTAGTTTTATTGATTTTATTCTATTTTGAATTTTATTTTGATCTGAATTTGTTTTCTGTAAAAACCTATATAAAAGTGTACATACATATGTAAATAGTTATTCTATTCAATTATCTTATTTTTTATTTTAATTTAAGAAGAATATTTAAATATGTGCCTTTAATTATTTTGTATGAATTGAAATAGTTTTATTTTCTGCAAATAAAAATACTAAACATTATTAGGTTCTTCTCAAATTATTTTTAATTTCATCTCTAATAGTTTTTGCTACGTCACTAAAATTGTTGTTTTCCGTTTCAGTGCTGGAGCTTGTAGCATAAGTTAAAATATCTTCTTCAACAGTATCTATAGGGAATTGCTCAACATTATACTCTAAACAAATGTTGCGCAACGCACAGCAAACATTTAGAATTTCACCTGCTTTTTCTGGAGCATAATGCATTTCTCCTGCAGCTAAGAGACAACGAACAAACATGGGCATCATGGCTAGCTCCACCAAAACGTCCATTCACAGCTCTTACATACATTTCGTGATCGCATATCTGTAAAAATTTTAAATTATAAATACGTTGTATATAAAAAAATTGTGTTAAGACTTTACCACCATAGCATTGATGCTGTGTTTTAATTTTCGATTAAAATATAAATGCTCATTAGCAATTGGCCTTATGATTTGAATGTGGGTGCCATCAACTGCTCCAATTACCCCAGGTATTCCACTTGCATTTGCACTTTTTAATTCGGCTTTTATGCTAGTAAGAACATACGTAAAAGCATCCTTACTAAGTAAAGTTTTTTACAAAACTAAACAATATATATTATTAATACAATTAAAAAAAAATAAGTTTTATGATTACTTACTTTTTATCATTAAGACTCATTATATTTGATGAGTCCCTTACAATTTTTCTTTGAACTTTTTCTGGAGTTGAATCAACTTCGTCAAACCACAAATAAACACAATCCATTATTTAATTATAAAATTTTTTTTTCAGCAAAAACGTATTTTTTAATTTTCAATTTTATTTTGTTTTGAGTTATTTTCACCAAGTTTGACGATTGAGTTGCAGTGCTACCAACATTTTATCATATCTGTCGACTTTTGACAAAACAACCTCTTTCAAAAACTGCAATTTTACAGGAACGAGGAGAACGAAAAAACTATAAAAATATCTAACAACTTTGATTTTGAAATTTTTATGAAAAGGTGAAAGTGTAGTATTAAATTTAAATACTAAATTGAAGTGAAGATATCAATAATTCTATTCTAATGCCAACAGATTTCCAGAAAAATTAAGAATAAAAAAATAGGATGTTTTGTCGAATTGTTTTCAACAAAAAAATTAACTTACATTACACAAGTTGTTTTGTTAAAATGGTTTTACACAAAAACGTGATTCATATTTTGCGCTTATCTCAAGTCAAATTTTTTTTGTTAAAATGGAAATAATAAAAAAAAGTAGAAATAAATTTTATTGAATTAATTATATATAATGTAGAAGATTATTTGGTAAAACTTTTTTTAACTAATGCTTTATAAATATAATGCCTTAGCTATATGTAATAATTTTTTCTTCTGATCTATTGCTAACATCAATTATGAGTGTAAGTCAAGTCGTTTATAAAAATTTTTTTCTTGTATCTTTTTTTGTATTATCCGAATTAAGAAAAAAAACATGAGAGAAAAATTACAGTAATTACCATTTTAATAATTATACAGTTATCTCCACGCATTTGAATATATATATATCTAAATGTAATAAATAACTTATTTTATATTTGGATTTTATGAGATGAAACATTAATCGTTTTCTTGTTTGGGGAAGGTAACCATGAGAAAGATAAGTATTAAGTAATGAAATATTTTGATTTTTAAGGGACAGGCAGCAAACTATAGGGTAACAGTAATGTCATAGGCAAAACTGGTCATGTGGCGACTGTTCCACTTGAGCAACGTAGGACGGTCACTTCTGAGTGGTACACTACAATTTGTTTGCCTGAAGTCATCGGAGAAATTCGAAAAACCTACAAGAGAAGACGAATCATTGTTCACCATGACAATGCGAGCTCTCACACATCGGCTCAAACCAGACGTTTTTGACCGGCCAAAACGTCGAATTAATGGGTTATCCGCCGTACAGCCCTGACTTGGCACCTAATGACTTCTTCTTGTTACCGCACATCAAGAAAAAAATGCGTGGTCGACGATTTTCGTCGCCAGAAGAAGCTGTTGAAGTGTTCAAATACCATGTTTTAGAGGTGTCTCAATCGGAGTGGAAAAAGTGCTTCGACAACTGGTTTGAGCGCATGCAAAAGTGTATAAATCATGCTGGAGAATACTTTGAAAAACAATAAAACCATTTTTGATTATAAATATTCGCATTTTCACTATTAGGCCAGAAATATATAGAGCAGCCCTCGTAACCATGAGAAAGATAAGTATTAAGTAATGAAATATTTTTAATTTTTAAGGGACAGGCAGCAAACTATAGGGTAACAGGAATGTCATAGGTATTACAAATATTATTGGGTGAGAAAGTTGTACCCCGCGAGGCTTTCCATCTTGCGCCGCAGCAGTTTTTTATTTTACGTGTCTTAATAAAAATTCTTTATGCATACTCTGTAGGCATTAGGAGTATGTTATATGCTTACGCGCCTCAACGGGTTAAGAATCATCGCCTTAAGCAGAGCTACCGGGAAGACCATTCATTAAAGCCCCTTAACAATGTTGGGGATGGCTTTTTTCCTGTTTGTTTTTAATTTAAATTTTCGGTAAATAAGTCTGCGCGTAACACTAAATTCATCATCCTTTGAAAAGAATTGGCGGCTACCTTCAAGCCATATGGCAAACGAATGAAGCGAAATGAACCATTATCCGTCGAAAAGGAAGTAATGTCTCTTGATGTTTCATTTACTCCTACCTTGGGGCCTACTGCGTATTTCGATTCGAAAGAGAAAATTTACGCTTTCGAACTGTTTGTACTGTGTATTGCGATTTTCGTACTATTTGTTACGAAAACGAGGAAGTGTTTTGCACTCTAACGAAAACAAAAAATCCCATTAAAAAAAGCAACACTGTATTACGAAAAACAAAAATCCCTTTCGAAAGGTCAACTCTGTAGTACGAAAACAAGCGTCAGTTACGCACAAATCGTTAGAAAACAGATCGAAAGCAATCTTGTTGGTGAAAAATTAAAAAAAGAAATAAATAAATAAAATATATAAGTTTTCAATCGTTTTATTATAAATAAAAGTTTAAAATAAATAAAACCTTATTAGTTTTGTATAACAAAAGTGTTTTTTAATTTTTTTTTATTAGAAATTAATTAATATTTAAGTTAAACTTTTAAAGGAATACTCCAAAAAGAAGTACCTATACGAATAAAACTCAATATGAAGAAATGGTACAGTTTATGTCTATGCATTCAGACTTAGCAAAAGGACGTCTTAATGTTCCGGATGCTAAGAATAAATCACATAATTTGTGGCAGAAATTATGCTCTGACCTAAATACACTTGGCCCCCCTGAGCGTGATGTTAAAGGCTGGAAAAAGGTTAATTTTTTGAAATATGCCTATATGCACATTGAATTACATTTTAATAAATTTCTAGGTGTGGGCGGATTATAAAAATCATATAAAAAGTAAATGCCGTCGAAACCGAAGCAGTATTTCGGGGACAGGTGGCGGATCAAGCAGATATTGTTCCCTTACAGCATTGGAACAATAAACTTGTGATCTGCTTTCAATTGAAGAGGCAGTTAGTGGAATGAGTGGTACCTTGGATTTTGGCGCAAAAACTTATTTAAACACCATGCCCTCTTCAACTGAAACTTCTGTAAATGCAGCCAATGTCAATGAATAAAATGAGGTAGATGTAATTTCCAATTTTACTGGCAACGAGGAGATCAATAAAAACTCAACTCCACATCGTCCTTTAAAAAAACTTTTAAATAGAGATGACCTTTTAGTAAAATAGGTGAAAAATCAAATTTCTTACCAAGAGAATTCTGTTAAAGTTTTAAGGGAAGTGAGTGAAAATCTTGCTGGTGTCCAGAAGTATTTAAAGAGAAGCTCTGACACTCAAGAACGCCGACACAAACTTGACATTAAAAAGTTTGAGCTAAAAAAAGAAAAACTTGAGCTAGCAAAAGAAAAGCTTCAGTTAAAAAAAGAAAAATTTGAATTTAAAAAACTCAATGAATTGAAAAAATCAAAACAAAAACTTCAACAACTACAAATGAAAAAAAGTATTTTAGATATTGAAATGGAAAAACGTATCCTTTAATTAATTTATTTAATTTTAATTACATATATTTTTTATCATTATTTTGGTATTAGTTTTATTGATTTTATTCTATTTTGAATTTTATTTTGATCTGAATTTGTTTTCTGTAAAAACCTATATAAAAGTGTACATACATATGTAAATAGTTATTCTATTCAATTATCTTATTTTTTATTTTAATTTAAGAAGAATATTTAAATATGTGCCTTTAATTATTTTGTATGAATTGAAATAGTTTTATTTTCTGCAAATAAAAATACTAAACATTATTAGGTTCTTCTCAAATTATTTTTAATTTCATCTCTAATAGTTTTTGCTACGTCACTAAAATTGTTGTTTTCCGTTTCAGTGCTGGAGCTTGTAGCATAAGTTAAAATATCTTCTTCAACAGTATCTATAGGGAATTGCTCAACATTATACTCTAAACAAATGTTGCGCAACGCACAGCAAACATTTAGAATTTCACCTGCTTTTTCTGGAGCATAATGCATTTCTCCTGCAGCTAAGAGACAACGAACAAACATGGGAATCATGGCTAGCTCCACCAAAACGTCCATTCACAGCTCTTACATACATTTCGTGATCGCATATCTGTAAAAATTTTAAATTATAAATACGTTGTATATAAAAAAATTGTGTTAAGACTTTACCACCATAGCATTGATGCTGTGTTTTAATTTTCGATTAAAATATAAATGCTCATTAGCAATTGGCCTTATGATTTGAATGTGGGTGCCATCAACTGCTCCAATTACCCCAGGTATTCCACTTGCATTTGCACTTTTTAATTCGGCTTTTATGCTAGTAAGAACATACGTAAAAGCATCCTTACTAAGTAAAGTTTTTTACAAAACTAAACAATATATATTATTAATACAATTAAAAAAAAATAAGTTTTATGATTACTTACTTTTTATCATTAAGACTCATTATATTTGATGAGTCCCTTACAATTTTTCTTTGAACTTTTTCTGGAGTTGAATCAACTTCGTCAAACCACAAATAAACACAATCCATTATTTAATTATAAAATTTTTTTTTCAGCAAAAACGTATTTTTTAATTTTCAATTTTATTTTGTTTTGAGTTATTTTCACCAAGTTTGACGATTGAGTTGCAGTGCTACCAACATTTTATCATATCTGTCGACTTTTGACAAAACAACCTCTTTCAAAAACTGCAATTTTACAGGAACGAGGAGAACGAAAAAACTATAAAAATATCTAACAACTTTGATTTTGAAATTTTTGGTGAAAAGGTGAAAGTGTAGTATTAAATTTAAATACTAAATTGAAGTGAAGATATCAATAATTCTATTCTAATGCCAACAGATTTTCAGAAAAATTAAGAATAAAAAAATAGGATGTTTTGTCGAATTGTTTTCAACAAAAAAATTAACTTACATTACACAAGTTGTTTTGTTAAAATGGTTTTACACAAAAACGTGATTCATATTTTGCGCTTATCTCAAGTCAAATTTTTTTTGTTAAAATGGAAATAATAAAAAAAAGTAGAAATAAATTTTATTGAATTAATTATATATAATGTAGAAGATTATTTGGTAAAACTTTTTTTAACTAATGCTTTATAAATATAATGCCTTAGCTATATGTAATAATTTTTTCTTCTGATCTATTGCTAACATCAATTATGAGTGTAAGTCAAGTCGTTTATAAAAATTTTTTTCTTGTATCTTTTTTTGTATTATCCGAATTAAGAAAAAAAACATGAGAGAAAAATTACAGTAATTACCATTTTAATAATTATACAGTTATCTCCACGCATTTGAATATATATATATCTAAATGTAATAAATAACTTATTTTATATTTGGATTTTATGAGATGAAACATTAATCGTTTTCTTGTTTGGGGAAGGTAACCATGAGAAAGATAAGTATTAAGTAATGAAATATTTTGATTTTTAAGGGACAGGCAGCAAACTATAGGGTAACAGTAATGTCATAGGCAAAACTGGTCATGTGGCGACTGTTCCACTTGAGCAACGTAGGACGGTCACTTCTGAGTGGTACACTACAATTTGTTTGCCTGAAGTCATCGGAGAAATTCGAAAAACCTACAAGAGAAGACGAATCATTGTTCACCATGACAATGCGAGCTCTCACACATCGGCTCAAACCAGACGTTTTTGACCGGCCAAAACGTCGAATTAATGGGTTATCCGCCGTACAGCCCTGACTTGGCACCTAATGACTTCTTCTTGTTACCGCACATCAAGAAAAAAATGCGTGGTCGACGATTTTCGTCGCCAGAAGAAGCTGTTGAAGTGTTCAAATACCATGTTTTAGAGGTGTCTCAATCGGAGTGGAAAAAGTGCTTCGACAACTGGTTTGAGCGCATGCAAAAGTGTATAAATCATGCTGGAGAATACTTTGAAAAACAATAAAACCATTTTTGATTATAAATATTCGCATTTTCACTATTAGGCCAGAAATATATAGAGCAGCCCTCGTAACCATGAGAAAGATAAGTATTAAGTAATGAAATATTTTGATTTTTAAGGGACAGGCAGCAAACTATAGGGTAACAGGAATGTCATAGGTATTACAAATATTATTGGGTGAGAAAGTTGTACCCCGCGAGGCTTTCCATCTTGCGCCGCAGCAGTTTTTTATTTTACGTGTCTTAATAAAAATTCTTTATGCATACTCTGTAGGCATTAGGAGTATGTTATATGCTTACGCGCCTCAACGGGTTAAGAATCATCGCCTTAAGCAGAGCTACCGGGAAGACCATTCATTAAAGCCCCTTAACAATGTTGGGGATGGCTTTTTTCCTGTTTGTTTTTAATTTAAATTTTCGGTAAATAAGTCTGCGCGTAACACTAAATTCATCATCCTTTGAAAAGAATTGGCGGCTACCTTCAAGCCATATGGCAAACGAATGAAGCGAAATGAACCATTATCCGTCGAAAAGGAAGTAATGTCTCTTGATGTTTCATTTACTCCTACCTTGGGGCCTACTGCGTATTTCGATTCGAAAGAGAAAATTTACGCTTTCGAACTGTTTGTACTGTGTATTGCGATTTTCGTACTATTTGTTACGAAAACGAGGAAGTGTTTTGCACTCTAACGAAAACAAAAAATCCCATTAAAAAAAGCAACACTGTATTACGAAAAACAAAAATCCCTTTCGAAAGGTCAACTCTGTAGTACGAAAACAAGCGTCAGTTACGCACAAATCGTTAGAAAACAGATCGAAAGCAATCTTGTTGGTGAAAAATTAAAAAAAGAAATAAATAAATAAAATATATAAGTTTTCAATCGTTTTATTATAAATAAAAGTTTAAAATAAATAAAACCTTATTAGTTTTGTATAACAAAAGTGTTTTTTAATTTTTTTTTATTAGAAATTAATTAATATTTAAGTTAAACTTTTAAAGGAATACTCCAAAAAGAAGTACCTATACGAATAAAACTCAATATGAAGAAATGGTACAGTTTATGTCTATGCATTCAGACTTAGCAAAAGGACGTCTTAATGTTCCGGATGCTAAGAATAAATCACATAATTTGTGACAGAAATTATGCTCTGACCTAAATACACTTGGCCCCCCTGAGCGTGATGTTAAAGGCTGGAAAAAGGTTAATTTTTTGAAATATGCCTATATGCACATTGAATTACATTTTAATAAATTTCTAGGTGTGGGCGGATTATAAAAATCATATAAAAAGTAAATGCCGTCGAAACCGAAGCAGTATTTCGGGGACAGGTGGCGGGTCAAGCAGATATTGTTCCCTTACAGCATTGGAACAATAAACTTGTGATCTGCTTTCAATTGAAGAGGCAGTTAGTGGAATGAGTGGTACCTTGGATTTTGGCGCAAAAACTTATTTAAACACCATGCCCTCTTCAACTGAAACTTCTGTAAATGCAGCCAATGTCAATGAATAAAATGAGGTAGATGTAATTTCCAATTTTAAAAACTCAACTCCACATCGTCCTTTAAAAAAACTTTTAAATAGAGATGACCTTTTAGTAAAATAGGTGAAAAATCAAATTTCTTACCAAGAGAATTCTGTTAAAGTTTTAAGGGAAGTGAGTGAAAATCTTGCTGGTGTCCAGAAGTATTTAAAGAGAAGCTCTGACACTCAAGAACGCCGACACAAACTTGACATTAAAAAGTTTGAGCTAAAAAAAGAAAAACTTGAGCTAGCAAAAGAAAAGCTTCAGTTAAAAAAAGAAAAATTTGAATTTAAAAAACTCAATGAATTGAAAAAATCAAAACAAAAACTTCAACAACTACAAATGAAAAAAAGTATTTTAGATATTGAAATGGAAAAACGTATCCTTTAATTAATTTATTTAATTTTAATTACATATATTTTTTATCATTATTTTGGTATTAGTTTTATTGATTTTATTCTATTTTGAATTTTATTTTGATCTGAATTTGTTTTCTGTAAAAACCTATATAAAAGTGTACATACATATGTAAATAGTTATTCTATTCAATTATCTTATTTTTTATTTTAATTTAAGAAGAATATTTAAATATGTGCCTTTAATTATTTTGTATGAATTGAAATAGTTTTATTTTCTGCAAATAAAAATACTAAACATTATTAGGTTCTTCTCAAATTATTTTTAATTTCATCTCTAATAGTTTTTGCTACGTCACTAAAATTGTTGTTTTCCGTTTCAGTGCTGGAGCTTGTAGCATAAGTTAAAATATCTTCTTCAACAGTATCTATAGGGAATTGCTCAACATTATACTCTAAACAAATGTTGCGCAACGCACAGCAAACATTTAGAATTTCACCTGCTTTTTCTGGAGCATAATGCATTTCTCCTGCAGCTAAGAGACAACGAACAAACATGGGAATCATGGCTAGCTCCACCAAAACGTCCATTCACAGCTCTTACATACATTTCGTGATCGCATATCTGTAAAAATTTTAAATTATAAATACGTTGTATATAAAAAAATTGTGTTAAGACTTTACCACCATAGCATTGATGCTGTGTTTTAATTTTCGATTAAAATATAAATGCTCATTAGCAATTGGCCTTATGATTTGAATGTGGGTGCCATCAACTGCTCCAATTACCCCAGGTATTCCACTTGCATTTGCACTTTTTAATTCGGCTTTTATGCTAGTAAGAACATACGTAAAAGCATCCTTACTAAGTAAAGTTTTTTACAAAACTAAACAATATATATTATTAATACAATTAAAAAAAAATAATTTTTATGATTACTTACTTTTTATCATTAAGACTCATTATATTTGATGAGTCCCTTACAATTTTTCTTTGAACTTTTTCTGGAGTTGAATCAACTTCGTCAAACCACAAATAAACACAATCCATTATTTAATTATAAAATTTTTTTTTCAGCAAAAACGTATTTTTTAATTTTCAATTTTATTTTGTTTTGAGTTATTTTCACCAAGTTTGACGATTGAGTTGCAGTGCTACCAACATTTTATCATATCTGTCGACTTTTGACAAAACAACCTCTTTCAAAAACTGCAATTTTACAGGAACGAGGAGAACGAAAAAACTATAAAAATATCTAACAACTTTGATTTTGAAATTTTTGGTGAAAAGGTGAAAGTGTAGTATTAAATTTAAATACTAAATTGAAGTGAAGATATCAATAATTCTATTCTAATGCCAACAGATTTTCAGAAAAATTAAGAATAAAAAAATAGGATGTTTTGTCGAATTGTTTTCAACAAAAAAATTAACTTACATTACACAAGTTGTTTTGTTAAAATGGTTTTACACAAAAACGTGATTCATATTTTGCGCTTATCTCAAGTCAAATTTTTTTTGTTAAAATGGAAATAATAAAAAAAAGTAGAAATAAATTTTATTGAATTAATTATATATAATGTAGAAGATTATTTGGTAAAACTTTTTTTAACTAATGCTTTATAAATATAATGCCTTAGCTATATGTAATAATTTTTTCTTCTGATCTATTGCTAACATCAATTATGAGTGTAAGTCAAGTCGTTTATAAAAATTTTTTTCTTGTATCTTTTTTTGTATTATCCGAATTAAGAAAAAAAACATGAGAGAAAAATTACAGTAATTACCATTTTAATAATTATACAGTTATCTCCACGCATTTGAATATATATATATCTAAATGTAATAAATAACTTATTTTATATTTGGATTTTATGAGATGAAACATTAATCGTTTTCTTGTTTGGGGAAGGTAACCATGAGAAAGATAAGTATTAAGTAATGAAATATTTTGATTTTTAAGGGACAGGCAGCAAACTATAGGGTAACAGTAATGTCATAGGCAAAACTGGTCATGTGGCGACTGTTCCACTTGAGCAACGTAGGACGGTCACTTCTGAGTGGTACACTACAATTTGTTTGCCTGAAGTCATCGGAGAAATTCGAAAAACCTACAAGAGAAGACGAATCATTGTTCACCATGACAATGCGAGCTCTCACACATCGGCTCAAACCAGACGTTTTTGACCGGCCAAAACGTCGAATTAATGGGTTATCCGCCGTACAGCCCTGACTTGGCACCTAATGACTTCTTCTTGTTACCGCACATCAAGAAAAAAATGCGTGGTCGACGATTTTCGTCGCCAGAAGAAGCTGTTGAAGTGTTCAAATACCATGTTTTAGAGGTGTCTCAATCGGAGTGGAAAAAGTGCTTCGACAACTGGTTTGAGCGCATGCAAAAGTGTATAAATCATGCTGGAGAATACTTTGAAAAACAATAAAACCATTTTTGATTATAAATATTCGCATTTTCACTATTAGGCCAGAAATATATAGAGCAGCCCTCGTAACCATGAGAAAGATAAGTATTAAGTAATGAAATATTTTGATTTTTAAGGGACAGGCAGCAAACTATAGGGTAACAGGAATGTCATAGGTATTACAAATATTATTGGGTGAGAAAGTTGTACCCCGCGAGGCTTTCCATCTTGCGCCGCAGCAGTTTTTTATTTTACGTGTCTTAATAAAAATTCTTTATGCATACTCTGTAGGCATTAGGAGTATGTTATATGCTTACGCGCCTCAACGGGTTAAGAATCATCGCCTTAAGCAGAGCTACCGGGAAGACCATTCATTAAAGCCCCTTAACAATGTTGGGGATGGCTTTTTTCCTGTTTGTTTTTAATTTAAATTTTCGGTAAATAAGTCTGCGCGTAACACTAAATTCATCATCCTTTGAAAAGAATTGGCGGCTACCTTCAAGCCATATGGCAAACGAATGAAGCGAAATGAACCATTATCCGTCGAAAAGGAAGTAATGTCTCTTGATGTTTCATTTACTCCTACCTTGGGGCCTACTGCGTATTTCGATTCGAAAGAGAAAATTTACGCTTTCGAACTGTTTGTACTCTGTATTGCGATTTTCGTACTATTTGTTACGAAAACGAGGAAGTGTTTTGCACTCTAACGAAAACAAAAAATCCCATTAAAAAAAGCAACACTGTATTACGAAAAACAAAAATCCCTTTCGAAAGGTCAACTCTGTAGTACGAAAACAAGCGTCAGTTACGCACAAATCGTTAGAAAACAGATCGAAAGCAATCTTGTTGGTGAAAAATTAAAAAAAGAAATAAATAAATAAAATATATAAGTTTTCAATCGTTTTATTATAAATAAAAGTTTAAAATAAATAAAACCTTATTAGTTTTGTATAACAAAAGTGCTTTTTAATTTTTTTTTATTAGAAATTAATTAATATTTAAGTTAAACTTTTAAAGGAATACTCCAAAAAGAAGTACCTATACGAATAAAACTCAATATGAAGAAATGGTACAGTTTATGTCTATGCATTCAGACTTAGCAAAAGGACGTCTTAATGTTCCGGATGCTAAGAATAAATCACATAATTTGTGACAGAAATTATGCTCTGACCTAAATACACTTGGCCCCCCTGAGCGTGATGTTAAAGGCTGGAAAAAGGTTAATTTTTTGAAATATGCCTATATGCACATTGAATTACATTTTAATAAATTTCTAGGTGTGGGCGGATTATAAAAATCATATAAAAAGTAAATGCCGTCGAAACCGAAGCAGTATTTCGGGGACAGGTGGCGGGTCAAGCAGATATTGTTCCCTTACAGCATTGGAACAATAAACTTGTGATCTGCTTTCAATTGAAGAGGCAGTTAGTGGAATGAGTGGTACCTTGGATTTTGGCGCAAAAACTTATTTAAACACCATGCCCTCTTCAACTGAAACTTCTGTAAATGCAGCCAATGTCAATGAATAAAATGAGGTAGATGTAATTTCCAATTTTAAAAACTCAACTCCACATCGTCCTTTAAAAAAACTTTTAAATAGAGATGACCTTTTAGTAAAATAGGTGAAAAATCAAATTTCTTACCAAGAGAATTCTGTTAAAGTTTTAAGGGAAGTGAGTGAAAATCTTGCTGGTGTCCAGAAGTATTTAAAGAGAAGCTCTGACACTCAAGAACGCCGACACAAACTTGACATTAAAAAGTTTGAGCTAAAAAAAGAAAAACTTGAGCTAGCAAAAGAAAAGCTTCAGTTAAAAAAAGAAAAATTTGAATTTAAAAAACTCAATGAATTGAAAAAATCAAAACAAAAACTTCAACAACTACAAATGAAAAAAAGTATTTTAGATATTGAAATGGAAAAACGTATCCTTTAATTAATTTATTTAATTTTAATTACATATATTTTTTATCATTATTTTGGTATTAGTTTTATTGATTTTATTCTATTTTGAATTTTATTTTGATCTGAATTTGTTTTCTGTAAAAACCTATATAAAAGTGTACATACATATGTAAATAGTTATTCTATTCAATTATCTTATTTTTTATTTTAATTTAAGAAGAATATTTAAATATGTGCCTTTAATTATTTTGTATGAATTGAAATAGTTTTATTTTCTGCAAATAAAAATACTAAACATTATTAGGTTCTTCTCAAATTATTTTTAATTTCATCTCTAATAGTTTTTGCTACGTCACTAAAATTGTTGTTTTCCGTTTCAGTGCTGGAGCTTGTAGCATAAGTTAAAATATCTTCTTCAACAGTATCTATAGGGAATTGCTCAACATTATACTCTAAACAAATGTTGCGCAACGCACAGCAAACATTTAGAATTTCACCTGCTTTTTCTGGAGCATAATGCATTTCTCCTGCAGCTAAGAGACAACGAACAAACATGGGAATCATGGCTAGCTCCACCAAAACGTCCATTCACAGCTCTTACATACATTTCGTGATCGCATATCTGTAAAAATTTTAAATTATAAATACGTTGTATATAAAAAAATTGTGTTAAGACTTTACCACCATAGCATTGATGCTGTGTTTTAATTTTCGATTAAAATATAAATGCTCATTAGCAATTGGCCTTATGATTTGAATGTGGGTGCCATCAACTGCTCCAATTACCCCAGGTATTCCACTTGCATTTGCACTTTTTAATTCGGCTTTTATGCTAGTAAGAACATACGTAAAAGCATCCTTACTAAGTAAAGTTTTTTACAAAACTAAACAATATATATTATTAATACAATTAAAAAAAAATAAGTTTTATGATTACTTACTTTTTATCATTAAGACTCATTATATTTGATGAGTCCCTTACAATTTTTCTTTGAACTTTTTCTGGAGTTGAATCAACTTCGTCAAACCACAAATAAACACAATCCATTATTTAATTATAAAATTTTTTTTTCAGCAAAAACGTATTTTTTAATTTTCAATTTTATTTTGTTTTGAGTTATTTTCACCAAGTTTGACGATTGAGTTGCAGTGCTACCAACATTTTATCATATCTGTCGACTTTTGACAAAACAACCTCTTTCAAAAACTGCAATTTTACAGGAACGAGGAGAACGAAAAAACTATAAAAATATCTAACAACTTTGATTTTGAAATTTTTGGTGAAAAGGTGAAAGTGTAGTATTAAATTTAAATACTAAATTGAAGTGAAGATATCAATAATTCTATTCTAATGCCAACAGATTTCCAGAAAAATTAAGAATAAAAAAATAGGATGTTTTGTCGAATTGTTTTCAACAAAAAAATTAACTTACATTACACAAGTTGTTTTGTTAAAATGGTTTTACACAAAAACGTGATTCATATTTTGCGCTTATCTCAAGTAAAATTTTTTTTGTTAAAATGGAAATAATAAAAAAAAGTAGAAATAAATTTTATTGAATTAATTATATATAATGTAGAAGATTATTTGGTAAAACTTTTTTTAACTAATGCTTTATAAATATAATGCCTTAGCTATATGTAATAATTTTTTCTTCTGATCTATTGCTAACATCAATTATGAGTGTAAGTCAAGTCGTTTATAAAAATTTTTTTCTTGTATCTTTTTTTGTATTATCCGAATTAAGAAAAAAAACATGAGAGAAAAATTACAGTAATTACCATTTTAATAATTATACAGTTATCTCCACGCATTTGAATATATATATATCTAAATGTAATAAATAACTTATTTTATATTTGGATTTTATGAGATGAAACATTAATCGTTTTCTTGTTTGGGGAAGGTAACCATGAGAAAGATAAGTATTAAGTAATGAAATATTTTGATTTTTAAGGGACAGGCAGCAAACTATAGGGTAACAGTAATGTCATAGGCAAAACTGGTCATGTGGCGACTGTTCCACTTGAGCAACGTAGGACGGTCACTTCTGAGTGGTACACTACAATTTGTTTGCCTGAAGTCATCGGAGAAATTCGAAAAACCTACAAGAGAAGACGAATCATTGTTCACCATGACAATGCGAGCTCTCACACATCGGCTCAAACCAGACGTTTTTGACCGGCCAAAACGTCGAATTAATGGGTTATCCGCCGTACAGCCCTGACTTGGCACCTAATGACTTCTTCTTGTTACCGCACATCAAGAAAAAAATGCGTGGTCGACGATTTTCGTCGCCAGAAGAAGCTGTTGAAGTGTTCAAATACCATGTTTTAGAGGTGTCTCAATCGGAGTGGAAAAAGTGCTTCGACAACTGGTTTGAGCGCATGCAAAAGTGTATAAATCATGCTGGAGAATACTTTGAAAAACAATAAAACCATTTTTGATTATAAATATTCGCATTTTCACTATTAGGCCAGAAATATATAGAGCAGCCCTCGTAACCATGAGAAAGATAAGTATTAAGTAATGAAATATTTTGATTTTTAAGGGACAGGCAGCAAACTATAGGGTAACAGGAATGTCATAGGTATTACAAATATTATTGGGTGAGAAAGTTGTACCCCGCGAGGCTTTCCATCTTGCGCCGCAGCAGTTTTTTATTTTACGTGTCTTAATAAAAATTCTTTATGCATACTCTGTAGGCATTAGGAGTATGTTATATGCTTACGCGCCTCAACGGGTTAAGAATCATCGCCTTAAGCAGAGCTACCGGGAAGACCATTCATTAAAGCCCCTTAACAATGTTGGGGATGGCTTTTTTCCTGTTTGTTTTTAATTTAAATTTTCGGTAAATAAGTCTGCGCGTAACACTAAATTCATCATCCTTTGAAAAGAATTGGCGGCTACCTTCAAGCCATATGGCAAACGAATGAAGCGAAATGAACCATTATCCGTCGAAAAGGAAGTAATGTCTCTTGATGTTTCATTTACTCCTACCTTGGGGCCTACTGCGTATTTCGATTCGAAAGAGAAAATTTACGCTTTCGAACTGTTTGTACTGTGTATTGCGATTTTCGTACTATTTGTTACGAAAACGAGGAAGTGTTTTGCACTCTAACGAAAACAAAAAATCCCATTAAAAAAAGCAACACTGTATTACGAAAAACAAAAATCCCTTTCGAAAGGTCAACTCTGTAGTACGAAAACAAGCGTCAGTTACGCACAAATCGTTAGAAAACAGATCGAAAGCAATCTTGTTGGTGAAAAATTAAAAAAAGAAATAAATAAATAAAATATATAAGTTTTCAATCGTTTTATTATAAATAAAAGTTTAAAATAAATAAAACCTTATTAGTTTTGTATAACAAAAGTGTTTTTTAATTTTTTTTTATTAGAAATTAATTAATATTTAAGTTAAACTTTTAAAGGAATACTCCAAAAAGAAGTACCTATACGAATAAAACTCAATATGAAGAAATGGTACAGTTTATGTCTATGCATTCAGACTTAGCAAAAGGACGTCTTAATGTTCCGGATGCTAAGAATAAATCACATAATTTGTGGCAGAAATTATGCTCTGACCTAAATACACTTGGCCCCCCTGAGCGTGATGTTAAAGGCTGGAAAAAGGTTAATTTTTTGAAATATGCCTATATGCACATTGAATTACATTTTAATAAATTTCTAGGTGTGGGCGGATTATAAAAATCATATAAAAAGTAAATGCCGTCGAAACCGAAGCAGTATTTCGGGGACAGGTGGCGGGTCAAGCAGATATTGTTCCCTTACAGCATTGGAACAATAAACTTGTGATCTGCTTTCAATTGAAGAGGCAGTTAGTGGAATGAGTGGTACCTTGGATTTTGGCGCAAAAACTTATTTAAACACCATGCCCTCTTCAACTGAAACTTCTGTAAATGCAGCCAATGTCAATGAATAAAATGAGGTAGATGTAATTTCCAATTTTACTGGCAACGAGGAGATCAATAAAAACTCAACTCCACATCGTCCTTTAAAAAAACTTTTAAATAGAGATGACCTTTTAGTAAAATAGGTGAAAAATCAAATTTCTTACCAAGAGAATTCTGTTAAAGTTTTAAGGGAAGTGAGTGAAAATCTTGCTGGTGTCCAGAAGTATTTAAAGAGAAGCTCTGACACTCAAGAACGCCGACACAAACTTGACATTAAAAAGTTTGAGCTAAAAAAAGAAAAACTTGAGCTAGCAAAAGAAAAGCTTCAGTTAAAAAAAGAAAAATTTGAATTTAAAAAACTCAATGAATTGAAAAAATCAAAACAAAAACTTCAACAACTACAAATGAAAAAAAGTATTTTAGATATTGAAATGGAAAAACGTATCCTTTAATTAATTTATTTAATTTTAATTACATATATTTTTTATCATTATTTTGGTATTAGTTTTATTGATTTCATTCTATTTTGAATTTTATTTTGATCTGAATTTGTTTTCTGTAAAAACCTATATAAAAGTGTACATACATATGTAAATAGTTATTCTATTCAATTATCTTATTTTTTATTTTAATTTAAGAAGAATATTTAAATATGTGCCTTTAATTATTTTGTATGAATTGAAATAGTTTTATTTTCTGCAAATAAAAATACTAAACATTATTAGGTTCTTCTCAAATTATTTTTAATTTCATCTCTAATAGTTTTTGGTACGTCACTAAAATTGTTGTTTTCCGTTTCAGTGCTGGAGCTTGTAGCATAAGTTAAAATATCTTCTTCAACAGTATCTATAGGGAATTGCTCAACATTATACTCTAAACAAATGTTGCGCAACGCACAGCAAACATTTAGAATTTCACCTGCTTTTTCTGGAGCATAATGCATTTCTCCTGCAGCTAAGAGACAACGAAATCTTGATTTCAAGAGTCCAAAAGTTCTTTCCAAACATGGGAATCATGGCTAGCTCCACCAAAACGTCCATTCACAGCTCTTACATACATTTCGTGATCGCATATCTGTAAAAATTTTAAATTATAAATACGTTGTATATAAAAAAATTGTGTTAAGACTTTACCACCATAGCATTGATGCTGTGTTTTAATTTTCGATTAAAATATAAATGCTCATTAGCAATTGGCCTTATGATTTGAATGTGGGTGCCATCAACTGCTCCAATTACCCCAGGTATTCCACTTGCATTTGCACTTTTTAATTCGGCTTTTATGCTAGTAAGAACATACGTAAAAGCATCCTTACTAAGTAAAGTTTTTTACAAAACTAAACAATATATATTATTAATACAATTAAAAAAAAATAATTTTTATGATTACTTACTTTTTATCATTAAGACTCATTATATTTGATGAGTCCCTTACAATTTTTCTTTGAACTTTTTCTGGAGTTGAATCAACTTCGTCAAACCACAAATAAACACAATCCATTATTTAATTATAAAATTTTTTTTTCAGCAAAAACGTATTTTTTAATTTTCAATTTTATTTTGTTTTGAGTTATTTTCACCAAGTTTGACGATTGAGTTGCAGTGCTACCAACATTTTATCATATCTGTCGACTTTTGACAAAACAACCTCTTTCAAAAACTGCAATTTTACAGGAACGAGGAGAACGAAAAAACTATAAAAATATCTAACAACTTCGATTTTGAAATTTTTGGTGAAAAGGTGAAAGTGTAGTATTAAATTTAAATACTAAATTGAAGTGAAGATATCAATAATTCTATTCTAATGCCAAGATTTCCAGAAAAATTAAGAATAAAAAGATAGGATGTTTTGTCGAATTGTTTTCAACAAAAAATTAACTTACATTACCCAAGTTGTTTTGTTAAAATGGTTTTACACAAAAACGTGATTCATATTTTGCGCTTATCTCAAGTCAAGTTTTTTTTGTTAAAATGGAAATAATAAAAAAAGTGAAAATAGGCTATTTTAAAAAATATTATTACATTTAATATAACATAAATACTTGAATTCAATAAGACAATATTAGTACAAAATTATATTTCTGTAGGGGAAACAAATTTTAAGTTTAACAAAAAAAAAAAAAAACGTTCAAGGGGAAGGAGATAAAAACTGTAACTCTACACATTTTAAAAGCTTAATATTATTATTGAATACCGTTATCTTCGTCAAGGTCTGGGTGAACTTCAATGAGGATATCACCTTCCGCCTTAATATTCTGATAAAAACTGTGGTAATTTGTACCAATTAATGGCAGCATATATAATATTTTTTTTTGTGATACAGGCAAAGGGGAATTGTAGCTTGTGGCCAATTGGGGAGATGGTTCTTTACGGCGACGCGAGTTTATATCTAGCATCTGAAACGACTCTTCTGGATGTAATGAACATTTGTACTGCAAAACTTCTGGCTTGCTTTTTTCGTATCTCAGCCATCGAACGTTTTTCCACTCAAACTTCTCACCTAAAAATCAGAAGATTAAAAAATTATATTGTGTTGAAAAAAATATAGGTAAATAAGATTATACCTGAAATGCTATGTGACCTCCATGTATATTTGTCCTTTAGTAGTGCACGAAAATCGAAGAAATCCTCTTGTCTTAATTCATGGACAATATAATTTTTATTGGTCGCCGATATTAAGTTTGCCCAATCGCGTGAATTTTCAATAGATCCGAAGAAAATTTTTCTTTTCTATTTGCGCATGTATAGTACCACATTCAAGATGCGTATGACCCACGACAAGAAATTTATGATCAATAAGTTGAATACTTGCGTGATCTTCCAAAACTTTCCCAAACATTGCGCAAAGATATGAGTTGCGGTTCTGACCAGGACAGGAATCACTATATAAAACAGTATGACGAAGTGAATTTGGTAAATCCAACAGACATTTAAATATGCAAGACCCAATATCGTTTGCACCACGCTTTGCAATGGTTTCGTTCCATACATAGCACAAGGCTTTTTTCGTTGCTCCATCATGCACGGTTAAGTTAAAAGTCCACAATGGTCTCTTGTAAAAAAACAAAGCAGCACGTAAATAAGGAGTTGGGAGACATTGTTGTAGGTCAAATGTGAACATTTTTATATTTTCGCTATTTATAGCGAGTTCCTTATCTTTTTTCTTGCATTCATACGAAAAATCTGCATCGTCATGTTTTTTTTTTGTTCAAACTTCAGCGATTTTATTTCATTTTCGTCGACACAGTTTCTTATTTTGAATTTAAAGAGTTCGCATGTATTACACAGATCAAGCTGCGGTTTCTTGAACTTAATATCTTGGGTACTAAATATATCTCTATATTTTGATACCGATACGCAATCAGAGTATTTTTCAGTATGTAACCGATATAATGTTGCCAAGTTAAGACCACGTTCGAAATATAATTGATTTGTATCTCGACGACTGTAGTGGCTTTCGTACTTCGGAATGCTGTTTATACGATCTATAACTTCATTATATTTATCAATCGAGAGTTTGTGGGGTGGATCATGTTTTCCACGTCTATCATCTGGTATAAGTCCACCAGAAATTTGTTTTATTTTATGTAAATTCACTGTTTTAATCGCCTGGATTGTTTCTCCATATATTTTTAGAAAGCATTTATGACATACCTAAATCTTTTGTCCATTTTTTTCACCGGCAATATGCCGGTTTCGTGGTCTCGAAGCTTTTATAAGAGTCGCAGTTTTCTTGTTCTCTATAGCAATCATTTGCGAAATAAATAGACGTCGTTTGCTATAGTCTCCAATATTCCAATAGGTTTTAAATATATGTTTTTGATCATCTAAAGTTATCTTAGAGTAACAATTTTTCTTGCACTGATCTAATTGTATAAACTTTTTGTTAACCTTATTCGATTTTTTTGATGTTGTTGGAAGTTCATCATCATCATTCGATTCACTGACATATTCTTCCATTTCCTGAGTACTATTTTGTATACTGTCATGAGTTTGATCCGATGGAATATAATCCGAGTCATCAAAATCGGTTTCGTGGAAAATGTCTTCGTCGCTTATTTGAATTGACTGTTGCCTAAATTGTGATGATTTATTATCATTCATTTCGACGTCAGACCCTTTGAGAAAAGGTTTCCTTTTGTCGTTTTCTTCTAATTCGTTATCTTTACAAATATTGGAATAATCTGGTTTTTGAATCTTGGCCATAACTTTTATATTTTTTTGGGAAATGAAATGCCGTCAATCCCTTTAGCTTTAAAACGCAACGCCAACTATTTTTCGAATTTTTTTCACCTATCTCTGATTTTGAAATGATAGTGGTGCTAGATGATAACAAAAGGCAATAGTGCCAGATGATTAAACATGGCAATGGTGCCAAATAATAAAAACGACAAACACCTGTAGTGCACTAAAGAAGTTGTTTAACTGGAAATGTGGCAGAACTTATACCACGCATGAACTGCAAAACAACTTCTTTTGATCAAAATATTTATTTTCAAGTCCACAAAAACACTTCTTTGCAAACAATATTTTACTTTTTATCAGTTTTTGTTTTCACATAAGAACTTCTTTTCACACAAGTCGTTTGGTCAAAATTAATTTTCTCTATAAACCATTTAAAAATTTATCTTGTCTCAAGTATGTTACATATTTTCTAAATTTCAGTTTTGATAAAACAACTTCATTGAAGAGAAGTCATTTTGTTAAAACAAAATGTATATACGCAAAAAAATATTAAATACAATTTAGATGTTTTGTCAAAAGAATATAACAATTTTATTTCCTGTATTTTAGAAAATTTTTAACCTCTTTCAGATATTTTAATATATATTAGATGTTTATTCGACCTGTTTGTGGTTATAGTATGAAAAAAAAACAATATTCGAGCTTGACAAGGGAAATGTAACAGTAACTTTGGACAAAGAGGATTACAATTCCAAAATGCAAACATTAATAGGCGACATTATGACGTATAGCAGAATAAATAAAGATCCAACTAGCTCCTTACAGAAAATTAATAACGAATTGGTCGAAGAACTGTACAAAAAACAAATAATTGTAGACAGCGAGAAGAAAAAACTTAAAACTGACGTGGCTTATGCACCGAGAATTTATGGTCTTCCTAAAATCCACAAGGAAGGCTGCCCTCTCAGACCGATATTATCCTGTATCAATGCTCCATCGAATGGACTATGCAAATATATAATGAACGTTTTAAAAGAGGTAACGAAGAAATCTAAATATAATGTAAAAGACTCCTTAGATTTCAAGGAAAAAATTAAAAATATGACGATTCGTGCTGACGAAAAACTTGTATCCTTTGATGTAGTTTCACTTTTTCCAAGCATTCCAGTGGACTTGGCAATTAAAATAATAGAAGAAAAATGGAGCGAGATTTCGGAATATACTAAGATGGACAAGATTTTATTTTTTCGTATTTTGAAATTTTGCATTAAAGATAACCGCTACTTTAAATACAATAATAAAATTTACACCCGAAGAAAAGGTCTTCCCATGGGTTCACCAGCGTCACCAATAGTTGCAGACATAGTAATGGAAAAGTTAATGGACTCTTGTATGCAAAAATTGAATAACAAACCAAAAATAATTACAAAATACGTAGATGACTTATTCAGTATCATATCTGAAAATGACATTTTATCTACCTTGGAAAGAATCTGAATCCAAACTTCCATATTTGGATCTACTAATAATAAGGGATAGAGAGTCTATTAAGATAGACTGGTATCAAAAACCAACTGCATCGGGTCGCATAATTAATTATTTTTCAAAACATCCGAAGAATATGATTATAAACACTGCCTGCAACGTAATTAAGCGAGTTTTAAATATTAGTGATGCGGAATTTCACTATAATAATCTATGCAAAATAAAGAAAAAAGCATAGGGTGAGCAATTCAAAAACGAAGGAACCGAACCAGATGACTAGTTTTAAATCAGCATTGTATATTCCAGACATATCTGAAAGACTTGCCAATTCAAAACTCTTTGATTCTATAAACTATAAAATAGCTTATAAAACATTTAATAGCAATGAACAATTTTTCAGCAGAACAAAAGACAAAATTGACAAATTTGAAAAGTCAAATGTTGTGTATAAAATACCGTACAATGGAAATGGGATAGAGAAATGTAAAATGTTTTATGTCGGTACAACTAAAAATAAATTAAAAACCAGAATATCAGGGAACAAATCTGATCAACGATCGCGTTATAACAATACTCAAAAAACAGCATTAGCGGCCCATTGTGCATCTTTAAATCACTCTCTCTAGATTTCCAAAAAACAGAAATATTAACAACGGAGAATAATCATAAACGTCGCTTCATGCTAGAGATGCAACAAAATATATAACACAGTGCAATAATTAGTATAAGTAAATTAATATATGTTAACTTACTCTCAGTGCAATAACAAATGACGATCAAGAAACTGTGTTTATTGTTTTTGTGATTGTGAGTTTGTTTGTAAACACTGGACGTAAGTTTAAATTTTGTTTTTTATTATTGTTCATTTTGTTATATGTGCTTGTGTTTTTTCAAATTTCTATTTAAAAAAAAATAAAAAAAAGAGTGCAATAACAAATGACGATCAAGAAACTGTGTTTATTGTTTTTGTGATTGTGAGTTTGTTTTTAAACACTGGACCCATAGCCCTGATGATGCTACTCGATGTTGTAGCGAAATATAGGCAATAAAGAAATAATTTGCACACTACAATTTTGACCTCAAGCCCGAATATTGTTTTTTTTTTCATACTATAAGATATTTTATCAAATATTTTTTCCAAATATAATGAAAGAAGTTGATTTTCCAAGAACTGCAGATTTTTAACCAAATGGCGTAGAAATACAAGGATTACACCAAAATAACCGTCTTAAAAAGTTATATTTAATATAAAAATCTTGTAAAAATTTCTTATTTCGAGAGAAGTTGTTTTGTCAAAAGTCCTATTCTTATACAAATACAACCCTGTCATCGTTTCGAACTAGTTACGCAGTACGATTTAACTTTCGATTCGGAATTTGCTTTCGACAAATTTTACATTTCGAATCGAAATACGCAGTAGGCCCCCTGATGAAACTGAGATGTTAAATCTAAATAGCAAAAAAAATCTTTCTCCCCAAATATCCTCAATTCTGTGCAATGGAAACTCATCCGGTATTAGCTTTTTTTTATTTGTCGGTAGTCAACTACTAAATGCCATCGCCTGTCAGGGTTATTTCCAATACCTTCTTTGGTACGATCGAAATAGGACTATTATTATTGGAAACAGATGGTTCGACGATTCCATCCCTCTGAAGCCTTTCAACTTGTCTCACTATTTCAGCCTTTTGGGATTGAGGCGTACGATAATTTTTTATGTACACTGGATCGTGGTCTGATATTCTTGATTTCTGCGTGTAGAAATTGTTTGTACTTATTACTTTCGATAGCAAAAATATCAATATATTTTGAACTCAATTTAAGCAATTCACATTTAGCTATCTCGGTGAAATTTTTTGTTAATAATCGTCTGTACTCTTATTTTGTCGACATTAGTCATATCTAGTGTCTCATAATCAGGTAGCTTCTCATACTTGATTGATACTTTGCTCAAAATATATTTTCAGCATCTGTATTCACTATTCTCACATACGGAAATTTTTTTATAAACTCCATCGTCTATCGATTGACTTGGAACCACCAAATCAGAAATGTCATTGGCAATTTTTATGGCCCTAAAACTTTGACTCGAGCTGGTAGTGTCATATCACCATCATTCAAACTTTCTAGTAGTTCAATATCTATAGGAAAATTTTAATTGGATGGTCTCAGTAAAAGTATATTCGAATTTGCATCTTGTCCATACTGAATAGTAGCACTATACGTTTTTAGGAAATCTAAAACCAATATACCTTTAAATGGCATCGGGAATGTATCTGAAACCACGTGAAATTTATGAGGGATTAAAAAATTTCTGACTCTCAAATCAATTAGAACTGTCCCCAAGAATTTAATACTACCCCTTCCTATTCCAGATATTTGAATAATTTTCGGAAAAGTTCCCGTAAAAACGCCATGGAGGATTTGGCGCATTTAATTTTTATTTCTTCAGATCCTTGCATAACCAAGCTGTCGAAAGGCGCAGCAAAGTCTCCGAAAACCAATTTGTGGGGTAATGTGATCAATAAAACCAAATTTATTTAATTCTAAAACTAAATTAAATATTTATTAATGTTAATCAATGACAAATAAAATGCAAAATAAGAATTTTCTAGAAGACCTGTCGATCGTACGAGAGGTTGAGAACGTGTGTTTTACTTCCTTTTTATCAAAAGGCAAAAAAGAACAAACAAAAGAAAAATGTAACTGGTAATTGGTAGTTACAGTGTTGTACACTTGTAACAATGATTTAGATTCACCACAATACCCTCCTCCTAGTTAAGATCTTAACCATACCTCAAAGGGATCACGACACGTCGTCCTGAGGAAGTTTGACGAAGTTTTTGCGCTGTGGTGTTTTGAGATGTAGTGGGTAAAACCTTTTCTGAAACTTCGACTGTTACCTAGTCTGGACTAACGTTTTCTATAACTGCAGGACTGTTTTCGTTTCTCACAGGTGGTGCTTCAGCTGGTGCAGATTCCGGACTAAATATGTAAGCTGCCTTCAATATATCGATTGAAATTTTAGCATCTCCCTCGTAACTGGGCTCCACTGGTGTTCGAACGTGATCCACTCTTACGATAACATACTTACAATCATTCAACGCTCGCTGTACGAAACTTTGTTCGGCTCCGTGACGGACTGGCTTGGTGGTTGGAAGCTGAGAAATAGCTTTTCAAAGCGTCTGTACGAATTCGGTCTCATTGGCGTTTGCTTTTGTTGGTACGAGAAATGCCCCAAGAATTCGCAACGAAGATCCGAAAACCATATCGGCTGGACTCAAGCCAATGTCACTCTTAATAGTGGATCGCATTCCCAAAAGGATAAGAGGAAGTGCTGCACTCCAGTCATTTGTCTCGATGCACTTGATTGCAGATTTCAATGTGCGGTGTCAGCGTTCAATTATGCCGTTCGCCTGTGGGTGATACGCAGTAGTTTTCAGATGTTTAACGCCCAATAGTTTGGTAAGCTCTCTAAAAACGGACGACTCAAACTGTTCCCCAAATCTGTGGTTATGCGCAGTGGTACGCCATATACTGCTATCCAGCCGCTTATGAGTGCGTCTGCAACACTTTGAGCTGTTATATCGGTTACGGGTACCGCTGTTGGCCATCTGCTAAAACGCTCGATACAAGTTAGGCAGTATCGAAAACCATTTGCAGACGGTAATGGAACTACGATGTCTATGTTTACGTGTTCGAAACGGGCATCGGTGGCGGTGTACTCTCCTAAGGGTAACCTGGTATGGCACTGGATTTTTGCTCTTTGACATAGAATGCATGCACGGACATAGGAAGCGACATCTCTGTACATTGTCGGCCAAACGTAATGATTAGCAATCAGTTGTTTCGTAGACTTTATACATGGATGCGACAGGGAATGAAGTTTCTGCATCACTGCTTCACGACACTTCTTAGGCACGTACGGTCTTACTCTTTCTTTGGTTATGTTGCAATACAATTCTTTCGAAGAACTGGGAATTGTAAATTTTGACAGTTTTAACGAGATGTTGGTATTGTTGTTGTTTAAAAACGCTTGTAGTTCGGCGTCGGTGTTTTGCTATTCAGCCATTTCGTCAAAGTCAACATGCTGATTTTCAACGACGTTGATACGTGAAAGTATGTCGGCTACATTGTTATCCGCTCCAGGTAAATGGCGAATGTCTGTTGTGTACTGACTAATGAAGTCTAATTGACGCGCTCTTCGGGGCGATGCTTTGTCACTTTTCTGTCTAAAGGCGAAAGTAATCGGTTTGTGGTCCGTAAATACGATGAACTCTCTTCCTTCCAAAGCGTATTTAAAATGCTGGACGGCTTGATATATCGATGTGAGCTCCCTGTCATACGCACTATAGTTTTTCTGAAATGGCGTCAATTTCTTAGAATAAAACCAAGCGGTTGTACTTAACCTTGTAATACCTGGTGTAAAACGGCTCCAACAGCATCGTCAGAGGCATCAGTTGTTAACAAGGCGTCGGGGGCCATATAATTCAGCAAAGCGGCAATTGACTCGGGCCTAAAAACACAAGTTCTGACTTACCGAATTGACTCTTATCAAAATTTACTGCAAGGTGGTATCTGCTCAAACGGTCGAAAACAATTCTTAGATGGTCTTCATGTTGCTCTGCAGTTGCAGAAGCGATGAGTATGTCATCGATGTATGCGAAGGCAAAATCGATTCCTTTCAAAACCTCGTTCAAATGACGCTGAAACGTTTGAGCAGCATTTAGGAGCCCAAACGTCATATAAGAAAATTCAGATAACCCAAACGATGTTATTATGGCTGTTTTTGGGATATCACATGGCTCAACCGGTATCTGGTGGTACGCACGCTGCAGGTCGATGGATGAAAAGATCTTTTTTCCATACAGAATACTTGTAACGTCTCTCAAAAAAGGTATCGGGCACCTGTCGGGAACGGTGATATTGTTCAGAGCGCGATAATCACCGCATGGACGCCAACTACCATCCGCCTTCTTCACGAGGTGTAGTGGGCTAGCCCAACTGCTCTTGAAGGGTCTGCAGATTCCCATTTCCATCAGATACTCGAACTCTTTCTTAGCAGCCTGAAGTTTATCACCAGCAAGCCGACGGGCTCTTACGTATTTAGGAGGCCCTATCGTTGTGATATGATGTGTAACCACAGATTTGGCGGGACGCTTGTTAGCGCTGATCGTACCTAGGTCTTTGTATTGGTGCAAAAGGTGGGCGTAGCTGTTGTGTGTATCGTATGACAACACGTGGACATATGACGCACGTGTAGGGTGAACCTTCGCTTCGAGTAGCGTTGTGCGGTCAATTAGTTTTCCACTCTTAACGTCGACCAAAAGATCATGACGTTTCAAAAAATCGGAACCTATAATAGCGCAGTTGACGTTTGCCACCAAAAAAGGTCCATACAAAATTACTGCGGAGGCCCAATGAAATATTAAGAGTTTTCTCACCGCAGGTTTCTATAGGGGAACCATTAGCCGCAAACAGGAATTTCTTTCTTCCCACACGAACACCCTTCGCACCTCTAGATGGTAACACAGAGACATCAGCGCCTGTGTCTATTAAAACATTTATTTTTGACAAATTATCACTAACCATAAGACGGGCTATTTGATACTTAGCTTGCAATTCGCCCGTGCAATCGAAAGACGAAGTTAGTTTTTTTGAGGTTTTGAAAACGCACAGGGCTCACGACACTTAGTGACCTGCTCGGAAACTTGCTTTGCTGGGAAGTCTACAGATTTTCTCCTATTTGAAGAAGCGGAACGTGATCTTCTCGGACGTCTGCCTCTACCGTCGCAAATACTGTTGATACGCTGTTCGATACGCTCCAATCTGCTCTCTAGATCACACCTAGAATCACGTGGCGTCGTGCTTACGGCTGCTAAATTTTGAAATTCTCCACTTCCATGATTTTATCGGCTAGTTTCGCCAGTTCAGCCAAATTTGCATCGGAAGCTTGCAGTATAGCACGTACTTGCGCTGGCAAGCGTTGCATCCACAACGATTTTAAAAAATCTGGCTTTTCCTTGTCTTTCGACAACGTGCTTAACTCGTTTAAAAGTTGCGTTGGGCGTTTGTCACCCAAGTCGATTTCGGATAGCAACTTCTGAGTCTTCTTTTGTTCGCTCTCGCAATAGCGTTCAATGGTACACTTCTTTAAGTTGACATACTCATTGCTTTCAGGAGGATTCAGAATGGCATCCGAAACTTGCACGAGGACGTTTGACTCGATTGCAGCGACGACCATGTTGAACTTTGCTGAATCACTCATAATGCCGGCAACAGCAAATTGCGCCTCTACCTGCGCCAACCAGACCTCGGCATGGTCAGACCAAAAAGTTGGAACCTTGACTTGATTTATGGTTGGAGGTTCAATATTAGAACCTACTGCCACGGGTGTTCCTCCAGAGTTTTTTTCGGCGTCAGTTTGCATGTTGATTTGCCACTGATCACGTCGGGGTCACCAATTTGTGGGGTAATGTGATTAATAAAACCAAATTTATTTAATTCTAAAACTGTCGATCGTACGAGAGGTTGAGAACGTGTTTTTTACTTCCTTTTTATCAAAAGGCAAAAAAGAACAAATACAAGAAAAATGTAACTGGTAATTGGAATGTTGTACACTTGTAACAATGATGTAGATTCACCACAAGCCTTTAGATAAAGATGTTATCAATCTTCTGTTGATTAATGGTATAGAAAATTATATGTCGGATGATAGTGTGTCGGACACTGAATAGTTATTAACTTTGAAAAATTAAATAAAAATTTTTAACTGATTTAAAAATTATTTCTTCGCTAATTCTTATTTGTATATATTTAATCTGTATAACAAAATTTATTTGACGCAAATATAATCATTTTTCAGGAAGGTATTAATTAATCCGAGCTAAATTGATAGTTTCGCCCAGTGTGAGGCGCCTTAATTTTTGTAAACATTGTGTTTAATGTATTAGTTGGTTTGTATGCAAAGCCTATCTTGTGGTTGTTTTTTATAATTTTTCGTATATTATTGTTGTCTGTTAGGCCAGGAATGTATTGTACACTGTGAAAAATACGATTTACTTTGTCGTTTACATTGTCATTAGGTTTGTTAGTTTTTAAACGGTCTTTTACTGCTTCTATTAAGTTTTAGAAACATTTCTTGGAAAACTATTGTTGCAAAGTATGTTGTATATTTTATGTATATTAATGGTGTGGAAACGTTCATCGCTGATATTTAGGACTCTCTTCATAAAGTTCTTTGCCGTATTTAAAATCTGACTTCTCGGTTGTGTTGCGTTGTAATTCATTAATTTTCCGGATGCTGATTCTTCAGAATACCAGTCAAAAATAATTTTTTATGAAGATCTAATTAGCTTTGTATCCAAGTATGTAATTGTGTTGTCCTTTTCAATTTTCATTGTAAATTTTAACTTTGGGTGTTGGGTGTTGTATGTTTTCAAGATGTCATCTTTATCGATTTTATAATAGCAAAAATGTCATCTACATATTTGGTTATGTATTTAATTTTTATGTCCTTATTTGTTAATTCAATTGTAGCATCGTCAAGTAAACTGTCAAGAACTATATCAGCTACGGTTGGTGAAAGAGGACTTCCCATTGGCATGGCGTAAATTTGATTAGACAGAAACGGAGAATTTCTAAAAATTTTGGCTTAGTAATTGCTGTCAACGTTTTTATTATGTTCCATTTACTCTTGATTTTTTTTAATGGCGTTGTGAACTGAAATATTAGTGAAAAGGGATATAACGTCAAACGATACCAATATGTCATTTTCTTCAATCCTTATATCACGAGTTTTTGCTTTTAATTCAATTGAATTTTTTATGTTATACTCCTTAGAGATTAAATGCTTTAGAATTTGACCCACATATTTTGATAAGTTATAGCATGGTACTTGGGTTGAAGATATAATAGGCCTAAGTGGGATCCCTACTTTGTGGATTTTCGGTAAACCATATATCCTTGGTGCAATGGCTACTATAAGAAAGTCCATACGGTAAATGCATGTGCACATGAATCTGTTCATGTTTACAAATATAGTATTGTGCTCTCTTGACTTTTGGCTTCGCTTCTTTGTTTCTTACCCTCGCTATTAGGAATGTCAGATATAGCGATTTTTCCTCAAACGTGGCTGCTGTAGTCAATGTGGCAAGCACGCTGACTACAAACCTGGTTGGCAAGGGTTCAACTCTTGCGGCAATCAAAAAATAAAAATGTTTTTTCTGTTTAATGGTATAAATACATATTTAGAATTAACATTAAATTAGCAGCCTCCTTCGTCGGTACTTCTTCATAGCATATTCGCCTTTTGTATCTTTGTATCTTTCCCCTTGTATCTTTCTGCTTTCATCACCTGTCTCTCATCTATCCGTTTCCCAAAGAAGGTAGCACGGTTGCAAAGATAACTAAATAAAAAAACCTGACGAATTTCGAAATCATTTGGCGACTTATGAAGTATTTTGCAAGTTTTTTGGCAATTTTTACATGTCTTGATTATAAATCATTCATTCATTTTCCTCAAAAATTTTTAAGCCATCAGTTTTACATGAAGCACATAATTCTGAACAATTTATAAAGAGTATAACCATATTCATTGATATGTCAAACACATTCCTTCCGCCTAATGCCATTGCCTATAGGTCAACATTTTAAACTGAATTAAATAATGTTAATGATGAAACCATTACAACTATACGAGAAAACTGTTTTTCATAATTAAAGATGCCTTACAAGGATTTAATAAATTGGCTTCATGAAAATATGAATGAAAGTTGTGTGTGCGTAACTGGGAAAACACGGATCAGAAATGGATGCTGAAGAAATAACAAACGGAATGACAAACTTACTTATACCCTTATTCCGCTTTAAAAATTAAGCATAACATATATAATTTTACATAAAAATGCCATCGGCTCTTAATGCGTTAAGCACCGATGATTAATATGTTAATATTGTCGAGCGCCAATTTTATCACTTGATGTTTTTTTTTAATTTTTAATTCTCTAATGCCCCATTGATTTATTTATTTTTTTTTTTTATTTTAGTAAGTTTACCGTTCCAAATCATATAAAAAAATTAGAGGTAGGTGTGGTGTTTTGCCTATTCCCTCGACGGACATGAACCGATCATGCTAAAAAAATTGTTTTTTGTCAAGTTCAATAATGCTATTTGAAGAAAATTTGTTATAGATTCCAACAATTTAAATTTTGATAGGTAATCTTAGACTATAATGATCTGAGATGGAGTCTTAACAAATCTAAATAAAGCTTTTGAAAACTACGCACAGAATCTGGAGGCTGTTCCATAGGTGGTCGAAAACACTTGTTTCAATACCTTCGTGGGCACATAGCGGATGGTCGTGGGCTCTTTTCATAAGCTCTGTAGGTCTACTCTTTGATATCCATAGTTTTTAAAACAATTGCTCCTGCTATAATGATTGTCTAACTAATTAGCTTGAGTTTTACTTTAATGATGCTACATTATTTTCAATTTAACTTTCTTATATCTAAAACTCTTAAATGCTAATAATGAGTATTTATAAATGGCTCATTGACTTATTTTCTACTCACACGAACACTCATGCACGCTTATGCAGTATAAAGCTCTAAACACTTAGACGACAGCAGACTTCACGGCTTCAAATGCTGCTAACTTCAAATGCTGCTCTGAAGTCAGCTTCATAATTATTTTAAAGGCAGCAACAACAGCTGTGTACTTTAGCAATACAAATTTAAGGGATACCGCATACATATATTTTATAATAAATAAAATTAAAGTTATTGATAAAAATTGTAATAATATCACGAAAAACTATAAAAACACATAAATTTATTTCCTTATTGTATTTTTGTAATGTTCTTTTATGTTTAATATTAAAAAAAAAAGTTTTTGTTTTTATTTTTCCAATTTATTGAATTTATATATATAATAGCAGCACTAAATTTGTGTATTGCTGCCCGTCAAAATAGAAAATAGCCTAAGTTGGCAGCAGCAGCAAATGCTGTCGTGTAGTCGTGCTGCTGTGATGTCGTCAAAATAATCATTTTCATTTAAACACATGTATTTTATTTTTGACAGTTTGCTGTCTGCTGTCGTCTAAGTGTTTAGGCCTTAACAGGGGAGCAAAATTAACAACATACTTTCTCATTTAACATCGTAATGTTAAGCTGTTGACTCAATTATAGGTCAAATACCTTGTTTAATTACAAAACACATTACGTTAGCAAAATTTTACAATAAAAATATGACTTAAAAATTAATATATAATTTGCAATCGAGTATATATACACCCTTACCCTTTTAGAACAATTTTGCAATTTGATTTAAGAAATTACAATATTTTTGAGTGGTGTTTATTTTTGTGGTTGTAGTGTTTGGCTATTGTATCATTAGCATCGTTTGCAACTTTCTTATTACTCATATTCTTTATCTTCTTCAAATAGAATGATATCTTCTCCATAAGAGTACCCAGGTACTTTGGATTATCGCTGCATCTAACACGTATTTCATTATTATTATTATTTTTTTTTGTCGTTTTCTATTATATATTCATATAAGTTTTTCTTGGCCTTTCAGTTGGCCTTTTCGCTTTATGTTATTGATGGACGTGCAGTCCCACATTTAGAGTCGTTCTGGCTTCTTATGAGATCCGTTTATGATATTCACCCCTATTCTGCGTTTTTATTTTATTGAAATTTTCTTCGTCTGTCAACTTTGATATTCTGCGTTTCGATTCCGCTCAGTTTCTTTTTATTGGATGTATTCTGCATTACGATCTGTTGTTTTTTTTTTTTTTTTTGTTAACGGAAAGGTTTTTTTTTATTTGTGTTTTTTAGATAAAAAGTTAAGAATTGAAAATATGTAAGTAGAAAATGAGATAAAATGTTCAGAAATGATTTAAAAAAACAATTATAATTACTTTTAATTAATTTATTTAATTAAATAAATTTTTTTTTTAAATTGCTAATTTTTGTACCCGAATCTGATGTGTTTTTTATATATTGCAGGCCAAAAAAACAATACCAGAACAGTATTAAAAACTGGCTAATTTAATGGCATCTAAAACAGACATCCCAACATTAAAATCTGCTCCAACACCGCTTTGATAGCTACCTTCTGCAAAGAATCCCAAAGCGGCCACAACTCGGTCAAGGAATTTGGCTGCATCTTATGAGCAAAAATGTCTAACACATATTTTAACGCGTCTTGGTTTAAACGAAAGTTCTTTTTAAATCTGTAAAAGTAAATTATTTTACTATATTTTAATATTTCACTTTCACAATAAAAATTAAAATTGATAAACTTGCAATTGATCGCTAATTTCAAATGGATTGCTACTGTCTCTAATTCTGATTTTTTCAACCCTTTCCTCTGTATTTCTTATGTTATTCTCCTCTCATACTACTATAGTCTCCATTCCTCCTTGAAATTTAAAAAAAATAATTAATTCCCTACAATCAATTTTTTTTAAGTTTGCTTTTTGTATTTCCATATTTAATCACAATTCTATTTTATTTAACTTTATCAAGAATTTATTTTTAATTATAAATACATACAACTTTTTGTATTAAATTTCACATTTGTTTACGAAAATGATAACAAACTTGCTTATTTTGCTATTTTATTTCCACATTGCACAGTGATGCTATTAATTGTGTAAATATTGTCATCTTTTTCTTTTGATTCCGTTTTTCTTCAGAATACCAATTTTCGATCGCAACGGAAGTGAATGCGGAGACTTAATCGAAACGCAAAATAGGGGTGATTACTTTGTGATGATTTTTAATTCATAACTTTTGCTTCTACTAGCGTTTTACTTATTTTCTTATGATTTTCTGATGGTAAATTTTTGAGCGATTCAGACAGAATCACTTAAAAAATCATACTTTGAAAGTTACAATCTTATTCTTGTTAGCCTTGATCTTGGGTATTTCCAAACTAGTAACATTGTTGATGACAATTCGGCGACAATAGATTTTCCTCAGTCCTATTTTCTAACGAATTTTTTTTTCTTGCAACGTTGTAGCGGTACTGGATTGCATAAAGTTTCCTTCCGTAATTCGTTAAATTTGTTAAACAGCCCAATTATGAATATTCTCACGGAATTTCTTTCCCACGGAAAAAATTTTTCTTGAGAAAAAATTTCTCCAATTATGAATTCCGTGGAATAAAATTATAAAAAAGTGGCATCATCATAATATGAAGGAGTTTTTTGTTTATTTTAATATAATTATTATTATATAACTTATAATACCTACTTTTTTTCCCGAATTTATTTCACTTTTCGCAGTCAATTAAAAGGGGAAAAATTGTATAATTGGAGAAAAGTAATTTTTGTTTATAACTGGGCTGAATATATATTTGTTTTTCCTTCAGTGTCAAATTACCGTCGTTTAGGAGCCTTTTCTAATTCCTCAATTTCCTCTCTTCTTATTTGTATAGTCTCTGCCGTATACGTCTTACTCAATGACTTCTTTGCATTAGTTATTAGTATATTGATTTTTTCATGAATTCTACTTATCACATGTTGTTTTAGTTGCCAACATGTTTTTCTTTGTTATTTTTACAGTACGTCTTCTACTCTCGACTTGATTTAAGTTCCCAAGGAATTCTAAATTCTTTACTACACCGTGTATCTTTTCTCTACATTTATCTAATTACATTCTTGTGTTTCATTTTATTGTCTATATTGTAATATCTTATCTGCAATGAATCAATATAAGGTTTCTTTAATCTAATTACTCATTACAATTTATTTTATTTTATCTTGTAGTTTATGCATATGAGTGTTTAATTTCCTTTTTTTGAAATTTCTTTTTAAATCTTATTTATAATATTATTGTTGTTATTTTTATTTCTGTATTTTATTACATAACTTTTAAAGTATTTATTTTACCAAATATGATACTATGACAATTACAATTAGTGTTTGAGCATACTCTGGTACGATGTCCTTAGTATTTTCGGCGTTGCCGTTATTGACAATGTTTTCCTGGACTACTAATTATGCTGGGAATTTCGTAATTATTGACTTTAAACTTTGTATCACCATTGACTGAATTAACCATCAAGGCCACATATCTTCCCCTAAAACGTACTAAAAAGCACTGGACCAAGCCTTGGAGGAACGCTAGAAACGAGCGTGGGTCATTTTCTTTCCTGACCAAAGAACTGTTACTTAGTGACGAGTCTTCCTACAGATATTATTTAATGATGTCAAAAATGCAATTTGGAAGAGGTTGAACGCAACATATTTAAAGGGAAAAAGTATATTATTTTGTTTTTATTTAAATTAGAGTTAAAAAGTAAAATAATAATATTTACTTTTTACAAACAACATTTCCTAAACAACATATCAAAATGGAAGTGTATTGCAAAATAGTTTGTATTAAAATGGCAATTCCCCAATTGCCTGGGTGCCTTAGATGGGAAGCACATAAACTTCCGCTCACCACAAAGTGATGGTGCACTTTACCACAATTACAAAGGAACAAATAGCATAATTTTGATGGCCCTTGTTGAGGCAAACTGCATATTTATTTATGTGGACATTGGTTGCAACGGCCGCAATAATGATGCTGGCGTTTTTCTGCAAAGTAAACTGAGGACTATTTTGCAAGAAGCCAACGAAATACCATCAAATGACGTAATGGCTGGTGGCTCCCTTATGTGGTAGTTTCGGATGATGTATTTCCTATGCAAACCCACTTGATGAAGCCCTCCATACCAGACCAGTTCAGTGGAAAAACAAATATTTAATGCACGACTCACCCGAGCTCGACATGTAGTAGAGCATAGGTTTTGGAATACTTTCTAACAGATTTAGAGTATTTCAGGCCCATATGAATCTCAAAGTGGATATAGTTGAGACAACTACATTTGCATGTTGTGCTCTGCATAACTTTTTAATTCAAGCGGATGAAACTTATTTGGGTACACGGCAAAACTCAACTGTTCCCAAAACTGATACTAAAAGCCCATACAATCTACGGAAGGGTGAGGCAGAAGCGATTCGCCAACAATTTATGGACTATTTTAATAGTGAGGGAAAATTAGATTGGATGTGAAATAAATATTTTTATGATATGAAATCTAAATGTACTAAAGTATAATATAATAACAGTAAATAAAATAACAACTTTATAAAATTTGACTGATTTTGATTATTTTTATTAAATAAAATAAGGTTATCGTAAGTATATAAAAAAATAACATATTTAAGTTAATTAAAAATGGACAAATGTCCATTTTTAATTAAAATAAATACACTGAATTTCATTAAAAAAAGGACATGTTTCAATTTGTAAATAATACAACTAACAAAAAAATAACACAGTACAACAGGTATTTGTACATAATATAACTAACAAAAAATAACATTGAAATTCCTTCAAGTAAATTATTTATATTATTATAAAAATTATTTTTGATAGTTTTTCAAAAAATATTGTTTTTGGTTTCTGTTATGAAATAAAATAAGAATAAAGCTTTTATAAGTCAAAATTGTTTCTTATGAATAAGGCATTTAAATTGAATATATCACAAATATTTTTTAATTTAACACTTTGTAATTAATAATAAAAATTATTAGTAAAATATGCACTTTTGTACTTTTGGTGAAAAATATTGTAGAAA
This sequence comes from Gymnosoma rotundatum, assembly GCA_916610165.2. Taxonomy (NCBI): domain Eukaryota; kingdom Metazoa; phylum Arthropoda; class Insecta; order Diptera; family Tachinidae; genus Gymnosoma; species Gymnosoma rotundatum. The sequence goes on from OU744339.1 coordinate 61,136,834, forward strand.
ATGTCAGGCTGAAAAATGAAAATTATTATTTAAAAGTTAATGTTAACATTTAAAATATGTACGTTCGTACCAGTTATATAAGGTCGTCTTCATCTAAAATTCCATCTATGGATAGCTCCAAAATATCTTTGCTAGATGTAGAGGAGCTTGTGGAAGGATTATTCTTTTTTTGGGTTGTTAATTTCCTCATCAGGCATTGAACTTGCCAGGCGACATTAGCCTGTTCGTTTGGATCTATATCATCCATTTGTGTAGCCACCAACGCCCCTAACCAGGCAAACTTTGTTCCTTTTTGCGCTCGCTTAAGGAATTTTTAAAACTAAGCAGATCATTCTTTAGTTCCTTTACATTTGATACACGCTAAAAAATAATTATTTAGTTTATACATATATTTAAAACTTTTTAATGCTACCTTGCTAAATTTTTCGGGTGGTTTTGTAAAAGGAATTTCTTCGTCTTCGGTGCTTTGGACAAAGCTTTCATTATCTTCCTCATTCTGCTGAAAATGTTTCATTAGTTTTAGAACTGTTTTCATTTAATTTATTTGTATTTACCTTAATGTTGTCGCAGCTCTGTCTCATTTTTGTGTTGCACACAGCGGAAGGTCGTGGGCTCTTTTCATAAGCTCTGTAGGTCTACTCTTTGATATCCATAGTTTTTAAAACAATTACTCCTGCTATAATGATTGTGTAACTAATTAGCTTGAGTTGTACTTTAATGATGCTACATTATTTTCAATTTAACTTTCTTATATCTAAAACTCTTAAATGCTAATAACGAGTATTTATAAATGGCTCATTGACTTATTTTCTACTCACACGAACACTCATGCACGCTTATGCAGTATAAAGCACTAAACACTTAGACGACAGCAGACTTCACAACTTCACGGCTTCAAATGCTGCTAACTTCAAATGCTGCTCTGAAGTCAGCTTCATAATTATTTTAAAGGCAGCAACAACAGCTGTGTACTTTAGCAATACAAATTTAAGGGATACCGCATACATATATTTTATAATAAATAAAATTAAAGTTATTGATAAAAAATGTAATAATATCACGAAAAACTATAAAAACACATAAATTTATTTCCTTATTGTATTTTTGTAATGTTCTTTTATGTTTAATATTAAAAAAAAAAAGTTTTTGTTTTTATTTTTCCAATTTATTGAATTTATATGTATAATGGCAGCACTAAATTTGTGTATTGCTGCCCGTCAAAATAGAAAATAGCCTAAGTTGGCAGCAGCAGCAAATGCTGTCGTGTAGTCGTACTGCTGTGATGTCGTCAAAATAATCATTTTCATTTAAACACATGTATTTTATTTTTGACAGTTTGCTGTCTGCTGCCTGCTGTCGTCTAACAGCCTTATGCAAAAAAAAGACTAACGTCAACTTTAAAGTTCACACTAGTTAACTGACACACTAAGCCTAACAAACGTATGGTAAAAAATGGTATCCTAAAACACTACTTTAACTAATGTATGCTGCAATACATTTTAAACGTTAATACTGGCAACACCATTCACTTTTTATAGTTAATGATACATAAACACGAATATTAATTCGTTCGGGTAGTCAAATCTATTGAAAAAGTTTTATATTATTGTAAAATAAAATAACTTTTTTTTTAATGAAGGAATAAATTAATGTTTTTAATACATGAAAAACAAAAATTTAATGCATTAACAATAATGTAAAACATTTAACACAACACTTTTTTGTTAGGATTGATACCAATTATTTGAATAACGAGCTTTGTTACGAGCTTTGTTTACTTTTGTTAATTATATGCACATCACTATGGGATTTTGTTAATATATGTTATTTTTTATGTGATTTTCAGTGATTTTGTGATATTTTGTTATTCTTTTAAGTTATTTTAAGGAAATTTTTGATAATTTTAAAACTTATAAAATATTATGAACAAAAAAGAAGAGTGCAAAAGTAAAAGATCGGAAAATTCAGTTGAGGAAGACAAATTTAGTATATTTTATCTCTCTATAAACTATAATTTATTTTAAATGCATTTTTATCTTATTTACATGTTGCTGAAGGAATTAATAAAAGAAAAGGTAAAAATCATTGAGAACAAAAAACACGGATGTTAATACAAATCATTCCAAAAAAAGGCTTGGATAGATGTAGCAGACATGGTCGATTATATCCCGATATTTGAATTATGCGTTCTAAATAAAATATTACAATATTAAAACTAGTTTTTCCATAAAAGCAAAATTAATTTTACGAATTCTGCTCACTAAATTTAAAGTGTCCATTTTTTTATTTTGTTTTTTAATCAACACATTTTTTTTTCGTTTTATTAAAAACTTATTTCCGCAAAATTTTTCTTCACAATATGTAACCAAAAAATAAATATCAAAAACATCACTTTAAAGTAAGGGGTTACCTACTTTAAAAATTTTAAAGTTAACGTAGAAGTTACCACACGTTTGTTAAGCTAATAATCGTTTTTGGATGAAACTTTGAGGAATTTTGCTTAACAATGAGTTTAAAGCAGCGTTAACTTTTTTTTTGCATAAGACCGTAAGTGTTTAGGCCTTAACAGGGGAGCAAAATTAACAACATACTTTCTCATTTAACATCGTAATGTTAAGCTGTTGATTCAATTATAGGTCAAATACCTTGTTTAATTACAAAACACATTACGTTAGCAAAATTTTACAATAAAAATATGACTTAAAAATTAATATATAATTTGCAATCGAGAGTGGATCAGTTACATATAAGTGTATGAATATTCTAAGTATATATACACCCTTAGCCTTTTAAAACAATTTTGCAATTTGATTTAAGAAATTACAATATTTTTGAGTGGTGTTTATTTTTGTGGTTGTAGTGTTTGGCTATTGTTATTTAATATTTTCCATTAAATGTTACTTATTATTTTCTTGATTTTGCATTTTTTTTATTTTTATTACTTTTCTTAGCCAATTGTTTATTTTAAGTTAAAGTTTTTTGCATTTGTAATTTGAACAAAAAAAAAAAAAATAAAAAAAAATTAATTATATTGTATGAGTATGTCTTATTTTGTCTTATGTCAGTTATGATTCAACTGAAGCATAAAATAAAAAAACATGCTCTGCTTTTTTTGTTCATTTTTTGATTTTTTTAACATATTCTTATGAAGAGTTTTGTTTGGTTTATTATTGATATTTACTGTTACATTTTAATCACTTTTGCTTATTACTTTATATGGACCCTTATAAGATGGGTTTTCTTCTTATTTTCTACTTTAACTACTACTAAATCCTCTATTTTTAATTCTATTTTATTAACTTTTTTGTTAGAGTCTATTTGTCTTTTTCTTTACATTTTCTTTTATGTTTCTTGCGTTTTTCAGAGAATACCTTAGTCTTCTTTTTAGTTTATTAACATAATCTTCAAAATTGTAAACTCTCGGATGATTCATATCTGCATCACCTGGTAATATTGGTAATTTAATCTGTATCCACATGAGGAGTTGTATGTATGCAAATGTGTAAAAAGGAATCCATGGTTCCTAAACTTCATCCTCTACAAAAGACAATATATTCGTTAAGTACCCGATGATTTCTCTCAACAGTTCCTAAAGTCTCATAAAAATGTGCAGTCGAAAATTTTTGTATTATCTTTAAGAGTCTAAATATTTCTCTCATTAGTTCATTTGCGAATTCTGTTCCTATGACCGACATGACTATCACAAATAGTCCGTATATCAGTATTACGTTTTCCACCAAAGCCTTTGCTACTGACTTAGCCTCTTTTGTCTTTATTGGATAAGCCACTGTACCCTTTGTCAATTTGCGTTGTATTGTTAATAAGTACCTATTGTTATTTGTATAGTATTAAAGCTATTTTTCGGTGTGTCTGTTATTTTCAGTAGCTCTTTTGTATGTCCAATTTGTTTATTTTTCTGACAGAAATCGCATTTGGATACAAAGCTTTTTGCTGTTTTATTCATTCCCTTTCACTTGTATTTTTATTTAATCTCGCTGGGGTGTATTATGGTATAACTTTTTAAATCAGGATTTCTAAATTACAATAGTACGACGTCATCTACTTTACAATTTCTATTGTAGTTGGCCTTAAATTCATCTGCAGGAATTATAATAAATATTCCATCATTAGCATCGTTTGCAACTTTCTTATTACTCATATTCTTTATCTTCTTCAAATAGAATGATATCTTTTCCATAAGAGTACCCAGGTACTTTGGATTATCGCTGCATCTAACACGTATTTCATTATTATTATTATTTTTTTTTTGTCGTTTTCTATTATATATTCATATAAGTTTTTCTTGGGCTTTCAGTTGGCCTTTTCGCTTTATGTTATTGATGGACGTGCAGTCCCACATTTAGAGTCGTTCTGGCTTCTTATGAGATCCGTTTATGATATTCACCCCTATTCTGCGTTTTTATTTTATTGAAATTTTCTTCGTCTGTCAACTTTGATATTCTGCGTTTCGATTCCGCTCAGTTTCTTTTTATTGGATGTATTCTGCATTACGATCTGTTGTTTTTTTTTTTTTTTTTTTGTTAACGGAAAGGTTTTTTTTTATTTGTGTTTTTTAGATAAAAAGTTAAGAATTGAAAATATGTAAGTAGAAAATGAGATAAAATGTTCAGAAATGATTTAAAAAAACAATTATAATTACTTTTAATTAATTTATTTAATTAAATAAATTTTTTTTTAAATTGCTAATTTTTGTACCCGAATCTGATGTGTTTTTTATATATTGCAGGCCAAAAAAACAATACCAGAACAGTATTAAAAACTGGCTAATTTAATGGCATCTAAAACAGACATCCCAACATTAAAATCTGCTCCAACACCGCTTTGATAGCTACCTTCTGCAAAGAATCCCAAAGCGGCCACAACTCGGTCAAGGAATTTGGCTGCATCTTATGAGCAAAAATGTCTAACACATATTTTAACGCGTCTTGGTTTAAACGAAAGTTCTTTTTAAATCTGTAAAAGTAAATTATTTTACTATATTTTAATATTTCACTTTCACAATAAAAATTAAAATTGATAAACTTGCAATTGATCGCTAATTTCAAATGGATTGCTACTGTCTCTAATTCTGATTTTTTCAACCCTTTCCTCTGTATTTCTTATGTTATTCTCCTCTCATACTACTATAGTCTCCATTCCTCCTTGAAATTTAAAAAAAATAATTAATTCCCTACAATCAATTTTTTTTAAGTTTGCTTTTTGTATTTCCATATTTAATCACAATTCTATTTTATTTAACTTTATCAAGAAGTTATTTTTAATTATAAATACATACAACTTTTTGTATTAAATTTCACATTTGTTTACGAAAATGATAACAAACTTGCTTATTTTGCTATTTTATTTCCACATTGCACAGTGATGCTATTAATTGTGTAAATATTGTCATCTTTTTCTTTTGATTCCGTTTTTCTTCAGAATACCAATTTTCGATCGCAACGGAAGTGAATGCGGAGACTTAATCGAAACGCAAAATAGGGGTGATTACTTTGTGATGATTTTTAATTCATAACTTTTGCTTCTACTAGCGTTTTACTTATTTTCTTATGATTTTCTGATGGTAAATTTTTGAGCGATTCAGACAGAATCACTTAAAAAATCATACTTTGAAAGTTACAATCTTATTCTTGTTAGCCTTGATCTTGGGTATTTCCAAACTAGTAACATTGTTGATGACAATTCGGCGACAATAGATTTTCCTCAGTCCTATTTTCTAACGAATTTTTTTTTCTTGCAACGTTGTAGCGGTACTGGATTGCATAAAGTTTCCTTCCGTAATTCGTTAAATTTGTTAAACAGCCCAATTATGAATATTCTCACGGAATTTCTTTCCCACGGAAAAAATTTTTCTTGAGAAAAAATTTCTCCAATTATGAATTCCGTGGAATAAAATTATAAAAAAGTGGCATCATCATAATATGAAGGAGTTTTTTGTTTATTTTAATATAATTATTATTATATAACTTATAATACCTACTTTTTTTCCCGAATTTATTTCACTTTTCGCAGTCAATTAAAAGGGGAAAAATTGTATAATTGGAGAAAAGTAATTTTTGTTTATAACTGGGCTGAATATATATTTGTTTTTCCTTCAGTGTCAAATTACCGTCGTTTAGGAGCCTTTTCTAATTCCTCAATTTCCTCTCTTCTTATTTGTATAGTCTCTGCCGTATACGTCTTACTCAATGACTTCTTTGCATTAGTTATTAGTATATTGATTTTTTCATGAATTCTACTTATCACATGTTGTTTTAGTTGCCAACATGTTTTTCTTTGTTATTTTTACAGTACGTCTTCTACTCTCGACTTGATTTAAGTTCCCAAGGAATTCTAAATTCTTTACTACACCGTGTATCTTTTCTCTACATTTATCTAATTGCATTCTTGTGTTTCATTTTATTGTCTATATTGTAATATCTTATCTGCAATGAATCAATATAAGGTTTCTTTAATCTAATTACTCATTACAATTTATTTTATTTTATCTTGTAGTTTATGCATATGAGTGTTTAATTTCCTTTTTTTGAAATTTCTTTTTAAATTTATTTATAATATTATTGTTGTTATTTTTATTTCTGTATTTTATTACATAACTTTTAAAGTATTTATTTTACCAAATATGATACTATGACAATTACAATTAGTGTTTGAGCATACTCTGGTACGATGTCCTTAGTATTTTCGGCGTTGCCGTTATTGACAATGTTTTCCTGGACTACTAATTATGCTGGGAATTTCGTAATTATTGACTTTAAACTTTGTATCACCATTGACTGAATTAACCATCAAGGCCACATATCTTCCCCTAAAACGTACTAAAAAGCACTGGACCAAGCCTTGGAGGAACGCTAGAAACGAGCGTGGGTCATTTTCTTTCCTGACCAAAGAACTGTTACTTAGTGACGAGTCTTCCTACAGATATTATTTAATGATGTCAAAAATGCAATTTGGAAGAGGTTGAACGCATCATATTTAAAGGTAAAAAGTATATTATTTTGTTTTTATTTTTATTAGAGTTAAAAAGTAAAATAATAATATTTACTTTTTACAAACAACATTTCCTAAACAACATATCAAAATGGAAGTGTATTGCAAAATAGTTTGTATTAAAATGGCAATTCCCCAATTGCCTGGGTGCCTTAGATGGGAAGCACATAAACTTCCGCTCACCACAAAGTGATGGTGCACTTTACCACAATTACAAAGGAACAAATAGCATAATTTTGATGGCCCTTGTTGAGGCAAACTGCATATTTATTTATGTGGACATTGGTTGCAACGGCCGCAATAATGATGCTGGCGTTTTTCTGCAAAGTAAACTGAGGACTATTTTGCAAGAAGCCAACGAAATACCATCAAATGACGTAATGGCTGGTGGCTCCCTTATGTGGTAGTTTCGGATGATGTATTTCCTATGCAAACCCACTTGATGAAGCCCTCCATACCAGACCAGTTCAGTGGAAAAACAAATATTTAATGCACGACTCACCCGAGCTCGACATGTAGTAGAGCATAGGTTTTGGAATACTTTCTAACAGATTTAGAGTATTTCAGGCCCATATGAATCTCAAAGTGGATATAGTTGAGACAACTACATTTGCATGTTGTGCTCTGCATAACTTTTTAATTCAAGCGGATGAAACTTATTTGGGTACACGGCAAAACTCAACTGTTCCCAAAACTGATACTAAAAGCCCATACAATCTACGGAAGGGTGAGGCAGAAGCGATTCGCCAACAATTTATGGACTATTTTAATAGTGAGGGAAAATTAGATTGGATGTGAAATAAATATTTTTATGATATGAAATCTAAATATACTAAAGTATAATATAATAACAGTAAATAAAATAACAACTTTATTAAATTTGACTGATTTTGATTATTTTTATTAAATAAAATAAGGTTATCGTAAGTATATAAAAAAATAACATATTTAAGTTAATTAAAAATGGACAAATGTCCATTTTTAATTAAAATAAATACACTGAATTTCATTAAAAAAAGGACATGTTTCAATTTGTAAATAATACAACTAACAAAAAAATAACACAGTACAACAGGTATTTGTACATAATATAACTAACAAAAAATAACATTGAAATTCCTTCAAGTAAATTATTTATATTATTATAAAAATTATTTTTGATAGTTTTTCAAAAAATATTGTTTTTGGTTTCTGTTATGAAATAAAATAAGAATAAAGCTTTTATAAGTCAAAATTGTTTCTTATGAATAAGGCATTTAAATTGAATATATCGCAAATATTTTTTAATTTAACACTTTGTAATTAATAATAAAAATTATTAGTAAAATATGCACTTTTGTACTTTTGGTGAAAAATATTGTAGAAAATGTCAGGCTGAAAAATGAAAATTATTATTTAAAAGTTAATGTTAACATTTAAAATATGTACGTTCGTACCAGTTATATAAGGTCGTCTTCATCTAAAATTCCATCTATGGATAGCTCCAAAATATCTTTGCTAGATGTAGAGGAGCTTGTGGAAGGATTATTCTTTTTTTGGGTTGTTAATTTCCTCATCAGGCATTGAACTTGCCAGGCGACATTAGCCTGTTCGTTTGGATCTATATCATCCATTTGTGTAGCCACCAACGCCCCTAACCAGGCAAACTTTGTTCCTTTTTGCGCTCGCTTAAGGAATTTTTAAAACTAAGCAGATCATTCTTTAGTTCCTTTACATTTGATACACGCTAAAAAATAATTATTTAGTTTATACATATATTTAAAACTTTTTAATGCTACCTTGCTAAATTTTTCGGGTGGTTTTGTAAAAGGAATTTCTTCGTCTTCGGTGCTTTGGACAAAGCTTTCATTATCTTCCTCATTCTGCTGAAAATGTTTCATTAGTTTTAGAACTGTTTTCATTTAATTTATTTGTATTTACCTTAATGTTGTCGCAGCTCTGTCTCATTTTTGTGTTGCACATAGCGGATGGTCGTGGGCTCTTTTCATAAGCTCTGTAGGTCTACTCTTTGATATCCATAGTTTTTAAAACAATTGCTCCTGCTATAATGATTGTCTAACTAATTAGCTTGAGTTGTACTTTAATGATGCTACATTATTTTCAATTTAACTTTCTTATATCTAAAACTCTTAAATGCTAATAACGAGTATTTATAAATGGCTCATTGACTTATTTTCTACTCACACGAACACTCATGCACGCTTATGCAGTATAAAGCACTAAACACTTAGACGACAGCAGACTTCACAACTTCACGGCTTCAAATGCTGCTAACTTCAAATGCTGCTCTGAAGTCAGCTTCATAATTATTTTAAAGGCAGCAACAACAGCTGTGTACTTTAGCAATACAAATTTAAGGGATACCGCATACATATATTTTATAATAAATAAAATTAAAGTTATTGATAAAAAATGTAATAATATCACGAAAAACTATAAAAACACATAAATTTATTTCCTTATTGTATTTTTGTAATGTTCTTTTATGTTTAATATTAAAAAAAAAAAGTTTTTGTTTTTATTTTTCCAATTTATTGAATTTATATGTATAATGGCAGCACTAAATTTGTGTATTGCTGCCCGTCAAAATAGAAAATAGCCTAAGTTGGCAGCAGCAGCAAATGCTGTCGTGTAGTCGTACTGCTGTGATGTCGTCAAAATAATCATTTTCATTTAAACACATGTATTTTATTTTTGACAGTTTGCTGTCTGCTGCCTGCTGTCGTCTAACAGCCTTATGCAAAAAAAAGACTAACGTCAACTTTAAAGTTCACACTAGTTAACTGACACACTAAGCCTAACAAACGTATGGTAAAAAATGGTATCCTAAAACACTACTTTAACTAATGTATGCTGCAATACATTTTAAACGTTAATACTGGCAACACCATTCACTTTTTATAGTTAATGATACATAAACACGAATATTAATTCGTTCGGGTAGTCAAATCTATTGAAAAAGTTTTATATTATTGTAAAATAAAATAACTTTTTTTTTAATGAAGGAATAAATTAATGTTTTTAATACATGAAAAACAAAAATTTAATGCATTAACAATAATGTAAAACATTTAACACAACACTTTTTTGTTAGGATTGATACCAATTATTTGAATAACGAGCTTTGTTACGAGCTTTGTTTACTTTTGTTAATTATATGCACATCACTATGGGATTTTGTTAATATATGTTATTTTTTATGTGATTTTCAGTAATTTTGTGATATTTTGTTATTCTTTTAAGTGATTTTAAGGAAATTTTTGATAATTTTAAAACTTATAAAATATTGTGAACAAAAAAGAAGAGTGCAAAAGTAAAAGATCGGAAAATTCAGTTGAGGAAGACAAATTTAGTATATTTTATCTCTCTATAAACTATAATTTATTTTAAATGCATTTTTATCTTATTTACATGTTGCTGAAGGAATTAATAAAAGAAAAGGTAAAAATCATTGAGAACAAAAAACACGGATGTTAATACAAATCATTCCAAAAAAAGGCTTGGATAGATGTAGCAGACATGGTCGATTATATCCCGATATTTGAATTATGCGTTCTAAATAAAATATTACAATATTAAAACTAGTTTTTCCATAAAAGCAAAATTAATTTTACGAATTCTGCTCACTAAATTTAAAGTGTCCATTTTTTAATTTTGTTTTTTAATCAACACATTTTTTTTCGTTTTATTAAAAACTTATTTCCGCAAAATTTTTCTTCACAATATGTAACCAAAAAATAAATATCAAAAACATCACTTTAAAGTAAGGGGTTACCTACTTTAAAAATTTTAAAGTTAACGTAGAAGTTACCACACGTTTGTTAAGCTAATAATCGTTTTTGGATGAAACTTTGAGGAATTTTGCTTAACAATGAGTTTAAAGCAGCGTTAACTTTTTTTTGCATAAGACCGTAAGTGTTTAGGCCTTAACAGGGGAGCAAAATTAACAACATACTTTCTCATTTAACATCGTAATGTTAAGCTGTTGATTCAATTATAGGTCAAATACCTTGTTTAATTACAAAACACATTACGTTAGCAAAATTTTACAATAAAAATATGACTTAAAAATTAATATATAATTTGCAATCGAGAGTGGATCAGTTACATATAAGTGTATGAATATTCTAAGTATATATACACCCTTACCCTTTTAAAACAATTTTGCAATTTGATTTAAGAAATTACAATATTTTTGAGTGGTGTTTATTTTTGTGGTTGTAGTGTTTGGCTATTGTTATTTAATATTTTCCATTAAATGTTACTTATTATTTTCTTGATTTTGCATTTTTTTTATTTTTATTACTTTTCTTAGCCAATTGTTTATTTTAAGTTAAAGTTTTTTGCATTTGTAATTTGAACAAAAAAAAAAAATAAAAAAAAATTAATTATATTGTATGAGTATGTCTTATTTTGTCTTATGTCAGTTATGATTCAACTGAAGCATAAAATAAAAAAACATGCTCTGCTTTTTTTGTTCATTTTTTGATTTTTTTAACATATTCTTATGAAGAGTTTTGTTTGGTTTATTATTGATATTTACTGTTACATTTAAATCACTTTTGCTTATTACTTTATATGGACCCTTATAAGATGGGTTTTCTTCTTATTTTCTACTTTAACTACTACTAAATCCTCTATTTTTAATTCTATTTTATTAACTTTTTTGTTAGAGTCTATTTGTCTTTTTCTTTACATTTTCTTTTATGTTTCTTGCGTTTTCCAGAGAATACCTTAGTCTTCTTTTTAGTTTATTAACATAATCTTCAAAATTGTAAACTCTCGGATGATTCATATCTGCATCACCTGGTAATATTGGTAATTTAATCTGTATCCACATGAGGAGTTGTATGTATGCAAATGTGTAAAAAGGAATCCATGGTTCCTAAACTTCATCCTCTACAAAAGACAATATATTCGTTAAGTACCCGATGATTTCTCTCAACAGTTCCTAAAGTCTCATAAAAATGTGCAGTCGAAAATTTTTGTATTATCTTTAAGAGTCTAAATATTTCTCTCATTAGTTCATTTGCGAATTCTGTTCCTATGACCGACATGACTATCACAAATAGTCCGTATATCAGTATTACGTTTTCCACCAAAGCCTTTGCTACTGACTTAGCCTCTTTTGTCTTTATTGGATAAGCCACTGTACCCTTTGTCAATTTGCGTTGTATTGTTAATAAGTACCTATTGTTATTTGTATAGTATTAAAGCTATTTTTCGGTGTGTCTGTTATTTTCAGTAGCTCTTTTGTATGTCCAATTTGTTTATTTTTCTGACAGAAATCGCATTTGGATACAAAGCTTTTTGCTGTTTTATTCATTCCCTTTCACTTGTATTTTTATTTAATCTCGCTGGGGTGTATTATGGTATAACTTTTTAAATCAGGATTTCTAAATTACAATAGTACGACGTCATCTACTTTACAATTTCTATTGTAGTTGGCCTTAAATTCATCTGCAGGAATTATAATAAATATTCCATCATTAGCATCGTTTGCAACTTTCTTATTACTCATATTCTTTATCTTCTTCAAATAGAATGATATCTTTTCCATAAGAGTACCCAGGTACTTTGGATTATCGCTGCATCTAACACGTATTTCATTATTATTATTATTTTTTTTTTTTGTCGTTTTCTATTATATATTCATATAAGTTTTTCTTGGGCTTTCAGTTGGCCTTTTCGCTTTATGTTATTGATGGACGTGCAGTCCCACATTTAGAGTCGTTCTGGCTTCTTATGAGATCCGTTTATGATATTCACCCCTATTCTGCGTTTTTATTTTATTGAAATTTTCTTCGTCTGTCAACTTTGATATTCTGCGTTTCGATTCCGCTAAGTTTCTTTTTATTGGATGTATTCTGCATTACGATCTGTTGTTTTTTTTTTTTTTTTTTTTTTGTTTTGTTAACGGAGAGGTTTTTTTTATTTGTGTTTTTTAGATAAAAAGTTAAGAATCGAAAATATGTAAGTAGAAAATGAGATAAAATGTTCAGAAATGATTTAAAAAAACAATTATAATTACTTTTAATTAATTTATTTAATTAAATAAATTTTTTTTTTTAAATTGCTAATTTTTGTACCCGAATCTGATGTGTTTTTCATATATTGCAGGCCAAAAAAACAACACCAGAACAGTATTAAAAACTGGCTAATTTAATGGCATCTAAAACAGACATCCCAACATCTGTTCCAACACCGCTTTAATAGCTACCTTCTGCAAAGAATCCCAAAGCGGCCAAGGAATTTGGCTGCATCTTATGAGCAAAAATGTCTAACACATATTTTAACGCGTCTTGGTTTAAACGAAAGTTCTTTTTAAATCTGTAAAAGTAAATTATTTTACTATATTTTAATATTTCACTTTCACAATAAAAATTAAAATTGATAAACTTGCAATTGATCGCTAATTTCAAATGGATTGCTACTGTCTCTAATTCTGATTTTTTCAACCCTTTCCTCTGTATTTCTTATGTTATTCTCCTCTCATACTACTATAGTCTCCATTCCTCCTTGAAATTTGAAAAAAATAATTAATTCCCTACAATCAATTTTTTTTAAGTTTGCTTTTTGTCTTTCCATATTTAATCACAATTCTATTTTATTAAACTTTATCAAGAATTTATTTTTAATTATAAATACATACAACTTTTTGTATTAAATTTCACATTTGTTTACGAAAATGATAACAAACTTGCTTATTTTGCTATTTTATTTCCACATTGAACAGTGATGCTATTAATTGTGTAAATATTGTCATCTTTTTCTTTTGATTCCGTTTTTCTTCAGAATACCAATTTTCGATCGCAACGGAAGTGAATGCGGAGACTTAATCGAAACGCAAAATAGGGGTGATTACTTTGTGATGATTTTTAATTCATAACTTTTGCTTCTACTAGCGTTTTATTTATTTTCTTATGATTTTCTAATGGTAAATTTTTGAGCGATTCAGACAGAATCACTTGTATTCTGCGTTTGTGTTAATCTTAAAATCATACTTTGAAAGTTACAATCTTATTCTTGTTGTTGTTGTTGATCTTGGGTATTTCCAAACTAGTAACATTGTTGATGACAATTCGGCGACAATAGATTTTCTTCAGTCCTATTTTCTAACGAATTTTTTTTTCTTGCAACGTTGTAGCGGTACTGGATTGCATAAAGTTTCCTTCCGTAATTCGTTAAATTTGTTAAACAGCCCAATTATGAATATTCTCACGGAATTTCTTTCCCACGGAAAAAATTTTTCTTGAGAAAAAATTTCTCCAATTATGAATTATAAAAAAGTGGCATCATCATAATATGAAGGAGTTTTTTGTTTATTTTAATATAATTATTATTATATAACTTATAATACCTACTTTTTTTCCCGAATTTATTTCACTTTTCGCAGTCAATTAAAAGGGGAAAAATTGTATAATTGGAGAAAAGGAATTTTTGTTTATAACTGGGCTGAATATATATTTGTTTTTCCTTCAGTGTCAAATTACCGTCGTTTAGGAGCCTTTTCTAATTCCTCAATTTCCTCTCTTCTTATTTGTATAGTCTCTGCCGTATACGTCTTACTCAATGACTTCTTTGCATTAGTTATTAGTATATTGATTTTTTCATGAATTCTACTTATCACATGTTGTTTTAGTTGCCAACATGTTTTTCTTTGTTATTTTTACAGTACGTCTTCTACTCTCGACTTGATTTAAGTTCCCAAGGAATTCTAAATTCTTTACTACACCGTGTATCTTTTCTCTACATTTATCTAATTGCATTCTTGTGTTTCATTTTATTGTCTATATTGTAATATCTTATCTGCAATGAATCAATATAAGGTTTCTTTAATCTAATTACTCATTACAATTTATTTTATTTTATCTTATAGTTTATGCATATGAGTGTTTAATTTCCTTTTTTTGAAATTTCTTTTTAAATCTTATTTATAATATTATTGTTGTTATTTTTATTTCTGTATTTTATTACATAACTTTTAAAGTATTTATTTTACCAAATATGATACTATGACAATTACAATTAGTGTTTGAGCATACTCTGGTACGATGTCCTTAGTATTTTCGGCGTTGCCGTTATTGACAATGTTTTCCTGGACTACTAATTATGCTGGGAATTTCGTAATTATTGACTTTAAACTTTGTATCACCATTGACTGAATTAACCATCAAGGCCACATATCTTCCCCTAAAACGTACTAAAAAGCACTGGACCAAGCCTTGGAGGAACGCTAGAAACGAGCGTGGGTCATTTTCTTTCCTGACCAAAGAACTGTTACTTAGTGACGAGTCTTCCTACAGATATTATTTAATGATGTCAAAAATGCAATTTGGAAGAGGTTGAACGCAACATATTTAAAGGTAAAAAGTATATTATTTTGTTTTTATTTAAATTAGAGTTAAAAAGTAAAATAATAATATTTACTTTTTACAAACAACATTTCCTAAACAACATATCAAAATGGAAGTGTATTGCAAAATAGTTTGTATTAAAATGGCAATTCCCCAATTGCCTGGGTGCCTTAGATGGGAAGCACATAAACTTCCGCTCACCACAAAGTGATGGTGCACTTTACCACAATTACAAAGGAACAAATAGCATAATTTTGATGGCCCTTGTTGAGGCAAACTGCATATTTATTTATGTGGACATTGGTTGCAACGGCCGCAAATGATGCTGGCGTTTTTCTGCAAAGTAAACTGAGGACTATTTTGCAAGAAGCCAACGAAATACCATCAAATGACGTAATGGCTGGTGGCTCCCTTATATGGTAGTTTCGGATGATGTATTTCCTATGCAAACCCACTTGATGAAGCCCTCCATACCAGACCAGTTCAGTGGAAAAACAAATATTTAATGCACGACTCACCCGAGCTCGACATGTAGTAGAGCATACGTTTTGGAATACTGTCTAACAGATTTAGAGTATTTCAGGCCCATATGAATCTCAAAGTGGATATAGTTGAGAAAACTACATTTGCATGTTGTGCTCTGCATAACTTTTTAATTCAAGCGGATGAAACTTATTTGGGTACACCGCAAAACTCAACTGTTCCCAAAACTGATACTAAAAGCCCATACAATCTACGGAAGGGTGAGGCAGAAGCGATCCGCCAACAATTTATGGACTATTTTAATAGTGAGGGAAAATTAGATTGGATGTGAAATAAATATTTTTATGATATGAAATCTAAATGTACTAAAGTATAATATAATAACAGTAAATAAAATAACAACTTTATAAAATTTGACTGATTTTGATTATTTTTATTAAATAAAATAAGGTTATCGTAAGTATATAAAAAAATAACATATTTAAGTTAATTAAAAATGGACAAATGTCCATTTTTAATTAAAATAAATACACTGAATTTCATTAAAAAAAGGACATGTTTCAATTTGTAAATAATACAACTAACAAAAAAATAACACAATACAACAGGTATTTGTACATAATATAACTAACAAAAAATAACATTGAAATTCCTTCAAGTAAATTATTTATATTATTATAAAAATTATTTTTGATAGTTTTTCAAAAAATATTGTTTTTGGTTTCTGTTATGAAATAAAATAAGAATAAAGCTTTTATAAGTCAAAATTGTTTCTTATGAATAAGGCATTTAAATTGAATATATCACAAATATTTTTTAATTTAACACTTTGTAATTAATAATAAAAATTATTAGTAAAATATGCACTTTTGTACTTTTGGTGAAAAATATTGTAGAAAATGTCAGGCTGAAAAATGAAAATTATTATTTAAAAGTTAATGTTAACATTTAAAATATGTACCTTCCTACCAGTTATATAAGGTCGTCTTCATCTAAAATTCCATCAATGGATAGCTCCAAAATATCTTTGCTAGATGTAGAGGAGCTTGTGGAAGGATCATTCTTTTTTTGGGTTGTTAATTTCCTCATCAGGCATTGAACTTGCCAGGCGACATTAGCCTGTTCGTTTGGATCTATATCATCCATTTGTGTAGCCACCAACGCCCCTAACCAGGCAAACTTTGTTCCTTTTTGCGCTCGCTTGAGGAATTTTTAAAACTAAGCAGATCATTCTTTAGTTCCTTTACATTTGATACACGCTAAAAAATAATTATTTAGTTTATACATATATTTAAAACTTTTTAATGCTACCTTGCTAAATTTTTCGGGTGGTTTTGTAAAAGGAATTTCTTCGTCTTCGGTGCTTTGGACAAAGCTTTCATTATCTTCCTCATTCTGCTGAAAATGTTTCATTAGTTTTAGAACTGTTTTCATTTAATTTATTTGTATTTACCTTAATGTTGTCGCAGCTCTGTCTCATTTTTGTGTTGCACATAGCGGATGGTCGTGGGCTCTTTTCATAAGCTCTGTAGGTCTACTCTTTGATATCCATAGTTTTTAAAACAATTGCTCCTGCTATAATGATTGTCTAACTAATTAGCTTGAGTTGTACTTTAATGATGCTACATTATTTTCAATTTAACTTTCTTATATCTAAAACTCTTAAATGCTAATAACGAGTATTTATAAATGGCTCATTGACTTATTTTCTACTCACACGAACACTCATGCACGCTTATGCCGCATAAAGCACTAAACACTTAGACGTCAGCAGACTTCACAACTTCACGGCTTCAAATGCTGCTAACTTCAAATGCTGCTCTGAAGTCAGCTTCATAATTATTTTAAAGGCAGCAACAACAGCTGTGTACTTTAGCAATACAAATTTAAGGGATACCGCATACATATATTTTATAATAAATAAAATTAAAGTTATTGATAAAAAATGTAATAATATCACGAAAAACTATAAAAACACATAAATTTATTTCCTTATTGTATTTTTGTAATGTTCTTTTATGTTTAATATTAAAAAAAAAAGTTTTTGTTTTTATTTTTCCAATTTATTGAATTTATATGTATAATGGCAGCACTAAATTTGTGTATTGCTGCCCGTCAAAATAGAAAATAGCCTAAGTTGGCTCTGCTTTTTTTGTTCATTTTTTGATTTTTTTAACATATTCTTATGAAGAGTTTTGTTTGGTTTATTATTGATATTTACTGTTACATTTAAATCACTTTTGCTTATTACTTTATATGGACCCTTATAAGATGGGTTTTCTTCTTATTTTCTACTTTAACTACTACTAAATCCTCTATTTTTAATTCTATTTTATTAACTTTTTTGTTAGAGTCTATTTGTCTTTTTCTTTACATTTTCTTTTATGTTTCTTGCGTTTTCCAGAGAATACCTTAGTCTTCTTTTTAGTTTATTAACATAATCTTCAAAATTGTAAACTCTCGGATGATTCATATCTGCATCACCTGGTAATATTGGTAATTTAATCTGTATCCACATGAGGAGTTGTATGTATGCAAATGTGTAAAAAGGAATCCATGGTTCCTAAACTTCATCCTCTACAAAAGACAATATATTCGTTAAGTACCCGATGATTTCTCTCAACAGTTCCTAAAGTCTCATAAAAATGTGCAGTCGAAAATTTTTGTATTATCTTTAAGAGTCTAAATATTTCTCTCATTAGTTCATTTGCGAATTCTGTTCCTATGACCGACATGACTATCACAAATAGTCCGTATATCAGTATTACGTTTTCCACCAAAGCCTTTGCTACTGACTTAGCCTCTTTTGTCTTTATTGGATAAGCCACTGTACCCTTTGTCAATTTGCGTTGTATTGTTAATAAGTACCTATTGTTATTTGTATAGTATTAAAGCTATTTTTCGGTGTGTCTGTTATTTTCAGTAGCTCTTTTGTATGTCCAATTTGTTTATTTTTCTGACAGAAATCGCATTTGGATACAAAGCTTTTTGCTGTTTTATTCATTCCCTTTCACTTGTATTTTTATTTAATCTCGCTGGGGTGTATTATGGTATAACTTTTTAAATCAGGATTTCTAAATTACAATAGTACGACGTCATCTACTTTACAATTTCTATTGTAGTTGGCCTTAAATTCATCTGCAGGAATTATAATAAATATTCCATCATTAGCATCGTTTGCAACTTTCTTATTACTCATATTCTTTATCTTCTTCAAATAGAATGATATCTTTTCCATAAGAGTACCCAGGTACTTTGGATTATCGCTGCATCTAACACGTATTTCATTATTATTATTATTTTTTTTTTTTGTCGTTTTCTATTATATATTCATATAAGTTTTTCTTGGGCTTTCAGTTGGCCTTTTCGCTTTATGTTATTGATGGACGTGCAGTCCCACATTTAGAGTCGTTCTGGCTTCTTATGAGATCCGTTTATGATATTCACCCCTATTCTGCGTTTTTATTTTATTGAAATTTTCTTCGTCTGTCAACTTTGATATTCTGCGTTTCGATTCCGCTAAGTTTCTTTTTATTGGATGTATTCTGCATTACGATCTGTTGTTTTTTTTTTTTTTTTTTTTTTTTGTTAACGGAGAGGTTTTTTTTATTTGTGTTTTTTAGATAAAAAGTTAAGAATCGAAAATATGTAAGTAGAAAATGAGATAAAATGTTCAGAAATGATTTAAAAAAACAATTATAATTACTTTTAATTAATTTATTTAATTAAATAAATTTTTTTTTTTAAATTGCTAATTTTTGTACCCGAATCTGATGTGTTTTTCATATATTGCAGGCCAAAAAAACAACACCAGAACAGTATTAAAAACTGGCTAATTTAATGGCATCTAAAACAGACATCCCAACATCTGTTCCAACACCGCTTTAATAGCTACCTTCTGCAAAGAATCCCAAAGCGGCCACAACTCGGGCAAGGAATTTGGCTGCATCTTATGAGCAAAAATGTCTAACACATATTTTAACGCGTCTTGGTTTAAACGAAAGTTCTTTTTAAATCTGTAAAAGTAAATTATTTTACTATATTTTAATATTTCACTTTCACAATAAAAATTAAAATTGATAAACTTGCAATTGATCGCTAATTTCAAATGGATTGCTACTGTCTCTAATTCTGATTTTTTCAACCCTTTCCTCTGTATTTCTTATGTTATTCTCCTCTCATACTACTATAGTCTCCATTCCTCCTTGAAATTTGAAAAAAATAATTAATTCCCTACAATCAATTTTTTTTAAGTTTGCTTTTTGTCTTTCCATATTTAATCACAATTCTATTTTATTAAACTTTATCAAGAATTTATTTTTAATTATAAATACATACAACTTTTTGTATTAAATTTCACATTTGTTTACGAAAATGATAACAAACTTGCTTATTTTGCTATTTTATTTCCACATTGAACAGTGATGCTATTAATTGTGTAAATATTGTCATCTTTTTCTTTTGATTCCGTTTTTCTTCAGAATACCAATTTTCGATCGCAACGGAAGTGAATGCGGAGACTTAATCGAAACGCAAAATAGGGGTGATTACTTTGTGATGATTTTTAATTCATAACTTTTGCTTCTACTAGCGTTTTATTTATTTTCTTATGATTTTCTAATGGTAAATTTTTGAGCGATTCAGACAGAATCACTTGTATTCTGCGTTTGTGTTAATCTTAAAATCATACTTTGAAAGTTACAATCTTATTCTTGTTGTTGTTGTTGATCTTGGGTATTTCCAAACTAGTAACATTGTTGATGACAATTCGGCGACAATAGATTTTCTTCAGTCCTATTTTCTAACGAATTTTTTTTTCTTGCAACGTTGTAGCGGTACTGGATTGCATAAAGTTTCCTTCCGTAATTCGTTAAATTTGTTAAACAGCCCAATTATGAATATTCTCACGGAATTTCTTTCCCACGGAAAAAATTTTTCTTGAGAAAAAATTTCTCCAATTATGAATTATAAAAAAGTGGCATCATCATAATATGAAGGAGTTTTTTGTTTATTTTAATATAATTATTATTATATAACTTATAATACCTACTTTTTTTCCCGAATTTATTTCACTTTTCGCAGTCAATTAAAAGGGGAAAAATTGTATAATTGGAGAAAAGGAATTTTTGTTTATAACTGGGCTGAATATATATTTGTTTTTCCTTCAGTGTCAAATTACCGTCGTTTAGGAGCCTTTTCTAATTCCTCTCTTCTTATTTGTATAGTCTCTGCCGTATACGTCTTACTCAATGACTTCTTTGCATTAGTTATTAGTATATTGATTTTTTCATGAATTCTACTTATCACATGTTGTTTTAGTTGCCAACATGTTTTTCTTTGTTATTTTTACAGTACGTCTTCTACTCTCGACTTGATTTAAGTTCCCAAGGAATTCTAAATTCTTTACTACACCGTGTATCTTTTCTCTACATTTATCTAATTGCATTCTTGTGTTTCATTTTATTGTCTATATTGTAATATCTTATCTGCAATGAATCAATATAAGGTTTCTTTAATCTAATTACTCATTACAATTTATTTTATTTTATCTTGTAGTTTATGCATATGAGTGTTTAATTTCCTTTTTTTGAAATTTCTTTTTAAATCTTATTTATAATATTATTGTTGTTATTTTTATTTCTGTATTTTATTACATAACTTTTAAAGTATTTATTTTACCAAATATGATACTATGACAATTACAATTAGTGTTTGAGCATACTCTGGTACGATGTCCTTAGTATTTTCGGCGTTGCCGTTATTGACAATGTTTTCCTGGACTACTAATTATGCTGGGAATTTCGTAATTATTGACTTTAAACTTTGTATCACCATTGACTGAATTAACCATCAAGGCCACATATCTTCCCCTAAAACGTACTAAAAAGCACTGGACCAAGCCTTGGAGGAACGCTAGAAACGAGCGTGGGTCATTTTCTTTCCTGACCAAAGAACTGTTACTTAGTGACGAGTCTTCCTACAGATATTATTTAATGATGTCAAAAATGCAATTTGGAAGAGGTTGAACGCAACATATTTAAAGGTAAAAAGTATATTATTTTGTTTTTATTTAAATTAGAGTTAAAAAGTAAAATAATAATATTTACTTTTTACAAACAACATTTCCTAAACAACATATCAAAATGGAAGTGTATTGCAAAATAGTTTGTATTAAAATGGCAATTCCCCAATTGCCTGGGTGCCTTAGATGGGAAGCACATAAACTTCCGCTCACCACAAAGTGATGGTGCACTTTACCACAATTACAAAGGAACAAATAGCATAATTTTGATGGCCCTTGTTGAGGCAAACTGCATATTTATTTATGTGGACATTGGTTGCAACGGCCGCAAATGATGCTGGCGTTTTTCTGCAAAGTAAACTGAGGACTATTTTGCAAGAAGCCAACGAAATACCATCAAATGACGTAATGGCTGGTGGCTCCCTTATATGGTAGTTTCGGATGATGTATTTCCTATGCAAACCCACTTGATGAAGCCCTCCATACCAGACCAGTTCAGTGGAAAAACAAATATTTAATGCACGACTCACCCGAGCTCGACATGTAGTAGAGCATACGTTTTGGAATACTGTCTAACAGATTTAGAGTATTTCAGGCCCATATGAATCTCAAAGTGGATATAGTTGAGAAAACTACATTTGCATGTTGTGCTCTGCATAACTTTTTAATTCAAGCGGATGAAACTTATTTGGGTACACCGCAAAACTCAACTGTTCCCAAAACTGATACTAAAAGCCCATACAATCTACGGAAGGGTGAGGCAGAAGCGATCCGCCAACAATTTATGGACTATTTTAATAGTGAGGGAAAATTAGATTGGATGTGAAATAAATATTTTTATGATATGAAATCTAAATGTACTAAAGTATAATATAATAACAGTAAATAAAATAACAACTTTATAAAATTTGACTGATTTTGATTATTTTTATTAAATAAAATAAGGTTATCGTAAGTATATAAAAAAATAACATATTTAAGTTAATTAAAAATGGACAAATGTCCATTTTTAATTAAAATAAATACACTGAATTTCATTAAAAAAAGGACATGTTTCAATTTGTAAATAATACAACTAACAAAAAAATAACACAATACAACAGGTATTTGTACATAATATAACTAACAAAAAATAACATTGAAATTCCTTCAAGTAAATTATTTATATTATTATAAAAATTATTTTTGATAGTTTTTCAAAAAATATTGTTTTTGGTTTCTGTTATGAAATAAAATAAGAATAAAGCTTTTATAAGTCAAAATTGTTTCTTATGAATAAGGCATTTAAATTGAATATATCACAAATATTTTTTAATTTAACACTTTGTAATTAATAATAAAAATTATTAGTAAAATATGCACTTTTGTACTTTTGGTGAAAAATATTGTAGAAAATGTCAGGCTGAAAAATGAAAATTATTATTTAAAAGTTAATGTTAACATTTAAAATATGTACCTTCCTACCAGTTATATAAGGTCGTCTTCATCTAAAATTCCATCAATGGATAGCTCCAAAATATCTTTGCTAGATGTAGAGGAGCTTGTGGAAGGATCATTCTTTTTTTGGGTTGTTAATTTCCTCATCAGGCATTGAACTTGCCAGGCGACATTAGCCTGTTCGTTTGGATCTATATCATCCATTTGTGTAGCCACCAACGCCCCTAACCAGGCAAACTTTGTTCCTTTTTGCGCTCGCTTGAGGAATTTTTAAAACTAAGCAGATCATTCTTTAGTTCCTTTACATTTGATACACGCTAAAAAATAATTATTTAGTTTATACATATATTTAAAACTTTTTAATGCTACCTTGCTAAATTTTTCGGGTGGTTTTGTAAAAGGAATTTCTTCGTCTTCGGTGCTTTGGACAAAGCTTTCATTATCTTCCTCATTCTGCTGAAAATGTTTCATTAGTTTTAGAACTGTTTTCATTTAATTTATTTGTATTTACCTTAATGTTGTCGCAGCTCTGTCTCATTTTTGTGTTGCACATAGCGGATGGTCGTGGGCTCTTTTCATAAGCTCTGTAGGTCTACTCTTTGATATCCATAGTTTTTAAAACAATTGCTCCTGCTATAATGATTGTCTAACTAATTAGCTTGAGTTGTACTTTAATGATGCTACATTATTTTCAATTTAACTTTCTTATATCTAAAACTCTTAAATGCTAATAACGAGTATTTATAAATGGCTCATTGACTTATTTTCTACTCACACGAACACTCATGCACGCTTATGCCGCATAAAGCACTAAACACTTAGACGTCAGCAGACTTCACAACTTCACGGCTTCAAATGCTGCTAACTTCAAATGCTGCTCTGAAGTCAGCTTCATAATTATTTTAAAGGCAGCAACAACAGCTGTGTACTTTAGCAATACAAATTTAAGGGATACCGCATACATATATTTTATAATAAATAAAATTAAAGTTATTGATAAAAAATGTAATAATATCACGAAAAACTATAAAAACACATAAATTTATTTCCTTATTGTATTTTTGTAATGTTCTTTTATGTTTAATATTAAAAAAAAAAGTTTTTGTTTTTATTTTTCCAATTTATTGAATTTATATGTATAATGGCAGCACTAAATTTGTGTATTGCTGCCCGTCAAAATAGAAAATAGCCTAAGTTGGCAGCAGCAGCAAATGCTGTCGTGTAGTCGTACTGCTGTGATGTCGTCAAAATAATAATTTTCATTTAAACACATGTATTTTATTTTTGACAGTTTGCTGTCTGCTGCCTGCTGTCGTCTAACAGCCTTATGCAAAAAAAAGACTAACGTCAACTTTAAAGTTCACACTAGTTAACTGACACACTAAGCCTAACAAACGTATGGTAAAAAATGGTATCCTAAAACACTACTTTAACTAATGTATGCTGCAATACATTTTAAACGTTAATACTGGCAACACCATTCACTTTTTATAGTTAATGATACATAAACACGAATATTAATTCGTTCGGGTAGTCAAATCTATTGAAAAAGTTTTATATTATTGTAAAATAAAATAACTTTTTTTTTTAATGAAGGAATAAATTAATGTTTTTAATACATGAAAAACAAAAATTTAATGCATTAACAATAATGTAAAACATTTAACACAACACTTTTTTGTTAGGATTGATACCAATTATTTGAATAACGAGCTTTGTTACGAGCTTTGTTTACTTTTGTTAATTATATGCACATCACTATGGGATTTTGTTAATTTATGTTATTTTTTATGTGATTTTCAGTGATATTTTGTTATTCTTTTAAGTGATTTTAAGGAAATTTTTGATAATTTTAAAACTTATAAAATATTATGAACAAAAAAGAAGAGTGCAAAAGTAAAAGATCGGAAAATTCAGTTGAGGAAGACAAATTTAGTATATTTTATCTCTCTATAAACTATAATTTATTTTAAATGCATTTTTATCTTATTTACATGTTGCTGAAGGAATTAATAAAAGAAAAGGTAAAAATCATTGAGAACAAAAAACACGGATGTTAATACAAATCATTCCAAAAAAAGGCTTGGATAGATGTAGCAGACATGGTCGATTATATCCCGATATTTGAATTATGCGTTCTAAATAAAATATTACAATATTAAAACTAAATAATACAACTAACAAAAAATTAACACAGTACAACAGGTATTTGTACATAATATAACTAACAAAAAATAACATTGAAATTCCTTCAAGTAAATTATTTATATTATTATAAAAATTATTTTTGATAGTTTTTCAAAAAATATTGTTTTTGGTTTCTGTTATGAAATGAAATAAGAATAAAGCTTTTATAAGTCAAAATTGTTTCTTATGAATAAGGCATTTAAATTGAATATATCAAAAATATTTTTTAATTTAACACTTTGTAATTAATAATAAAAATTATTAGTAAAATATGCACTTTTGTACTTTTGGTGAAAAATATTGTAGAAAATGTCAGGCTGAAAAATGAAAATTATTATTTAAAAGTTAATGTTAACATTTAAAATATGTACCTTCCTACCAGTTATATAAGGTCGTCTTCATCTAAAATTCCATCAATGGATAGCTCCAAAATATCTTTGCTAGATGTAGAGGAGCTTGTGGAAGGATCATTCTTTTTTTGGGTTGTTAATTTCCTCATCAGGCATTGAACTTGCCAGGCGACATTAGCCTGTTCGTTTGGATCTATATCATCCATTTGTGTAGCCACCAACGCCCCTAACCAGGCAAACTTTGTTCCTTTTTGCGCTCGCTTGAGGAATTTTTAAAACTAAGCAGATGATTCTTTAGTTCCTTTACATTTGATACACGCTAAAAAATAATTATTTAGTTTATACATATATTTAAAACTTTTTAATGCTACCTTGCTAAATTTTTCGGGTGGTTTTGTAAAAGGAATTTCTTCGTCTTCGGTGGTTTGGACAAAGCTTTCATTATCTTCCTCATTCTGCTGAAAATGTTTCATTAGTTTTAGAACTGTTTTCATTTAATTTATTTGTATTTACCTTAATGTTGTCGCAGCTCTGTCTCATTTTTGTGTTGCTTATTAAAAAACTCAAATGGTTGAAGCACCAAAGCTCGGGAACATATAAATCAGATTTTCCAGAACCAGACTTTTTTGACATATTTGACATGCGCATCTCTTGTGCATATTGGTTTCTTATATTTTTCAACTTCTGCTTGATTTCCTCCAAGCTAATGGTGCTCCTGGCACTTAAACAAGCACTTAGTTTTTTATGGCTCGAATCGTTTTTGTTCAAAAGCAAAGAACACTTGTTGAATGAGCCATTCGTTTAAAACATTCATTTTATGTACTTGTCATTTTGAGCGAACATGAATTTTCTGACAGTGTCGTTTAAGGTTTGAATTTATTTTTGCATCAAAGCCAACTTGTTGTTAGCGAAACAAGTGTTTTATTCAAATGTAAGTTAATTTTTTACTCGATGTTTTTTTCTCTTGTTTTTTATGAAAATGTATTTTTTTATAAAATTTTACTTTTTTTAGTTATTATATAATATACATAAATAATTGTTTTGGGAAAATAAAGTCTGAAAATTAAAAAAATATACAGGTTTGTTCTGAAAATCACGTGAATTCAAATCACGAACGGTTTTAAAATCACGCAGACGATTTGGTGCTGTTCGGCAAATCACGTGATTTTCAATTTTTCGGCGTGGTTTTAATTTTTTGAAAACAGGAGAAAGCGGCTGTTTTTTAGATTTTCGTTTCGTTTTTTTTACTTTTTTTCCATTTGTAATTAAAATAAGTAATTTAACTGAGTTAAAATGGGTGCAGCCAAAATAAATTAGCAAATTATTATTTGTTTGTAATACATGTACTTTCATTTAAATATTGCAGCTGATCGAAGGGCTTAAAATTTGGCGTCAAATAAAAATTGGAAATCTGAAAATTAATATTAATACGAAACGTTTAGGAAGCTGCTACTATTTTATATTTTGCACTTAATTTTTTCTAAATTTGATGCTGGTAACATTAGCATGAATAAGATAAATCTTAAATGACATTTTATACTCTGACAATTTTGCAATACTAGAATATTCTTTGAAACCACAAACCAGCTAACCGCTAACGAGAAAGAGAAAATCACGAGCATTACTAATAAAGCAAGACAATTTTTTATAAAATATGCAGTGTCTTTGAAAATTTATGATTAATTTATGAGTATAAAATCTAATTTTTTTGCTAAAATAAAAAGAAGACATATCGTTTTAAATATATAATGCAATTATTATTATTTTCTAAGCGAAATAATTAGAAAAAACGAGCATGTGATTTCAAATCGACAGTCATTTTGCTTAACGTTTTATATCACGTGATTTCAGTATATTTTGTACGCAGAACACATTTTGCGTGATTTGAAATCACTTTGTCAAAAAGTGATTTGTAGAACAGACCTGATATATATACTTTGGTTTTCATTATTTATATTTGGAGAAAAAATTATAAAAATATATATTTTTACATTTACGTACATAGTACATGTGTAAATATGATTTCAACTAACATTTTATTTACTTGTAAAATATTTTATATGTATAAGATATTGCTTTCACTTTTAAAGTGTTTATATATCTACGAACAAATTTTTTCACTGCTAGCTAGAAATAAAAAAATGCTAATATGTTATATTTAACAAATAAAATGCACATCTGTAGGTTTTTCTTATTGTTTTTATGTTTTTCTCCATGGCGCTATTTTACTTTCAAGTGGCTTGAATGTTTCTGGTAAAACTCCAATAAGATCATGTAAAGTAAATACGTTGCGCAAAAAAAATACTTCTCCTTAACGAGAAGTTTTGTTTCAATACAAATCTGTTCAAGTCTAATGTTAAAAATGATTTACACTTGTTGTTGCATTTTGCTTGATATCTGTCATGTTTATTAAGGTAAATAGTTTAATATTTCCGTCTTTTTTTATTGGATATGTAAGTGTGACCATCTGGTGGTGTTTTTCGTTTGGAAGAGTGTTTTAATAGTTTTACTGGTGTAAGAATCGTTTCAGAGGTTGTATTCACCTGTTCGGTAATAAAATCTCCGTTAAACATTCGTGTTTTGTAGATTTCCAATTTTCAAGAATGTCTAGCCTTCCTCCTTTTTTAATTGGGTGTGATAGTGTCATACATTCATCTTCTCCCTTTGTTAGTGTCCATGTGTGTTAAGGTGTATTGCGAAGTTGGAGTATTCCCTTTTCCGTTTATATGATCGTATATGTTCTGTAAATCTTGTTTGTAATGTTCGTCCAGTTTGTCCGATATATGTATGGTTGCAGGTGCAAGTAAGTCTGTATACTCCGCTAGTACTACATTTTTCTTTCTGGAAAAGGTTAGTTAATCTATATATTTCTAGTCCTGTGTAAATAAGTCGTCTTGTTCTATCAATTGTTTCCTTGTTTTCTTTCTTCTTATTTTTGATGTTGTATTGTCTTAGTAGTTTGTGAATGGTTGTGTGGCTGTAATCATTATTTTTACCAGTTCCTAAAGTCTCATAAAAATGTGCAGTCGAAAATTTTTGTATTATCTTTAAGAGTCTAAATATTTCTCTCATTAGTTCATTGGCGAAGTCTGTTCCTATGACCGACTTGAGTATCACAAAGAGTCCGTATCAGTATTACGTTTTCTACCAAAGCCTTTGGTACTGATTAGCCTCTTTTGTCTTTATTGGATAAGCCACTGTACTCTTTGTTGTATTGTTAGTAAGTACCTATTGTTATTTGTATAGTATTAAAGCTATTTGTCAATGTGTCTGTTATTTTCAGTAGTTCTTTTGTGTGTCCAATTTGTTTATTTTTCTGACAGAAATCGCATTTAGATACAAAGCTTTTAGCTGTTTTATTCATTCCCTTTCACTTGTATTTTTTATTTAATCTCGTTGGGGTGTATTATGGTATAACTCTTTAAATGAGGTTTTCTAAATTACAATATTACGACGGCATCTATTTTACAACTTCTATTGTAGTTGGCCTTAAATTCATCTGCAGGAATTATAATAAATATTGCATCATTAGCGTCGTTTGCAACTTTCTTATTATTCATATTCTTTATCTTCTTTTTTTTGTCGTTTTCTATTATATATTCATATAAGTTTTTCTTGGCCTTTCAGTTGGCCTTTTCGCTTTATGTTATTGATGGACGTGCAGTCCCACATATAGAGTCGTTCTGGCTCCTTATGAGATCCGTTTATGATATTCACCCCTATTCTGCGTTTCTATTCGAATTGAAATTTTCTTCGTCTGTCAACTTTGATATTCTGCGTTTCGATTCCGCTCAGTTTCTTTTCATTCGATGTATTCTGCATTACGATCGGAGCTCTCTGTTGTTTTTTTTTTTTTTGTTAACGGAGAGGTTTTTGTTTATTTGTGTTTTTTAGATAAAAAGTTAAAAATTGAAAATATGTAAGTAGAAAATTAGATAAAATTTCAGAAATGATTTAAAAAACAATTATAATTACTTTCAATTAATTTATTTAATTAAATAATTTTTTTTTAATTGCTAATTGTTGTACCCGAATCTGATGTGTTTTTTTATATATTACAGGCCAAAAAAACAACACCAGAACAGTATTAAAAACTGGCTAATTTAATGGCATCTAAAACAGACATCCCAACATTAAAATCTGCTCCAACACCGCTTTGATAGCTACCTTCTGCAAAGAATCCCAAAGCGGCCACACCTCGGTCAAGCGGTGAAGAAATCAAGGAATTTGGCTGCACCTTATGAGCAAAAATGTCTAAAACATATTTTAACGCGACTTGGTTTAAACGAAAGTTCTTTTTAAATCTGTAAAAGTAAATTATTTTACTATATTTTAATACTTCACTTTCACAATAAAAATTAAAATTGATAAACTTACAATTGATCGCTGATTTCAAATGGATTGCTACTGTCTCTAATTCTGATTGTTTACGAAAATGATAACAAACTTGCTTTGATATTTTATTTCTTTTTCTGTCGATTCCATTTTTCTTCAGAATACCACTTTTCGATCGCAACGGAAGTGAATTCGGAAACTTAATCTAAACGCAAAATAGGGGTGATTACTTTTTGATGACTTTTAATTCATACCTTTTGCTTCTACTAGCGTTTTACTTATTTTCTTATAATTTTCTGATGGTCAATTTTTGAGCGATTCAGACAGAATCACTTGTATTCTGAATAATTAATCTGCATTTGTGTTATTTACCCCCTTTTTGTATACTATCTTAAATCATACTTTGAAAGTTGCAATCTTATTATTGTTAGCCTTGAACTTTCCAAACTAGTAACATTGTTGATGCCAATTCGGCGACAATAGATTTTCCTCAATCATATTTTCTAACGAATTTTTTTTTCTTGCAACGTTGTAGCGGTACTGGATTGCATAAAGTTTTGAAATATATAATGCTCACGGAATTTCTTTCCCACGGAAAAAATTTTTCTTGTGAAAAAATTTCTCCAATTATGAATTCCGTGGAATAAAATTATAAAAAAGTGGCATCATCATAATTTGAAGGAGTTTTTTGTTTATTTTAATATAATTATTATTATATAACTTATAATACCTACTTTTTTCCCCGAATTTATTTCACTTTTCGCAGTCAATTAAAAGGGGAAAAATTGTATAATTGGAGAAAAGGAAAAGTGTAAGAACTCGCACGGAATTTTTGTTTATAATTGGGCTGAATATGTATTTGCTTTTCCTTCCGTGTCAAATTACCATCGTTTAAAACACTTTTAGGAGCCTTTTCTAATTCCTCAATTTCCTCTCTTTTTATTTGTATAGTCTCTGTCGTATACGTCTTACTCAATGACTTCTTTGCATTAGTTATTAGTATATTGATTTTTTCATATGTTCTACTTATCACATGTTGTTTTAGTTGCCAACATTTTTTTCATTGTTATTTTTACAGTACGTCTTCCACTCTCGACTTGATTCAAAGTCCCAAGGAATTCTAAATTCTTTACTACACCGTGTATCTTTTCTCTACATGTATCTAATTTCATTCGTCACGTTTCAAAATACTAAAATATTATTTTTTTTTTAAATAAACGGTTGCCACCGTTTGTTGTTATCTTTTACCTTTTGACATATGCTACACTGGCAACTTTTTACTGAGAGCACGGCTAGAACTCGCGGCTAAGGGTGGTTCGTTGCATTGTCAAAAAGAAATACAAGGTGACATGAACTTAAATTGTACCAGTGTAATTTGGTAACCTTGGCTTTGTCCTGACTTCTGATGAACCTAGATGAAATGTTCACCGAAACTCCCTCCCCAACCATGGTACCTAGGAGTTCGGTTTCTCAGGTACCCCTTTAGGAAATCACCAGCCAATACCTACCCCCAAGAACCAGAGATCACTTATGACCGCATTACTTGTCCTCCGATCGCAAACGTTAAATTCTTACAATAATTGTTTTCGTTTTATAATTGGCTTTTATTTATACTACAATTCAGTACTTCTCACCGTACTCTTATTGCTTATTCTAGATTTTAAATTTCATATTCAAAGTTATTAAATTTTAATACATTATTTTATTAATGATAATGATAAATTTAGCATATAATAGGTATAATGTTCAAAACTAGAGTTAGTCCTGTGTCCTTTGAGGTCTTCGTCGGCCTTCGCCTTTTCCCATATTCGGATTTCTCGACCCCAATAGGCGGCTAAGTCTAATTTTATAATTTGTAAACTATTTTTAATTTCTGCATTAGGGTTAGTATTAATTATTATAAATGATACTAGAAGGCCAGCATGGTGAAATTAACGATTGGTTTTAACAAATGGGTTTGTCACTAAAATTTCTGTTTTAGTTTATTTTTTTTTTTTTAATTACCAACTATTGTTTTGTGTTAATATTAAGTTATTATCTTTGTCCTCGACGGGAGCGGAGGACGTCAGATATAACCAAAACGCTTCCCGGGCACACAACAAGATGCCCACCCAAAGATTATTGAACTGCGCCTATTGTCTTCTTTTGCGGTTGCTGTATTGTGTTGGTTGCACCTCTAATATATTTGTATGGTGGAGGTTTTATAACCTACTCTTAAGATGGGATAGATTTTTCACGATCTTTTTAGCACCACCTGTTTCCACTCTGTCTGCCCGTCAAAAAAGAAAGAAAAAAGCGCCAACGGAAACAGCCATTATATTTCCAATGTTGCCTTCTTTCTCAACTTCCACACTTGCATTAACAGCCAGAGCTGTTGTCTGCCGTGCTTACACGTAAGAAATGGTGTTGCCATTTCTGGCATGTTACACATCATCTTTCCTGGTGAACATTGATTTATCATATTAGCAAATGCAAATTTGCTAATATGATAAATTCCTGTTGATATAGGTTATCTTTCGCTACTTTTTCATGCCTTTAAGTCTTTGACATGGTATATACCTTGCGATCTCCCTTGTAGATCCTTCACCTCGTATAGATTCCTTCACACTGGTTTAGTTATCCGACATTTAAGAAACTTCTTACAAAATTTTGCTGTGATCTGTTTGGTGAAATCCGAGTGATGGAAATTCCGGCGGAACACCTCCTGACCCAGGCGAAATTTTGTTACGCGACAGCGAGTGTTGTATTTCTTGGCATTTATTTCGGCGCTCTTGAGTAAACTTTTCTTTATACTTCGCGTACTATTTCTAGGTGCTCCGAACGTGTTGCAAATCGGTTTTCAGGATCCTCGAGTAAGTTTAGAGACCTGGCCAGTTTATATGTAGACGCGTGAGTGATCATATTATTTCCGAATAAAGCGAATTATGGCGTCATTTTTGTCGCCGAATATACCGCTGATCTTAAAGCTCCTTCTATTTCGTACAGATGCAGATCCCAATCCTGGTGATCTCCGTCGAGGTAAGATCGTATGCCAGCTAGAATGGACTGGTTTACAAGCTCGGCGGCGTTTAATTGCGGAGAATAGTTCTCCGTCTTAATGTGTTCGATTCCAAAATTGCTGATCATCTCTTTAAATTCCCTGCATACAAATTGAACGCCGTTATCCGATACTAGATATTCAGGGCAACCAAATTTGTAGAACACTTCCTGAATTAGAAAGCGCACTACATATTTAGTATTAGCTTTGGACATTGGTTTTAATAACACATACTTCGAAAACTGGTCTAGCACAATAAAAATAAAACTATTCCCTCTCTTCGACCTTACGTATGGCCCCATGAAATCTATATATATCCTTTGGAACGGTCTGTGTATCTCGGATAACTGGTGCATCGGCGGCCGAAGTGTGGTGTTTGCCGGTTTGGATTCCTTAAATGTATCGCACGAGTTTATAAATTCTTTAATGTGTATGTTCATATATGGGGACAAAAAAAAAAAATTCTGTCGAATCCTGTAAATAGTTTTGGTAATGCCATTATGTGCCGCACTAGGAGGAATGTGTGCTTTTCTTATCAACTCCTGTGTCAACTTAGTGAGTATCCATAACTTCCACGCGTGATCTTCGTTCGCCGCCTCACCGTCATAATGCATTGTTCTTTTATATACCTTATTGTCAATGACCCGTATATCCGGTAAACTTTCTTTATTTTTCTTTACTATTTCTATTAGTCTTTTATAATCCTCGCCATCAAACTCGGCCGACTGTAAGTCAATTAAGGTGTTACACTCAACGCTAATCTCTGCCATCGAGTATCGGGACAACGTATCCGGGACTATGTTTTCCGAACCTTTGCGATGCTGTATTTCAAAAGTGACGGACTGCAACTGAAGGCTCCGTCGCGCTAGCCTACCGCTTAGGTATTTCTGAGACATCTGAGGCTCGAGTGATCAGTAATAACTATAAAATGCATAAGCTTTATCGCGGCCACTACCGCTTAACATTCTCTTTGGGTGACCGTGTAATTTTTTTGCGCTGAAGATAACGTATTGGAAAAATATGCAATAGGATGCTCCCCCCCATAATCATCCTCCTGAAAAAGTACAGCGCCTATTCCCACGTCAGAGGCATCACATTAGATGTAGAAGACTTTGTTAAAATCTGGTTGAATCAAAACCGGACTAGCCGTTAGACGCTCTTTTAGATGGTCAAACGCTACCTTCGCGTCGTCACTAAAATAAAATTGCTTGGCCTTTTTTAAGGTGTCGCAAATTGGAGCTGTTATCGTCGCGTAATCTAAAATAAACCTGCGATACCAGCCTGTAGTGCCAAGAAAACTTCGAACCTGCTTGGGACTGGTTGGATATTTTAAGTTTAAAATGGCTTGAACTTTCTCGGGATCCGGTTTTAGTGTTCCTCCGCCAACAATATACCCTAAATACTTGAGCTCCTGACAGCAGAACTTTGACTTTCCGATATTTATCGTGAGTTCAGCGCTCTTCATGCAACTAGCCTCCTTCAGCAACTCGATATGATCCGAAAACGTTGACGAAACCACCAGCAGATCGTCTAGATATACGAAAACCTTTTCCCTCAACCGACCTGGGATGACGTTGTCCATCAACCGACACAACCTTTGTGCTGCAATGCATAACCCAAAAGGTATGACGGTGAATTGGTACAAAGGTCTTCCGGGTACGGTGAATGCTGTGTTTTCGCGACTTGCCTCTGCCAGTGGTATTTGCCAAAACGCGCCCTTTAGGTCCACACTGGAGATGTAGTGCGTATCTCCCAGTCTGCTCAGTAATCCCTCTATATGGGGTAGAGGATAGGCGTCTTTCACTATGAGCTCGTTGAGACGCCGTGCGTTTAAGCAGATTCTCACCTTTTCTCCTTTTTTGACCACCGTCACCCTACTGTTCCACGGACTTTTACTCGACTCTATTACTCTCAGTGAAAGCATCCGATCCAATTCCCCATACATGAGCTTCTGTACTGCCGGTGATACGGGGTAATGTTTCTCTTTCACTGGTACAGCATCTCCTACGTCTATTGTGTGAACCTCAAGTGACGTCCTTCCTAAGCCGCTCTTGACATGACACGGAAATCGTTCGATCGTTTTCTCTAAAATTCTTTGTTGTTGCTCATCTAAATTGTGCATTCGAGGAAACTTCTCGGAGATCTTGTCAGCTTCTGTGGCATCTCCTAGTTCATCGATTGTAAATTTTATCAACCGAAACTTTTTCATAAAGCCTACTTCTAAAAATAACTCTAACTTTAACGACGGTACTAAAAAAAGTCCACTGGTTTCACGGTTCTCCCAAACGAAATATCTGCTCTCACTTTCCCGATTATTTCATTCTTATTCGGTTCTTATTTTTGCCTTAAATAGATAGATGGGAAGTTTAGCTTGCTCCACAAAGTCTAGGCAATTTTTTCCCAAACATGTCACCGATGCCCCACTGTCTAAAAGACCTTGTATCGGGTGGCCTGCTATTTCGATCGTCGTGAACAGTCTGCTGCCTTGTCCCTCATAAATGCTGGCCGCTGATATTTCCCGCCGCGTTCGTTTTCGCTTCTGATACCTGGCTCTTGTCTTTAAAATCTTAATATATAGCTCAAAAATCTTGTTTCGTGCTTCTTGATATTCTTTCACCCGTACGTGCAATGGTTTGATTACTCTATTGCTAACAACCGGAGTTATTTCTCGCGTGTTCGCTGTTTGTGTTTTGGGTCGCGGCATGACGGCTGAATACCATTCACTTGTCGGGCTTGCCTGTTGGTTTTGTGTAGTTTTACTAGACGAGTTTGCATTAACTACAATTGCTTGTGAGGTGTTGACTGGATTATTGGCATTTTGGAACGCCCCCCCAGCTCGAGGAACGTTCACTCGACGGTTTTCCTGACATGCGGGACATTTGGGGCTGACTACATCAACTTTGCCACAGCGGTAACAAAACAATCGGCGTTGTTCTTCCTCGCAGTCCATAAACGTATGCCCGTCCACCCCACAGTTCCGAAAGACCAATTTCCTATTTGACACAAGTGCACTCACCTCCGCCGACTCTGCCTCTTCGGCCGCGTACATTATTTCATTCACTTGCCGAACTGGGTATCTATTGCTAATAGCTTGTCGCTGCGATATTAGTAGGTTCTCAGCTCTTCTCCCTTCTCTTATAAAATAAGCTAACCCGGACACATTACAAGAAAAAAGGAGTTGAGCCATCGCTGGTTTCAAGTTACTCTTCAAAACTTCGACTAAATCTTGTTCGCTAATAGGGGCTTGCTGCTGGTTTCTCAAACTTAGAACAGCATTGCAGAATTCGTCAAATGATTCGGTATTCTTTTGCCGCCTATCTAAAATTTTCTTCTGTATTTCATAATCGCTCTCATACCGGTGAAACTGACTGATTAACTGCTCTCTTAAGTCGTACCATCTGTTAATATTGTAAAGCCTTCTGTGGTTCCAAAACCAGTCTAACGCAGGTCCAGTTAAGAGGTGATGGAAAGACCGTAGGACTTCCTCTTCTGAACAGCCAAAATCTCTTTGTAGCGTCTCCACTCTAAAGACAAAGTCTTCGACACTGGAGGTCTCGTTGGTTCCATCGTATTTTATTCCCCACTTATCTATACGCCTCGCCAGTTCCGATTGATAACTATTTACCTGCTGTGGTAGCGGGTGAACTGGAGGTAGTCGATTCAACGGCGGTAAAACATTCCATGCTCTTGTCGCAAATCGGTTCGTTTGACCCGTCGGACGCGAAGGTGGTCGATCTTGGTTTGGTACTTGTATGTTCCTAGTTGGTTGCTGATGCGTTATTGTCAAAGGCGCTTATGTCCTATGTTGTGGGGAATTTACCGGGGTCGGTTAGTTCATACACGTGTGTTGTGAGAACAAACTCAAACTCTGTTCGACAAGCATCGGGATCATTTGTGACATCCGTTCTTCCATGCTGCGCATCATGTCGGCCTGCATCAAACCCAGGGAAGCTACTTCCCTCTGATGCCTCACCTGAAGCTCGCTACGGCTCCCCCGATACTCTTCCCGAATCCTGGTCGCCGTGACACTACTGAATGGTGGAGATATTATAGTACTTTGCTCGCTTGGAGAGCTAAACATATTTTCTTCTCCCGCATTTCTTCGATTGTTATCGGTTGCATTTTCCCCAGCCAGCGCCTTCGGAATCGCTCCCGTGCCATTTGGTAAAGCATCCTCGTTTCCTGCAGTAGCTGTTACCGGGTTTGCGTTACTTGCGGTTGCCTCCATATTTGTTGGGCCGTGATTGTTGCCCGATAAATTGGCATTTTCCCCGTCT
This sequence comes from Gymnosoma rotundatum, assembly GCA_916610165.2. NCBI lineage: Eukaryota > Metazoa > Arthropoda > Insecta > Diptera > Tachinidae > Gymnosoma > Gymnosoma rotundatum. The sequence continues at coordinate 61,174,327 of OU744339.1, forward strand.
TGACCTCGCAGTAAACCAGACCTAGTCATCATCTTGGTCTGAATGGACCAGTACCAAAAACAATTAAAACCTACTCACTTTACTTCCTGCCCTTCACTAAATTGAAAATTGTACGATAAAACCTACTATATTGTTACCCCAAAACTTTCTCAACTGCCACTCTCCTGACTCTATTGCTGTGCGAACAATGACGTAAAAGTTTTGTATATGACTGAACCTGATTCAACAGTTAAGATGTATATCTAATGTGTTACTGTTGCTGTAAAACCTGTGTACCTAAAGGCTGAAAAAATTATATATATATATATATATATATATATTTGTATTTAAATAATTAGTGAATAATATTAATAATGAATACTATTGTCGATAACTATTACACTTCCCCAGCTCACGTGGCAGCTTTGAGCTGACGCGTGTACTGAACTTAAATCGACTATATAAAAAAATTTCCGATCTGTTTAAATTCGAAGTGGCTTCTGTTAACAAAAATTCTGATTTGTTACTTTTTTGTTACTGGTACAGTGACTAATAAAAATTTTTAGCTTTATTATTTATTTAATTTGTTTTTCTTTAAAGAATTTTATGAAATGAAAATATGCTCTTGTCTTTACAGTTTTAAACTCTTACTTGGGCTTGGTATTGATTGGTGGTTACTGTATTATGAAGTAGGACAGCGCAAGTGTCTATTATATTTGCCGCTAAAACTATAAAACTGCTAATAAACAAAATCGTTTTACCCCACGAGCTTAAGCAGTGGTCGCATCTTCGTACATTTGTAAATGATCACTGGACTTAGCATCCACTTTAACGCTCCTACAGTTAAAAAACATTTGTTAATTTTGTCGCTATCACTTTTTGCTCAAAAACTAAAAGTGAGACTTACAAAACACACTGTAGATTACAGCAATCGTCGCAAACAGATCAGGACAACCTGGTCTGTGACGTGCGTTTGCTAAAATGCACTTAGCTTCCGGCGATTTTGTTTACTAACTAGTTATTTAGGGTCCCTAGACTAAAACGAGAATTAGCATTCGGGCCCCACGTTGGGCGCCATATAAATTCTGTCACGTTTCAAAATACTAAAATATTAATTTTTTTTTTAATAAACGGTTGCCACCGTTTGTTGTTATCTTTTACCTTTTGACATATGCTACACAACTTTTAATGAGAGCACGGCTAGAACTCGCGGCTAAGGGTGGTTCGTTGCATTGTCAAAAAGAAATACAAGGTGACATGAACTTAAATTGTACCAGTGTAATTTGGTAACCTTGGCTTTGTCCTGACTTCTGGTGAACCTAAATGAAATGTTCACCGAAACTCCCTCCCCAACCATGGTACCTAGGAGTTCGGTTTCTCAGGTACCCCTTTAGGAAAGCACCAGCCAATACCTACCCCCAAGAACCAGAGATCACTTATGACCGCATTGCTTGTCCTCCGATCGCAAACGTTAAATTCTTACAATAATTGTTTTCGTTTTATAATTGGCTTTTATTTATACTACAATTCAGTACTTCTCACCGTACTCTTATTGCTTATTCTAGATTTTAAATTTCATATTTAAAGTTATTAAATTTTAATACATTATTTTATTAATGATAATGATAAATTTAGCATATAATAGGTATAATGTTCAAAACTAGAGTTAGTCCTGTGTCCTTTGAGGTCTTCGTCGGCCTTCGCCTTTTCCCATATTCGGATTTCTCGACCCCAATAGGCGGCTAAGTCTAATTTTATAATTTGTAAACTATTTTTAATTTCTGCATTAGGGTTAGTATTAATTATTATAAATGATACTAGAAGGCCAGCATGGTGAAATTAACGATTGGTTTTAACAAATGGGTTTGTCACTAAAATTTCTGTTTTAGTTTATTTTTTTTTTTTTAATTACCAACTATTGTTTTGTGTTAATATTAAGTTATTATCTTTGTCCTCGACGGGAGCGGAGGACGTCAGATATAACCAAAACGCTTCCCGGGCACACAACAAGATGCCCACCCAAAGATTATTGAACTGCGCCTATTGTCTTCTTTTGCGGTTGCTGTATTGTGTTGGTTGCACCTCTAATATATTTGTATGGTGGAGGGTTTATAACCTACTCTTAAGATGGGATAGATTTTTCACGATCTTTTTAGCACCACTTGTTTCCACTCTGTCTGCCCGTCAAAAAAGAAAGAAAAAAGCGCCAACGGAAACAGCCATTATATTTCCAATGTTGCCTTCTTTCTCAACTTCCACACTTGCATTAACAGCCAGAGCTGTTGTCTGCCGTGCTTACACGTAAGAAATGGTGTTGCCATTTCTGGCATGTTACACATCATCTTTCCTGGTGAACATTGATTTATCATATTAGCAAATGCAAATTCCTGTTGATATAGGTTATCTTTCGCTACTTTTTCATGCCTTTAAGTCTTTGACATGGTATATACCTTGCGATCTCCCTTGTAGATCCTTCACCTCGTATAGATTCCTTCACACTGGTTTAGTTATCCGACATTTAAGAAACTTCTTACAAAATTTTGCTGTGATCTGTTTGGTGAAATCCGAGTGATGGAAATTCCGGCGGAACACCTCCTGACCCAGGCGAAATTTTGTTACGCGACAGCGAGTGTTGTATTTCTTGGCATTTATTTCGGCGCTCTTGAGTAAACTTTTCTTTATACTTCGCGTACTATTTCTAGGTGCTCCGAACGTGTTGCAAATCGGTTTTCAGGATCCTCGAGTAAGTTTAGAGACCTGGCCAGTTTATATGTAGACGCGTGAGTGATCATATTATTTCCGAATAAAGCGAATTATGGCGTCATTTTTGTCGCCGAATATACCGCTGATCTTAAAGCTCCTTCTATTTCGTACAGATGCAGATCCCAATCCTGGTGATCTCCGTCGAGGTAAGATCGTATGCCAGCTAGAATGGACTGGTTTACAAGCTCGGCGGCGTTTAATTGCGGAGAATAGTTCTCCGTCTTAATGTGTTCGATTCCAAAATTGCTGATCATCTCTTTAAATTCCCTGCATACAAATTGAACGCCGTTATCCGATACTAGATATTCAGGGCAACCAAATTTGTAGAACACTTCCTGAATTAGAAAGCGCACTACATATTTAGTATTAGCTTTGGACATTGGTTTTAATAACACATACTTCGAAAACTGGTCTAGCACAATAAAAATAAAACTATTCCCTCTCTTCGACCTTACGTATGGCCCCATGAAATCTATATATATCCTTTGGAACGGTCTGTGTATCTCGGATAACTGGTGCATCGGCGGCCGAAGTGTAGTGTTTGCCGGTTTGGATTCCTTACATGTATCGCACGAGTTTATAAATTCTTTAATGTGTATGTTCATATGTGGCCAAAAAAAAAAAATACTGTCGAATCCTGTAAATAGTTTTGGTAATGCCATTATGTGCCGCACTAGGAGGAATGTGTGCTTTTCTTATCAACTCCTGTGTCAACTTAGTGAGTATCCATAACTTCCACGCGTGATCTTCGTTCGCCGCCTCACCGTCATAATGCATTGTTCTTTTATATACCTTATTGTCCATGACCCGTATATCCGGTAAACTTTCTTTATTTTTCTTTACTATTTCTATTAGTCTTTTATAATCCTCGCCATCAAACTCGGCCGACTGTAAGTCAATTAAGGTGTTACACTCAACGCTAATCTCTGCCATCGAGTATCGGGACAACGTATCCGGGACTATGTTTTCCGAACCTTTGCGATGCTGTATTTCAAAAGTGACGGACTGCAACTGAAGGCTCCGTCGCGCTAGCCTACCGCTTAGGTATTTCTGAGACATCTGAGGCTCGAGTGATCAGTAATAACTATAAAATGCATAAGCTCCACGCTTTATCGCGGCCACTACCGCTTAACATTCTCTTTGGGTGACCGTGTAATTTTTTTGCGCTGAAGATAACGTATTGGAAAAATATGCAATAGGATGCTCCCCCCCATAATCATCCTCCTGAAAAAGTACAGCGCCTATTCCCACGTCAGAGGCATCACATTAGATGTAGAAGACTTTGTTAAAATCTGGTTGAATCAAAACCGGACTAGCCGTTAGACGCTCTTTTAGATGGTCAAACGCTACCTTCGCGTCGTCACTAAAACAAAATTGCTTGGCCTTTTTTAAGGTGTCGCAAATTGGAGCTGTTATCGTCGCGTAATCTAAAATAAACCTGCGATACCAGCCTGTAGTGCCAAGAAAACTTCGAACCTGCTTGGGACTGGTTGGATATTTTAAGTTTAAAATGGCTTGAACTTTCTCGGGATCCGGTTTTAGTGTTCCTCCGCCAACAATATACCCTAAATACTTGAGCTCCTGACAGCAGAACTTTGACTTTCCGATATTTATCGTGAGTTCAGCGCTCTTCATGCAACTAGCCTCCTTCAGCAACTCGATATGATCCGAAAACGTTGACGAAACCACCAGCAGATCGTCTAGATATACGAAAACCTTTTCCCTCAACCGACCTGGGATGACGTTGTCCATCAACCGACACAACCTTTGTGCTGCAATGCATAACCCAAAAGGTATGACGGTGAATTGGTACAAAGGTCTTCCGGGTACGGTGAATTGGTACAAAGGTCTTCCGGGTACGGTGAATGCTGTGTTTTCGCGACTTGCCTCTGCCAGTGGTATTTGCCAAAACGCGCCCTTTAGGTCCACACTGGAGATGTAGTGCGTATCTCCCAGTCTGCTCAGTAATCCCTCTATATGGGGTAGAGGATAGGCGTCTTTCACTATGAGCTCGTCGAGACGCCGTGCGTTTAAGCAGATTCTCACCTTTTCTCCTTTTTTGACCACCGTCACCCTACTGTTCCACGGACTTTTACTCGACTCTATTACTCTCAGTGAAAGCATCCGATCCAATTCCCCATACATGAGCTTCTGTACTGCCGGTGATACGGGGTAATGTTTCTCTTTCACTGGTACAGCATCTGCTACGTCTATTGTGTGAACCTCAAGTGACGTCCTTCCTAAGCCGCTCTTGACATGACACGGAAATCGTTCGATCGTTTTCTCTAAAATTCTTTGTTGTTGCTCATCTAAATTGTGCATTCGAGGAAACTTCTCGGAGATCTCGTCAGCTTCTGTGGCATCTCCTAGTTCATCGATTGTAAATTTTATCAACCGAAACTTTTTCATAAAGCCTACTTCTAAAAATAACTCTCACTTTAACGACGGTACTAAAAAAAATCCACTGGTTTCACGGTTCTCCCAAACGAAATATCTGCTTTCACTTTCCCGATTATTTCATTCTTATTCGGTTCTTATTTTTGCCTTAAATAGATAGATGGGAAGTTTAGCTTGCTTCACAAAGTCTAGGCAATTTTTTCCCAAACATGTCACCGATGCCCCACTGTCTAAAAGACCTTGTATCGGGTGGCCTGCTATTTCGATCGTCGTGAACAGTCTGCTGCCTTGTCCCTCATTAATGCTGGCCGCTGATATTTCCCGCCGCGTTCGTTTTCGCTTCTGATACCTGGCTCTTGTCTTTAAAATCTTAATATATAGCTCAAAAATCTTGTTTCGTGCTTCTTGATATTCTTTCACCCGTACGTGCAATGGTTTGATTACTCTATTGCTAACAACCGGAGTTATTTCTCGCGAGTTCGCTGTTTGTGTTTTGGGTCGCGGCATGACGGCTGAATACCATTCACTTGTCGGGCTTGCCTGTTGGTTTTGTGTAGTTTTACTAGACGAGTGTGCATTAACTACAATTGCTTGTGAGGTGTTGACTGGATTATTGGCATTTTGGAACGCACCCCCCAGCTCGAGGAACGTTCACTCGACGGTTTTCCTGACATGCGGGACATTTGGGGCTGACTACATCAACTTTGCCACAGCGGTAACAAAACAATCGGCGTTGTTCTTCCTCGCAGTCCATAAACGTATGCCCGTCCACCCCACAGTTCCGAAAGACCAATTTCCTATTTGACACAAGTGCACTCACCTCCGCCGACTCTGCCTCTTCGGCCGCGTACATTATTTCATTCACTTGCCGAACTGGGTATCTATTGCTAATAGCTTGTCGCTGCGATATTAGTAGGTTCTCAGCTCTTCTCCCTTCTCTTATAAAATAAGCTAACCCGGACACATTACAAGAAAAAAGGAGTTGAGCCATCGCTGGTTTCAAGTTACTCTTCAAAACTTCGACTAAATCTTGTTCGCTAATAGGGGCTTGCTGCTGGTTTCTCAAACTTAGAACAGCATTGCAGAATTCGTCAAATGATTCGGTATTCTTTTGCCGCCTATCTAAAATTTTCTTCTGTATTTCATAATCGCTCTCATACCGGTGAAACTGACTGATTAACTGCTCTCTTAAGTCGTACCATCTGTTAATATTGTAAAGCCTTCTGTGGTTCCAAAACCAGTCTAACGCAGGTCCAGTTAAGAGGTGATGGAAAGACCGTAGGACTTCCTCTTCTGAACAGCCAAAATCTCTTTGTAGCGTCTCCACTCTAAAGACAAAGTCTTCGACACTGGAGGTCTCGTTGGTTCCATCGTATTTTATTCCCCACTTATCTATACGCCTCGCCAGTTCCGATTGATAACTATTTACCTGCTGTGGTAGCGGGTGAACTGGAGGTAGTCGATTCAACGGCGGTAAAACATTCCATGCTCTTGTCGCAAATCGGTTCGTTTGACCCGTCGGACGCGAAGGTGGTCGATCTTGGTTTGGTACTTGTATGTTCCTAGTTGGTTGCTGATGCGTTATTGTCAAAGGCGCTTATGTCCTATGTTGTGGGGAATTTACCGGGGTCGGTTAGTTCATACACGTGTGTTGTGAGAACAAACTCAAACTCTGTTCGACAAGCATCGGGATCATTTGTGACATCCGTTCTTCCATGCTGCGTATCATGTCGGCCTGCATCAAACCCAGGGAAGCTACTTCCCTCTGATGCCTCACCTGAAGCTCGCTACGGCTCCCCCGATACTCTTCCCGAATCCTGGTCGCCGTGACACTACTGAATGGTGGAGATATTATAGTACTTTGCTCGCTTGGAGAGCTAAACATATTTTCTTCTCCCGCATTTCTTCGATTGTTATCGGTTGCATTTTCCCCAGCCAGCGCCTTCGGAATCGCTCCCGTGCCATTTGGTAAAGCATCCTCGTTTCCTGCAGTAGCTGTTACCGGGTTTGCGTTACTTGCGGTTGCCTCCATATTTGTTGGGCCGTGATTGTCGCCCGATAAATTGGCATTTTCCCCGTCTTGACCTCGCAGTAAACCAGACCTAGTCATCATCTTGGTCTGAATGGACCAGTACCAAAAACAATTAAAACCTACTCACTTTACTTCCTGCCCTTCACTAAATTGAAAATTGTACGATAAAACCTACTATATTGTTACCCCAAAACTTTCTCAACTGCCACTCTCCTGACTCTATTGCTGTGCGAACAATGACGTAAAAGTTTTGTATATGACTGAACCTGATTCAACAGTTAAGATGTATATCTAATGTGTTACTGTTGCTGTAAAACCTGTGTACCTAAAGGCTGAAAAAATTATATATATATATATATATTTGTATTTAAATAATTAATGAATAATATTAATAATGAATACTATTGTCGATAACTATTACACTTCCCCAGCTCACGTGGCAGCTTTGAGCTGACGCGTGTACTGAACTTAAATCGACTATATAAAAAAATTTCCGATCTGTTTAAATTCGAAGTGGCTTCTGTTAACAAAAATTCTGATTTGTTACTTTTTTGTTACTGGTACAGTGACTAATAAAAATTTTTAGCTTTATTATTTATTTAATTTTTTTTTCTTTCAAGAATTTTATGAAATGAAAATATGCTCTTGTCTTTACAGCTTTAAACTCTTACTTGGGCTTGGTATTGATTGGTGGTTACTGTATTATGAAGTAGGACAGCGCAAGTGTCTATTATATTTGCCGCTAAAACTATAAAACTGCTAATAAACAAAATCGTTTTACCCCACGAGCTTAAGCAGTGGTCGCATCTTCGTACATTTGTAAATGATCACTGGACTTAGCATCCACTTTAACGCTCCTACAGTTAAAAAACATTTGTTAATTTTGTCGCTATCACTTTTCCCTCAAAAACTAAAAGTGAGACTTACAAAACACACTGTAGATTACAGCAATCGTCGCAAACAGATCAGGACAACCTGGTCTGTGACGTGCGTTTGCTAAAATGCACTTAGCTTCCGGCGATTTTGTTTACTAACTAGTTATTTAGGGTCCCTAGACTAAAACGAGAATTAGCATTCGGGCCCCACGTTGGGCGCCATATAAATTCTGTCACGTTTCAAAATACTAAAATATTAATTTTTTTTTTAATAAACGGTTGCCACCGTTTGTTGTTATCTTTTACCTTTTGACATATGCTACACAACTTTTAATGAGAGCACGGCTAGAACTCGCGGCTAAGGGTGGTTCGTTGCATTGTCAAAAAGAAATACAAGGTGACATGAACTTAAATTGTACCAGTGTAATTTGGTAACCTTGGCTTTGTCCTGACTTCTGGTGAACCTAAATGAAATGTTCACCGAAACTCCCTCCCCAACCATGGTACCTAGGAGTTCGGTTTCTCAGGTACCCCTTTAGGAAAGCACCAGCCAATACCTACCCCCAAGAACCAGAGATCACTTATGACCGCATTGCTTGTCCTCCGATCGCAAACGTTAAATTCTTACAATAATTGTTTTCGTTTTATAATTGGCTTTTATTTATACTACAATTCAGTACTTCTCACCGTACTCTTATTGCTTATTCTCGATTTTAAATTTCATATTTAAAGTTATTAAATTTTAATACATTATTTTATTAATGATAATGATAAATTTAGCATATAATAGGTATAATGTTCAAAACTAGAGTTAGTCCTGTGTCCTTTGAGGTCTTCGTCGGCCTTCGCCTTTTCCCATATTCGGATTTCTCGACCCCAATAGGCGGCTAAGTCTAATTTTATAATTTGTAAACTATTTTTAATTTCTGCATTAGGGTTAGTATTAATTATTATAAATGATACTAGAAGGCCAGCATGGTGAAATTAACGATTGGTTTTAACAAATGGGTTTGTCACTAAAATTTCTGTTTTAGTTTATTTTTTTTTTTTTTAATTACCAACTATTGTTTTGTGTTAATATTAAGTTATTATCTTTGTCCTCGACGGGAGCGGAGGACGTCAGATATAACCAAAACGCTTCCCGGGCACACAACAAGATGCCCACCCAAAGATTATTGAACTGCGCCTATTGTCTTCTTTTGCGGTTGCTGTATTGTGTTGGTTGCACCTCTAATATATTTGTATGGTGGAGGGTTTATAACCTACTCTTAAGATGGGATAGATTTTTCACGATCTTTTTAGCACCACTTGTTTCCACTCTGTCTGCCCGTCAAAAAAGAAAGAAAAAAGCGCCAACGGAAACAGCCATTATATTTCCAATGTTGCCTTCTTTCTCAACTTCCACACTTGCATTAACAGCCAGAGCTGTTGTCTGCCGTGCTTACACGTAAGAAATGGTGTTGCCATTTCTGGCATGTTACACATCATCTTTCCTGGTGAACATTGATTTATCATATTAGCAAATGCAAACTCCTGTTGATATAGGTTATCTTTCGCTACTTTTTCATGCCTTTAAGTCTTTGACATGGTATATACCTTGCGATCTCCCTTGTAGATCCTTCACCTCGTATAGATTCCTTCACACTGGTTTAGTTATCCGACATTAAAGAAACTTCTTACAAAATTTTGCTGTGATCTGTTTGGTGAAATCCGAGTGATGGAAATTCCGGCGGAACACCTCCTGACCCAGGCGAAATTTTGTTACGCGACAGCGAGTGTTGTATTTCTTGGCATTTATTTCGGCGCTCTTGAGTAAACTTTTCTTTATACTTCGCGTACTATTTCTAGGTGCTCCGAACGTGTTGCAAATCGGTTTTCAGGATCCTCGAGTAAGTTTAGAGACCTGGCCAGTTTATATGTAGACGCGTGAGTGATCATATTATTTCCAAATAAAGCGAATTATGGCGTCATTTTTGTCGCCGAATATACCGCTGATCTTAAAGCTCCTTCTATTTCGTACAGATGCAGATCCCAATCCTGGTGATCTCCGTCGAGGTAAGATCGTATGCCAGCTAGAATGGACTGGTTTACAAGCTCGGCGGCGTTTAATTGCGGAGAATAGTTTTCCGTCTTAATGTGTTCGATTCCAAAATTGCTGATCATCTCTTTAAATTCTCTGCATACAAATTGAACGCCGTTATCCGATACTAGATATTCAGGGCAACCAAATTTGTAGAACACTTCCTGAATTAGAAAGCGCACTACATATTTAGTATTAGCTTTGGACATTGGTTTTAATAACACATACTTCGAAAACTGGTCTAGCACAATAAAAATAAAACTATTCCCTCTCTTCGACCTTACGTATGGCCCCATGAAATCTATATATATCCTTTGGAACGGTCTGTGTATCTCGGATAACTGGTGCATCGGCGGCCGAAGTGTGGTGTTTGCCGGTTTGGATTCCTTACATGTATCGCACGAGTTTATAAATTCTTTAATGTGTATGTTCATATGTGGCCAAAAAAAAAAATACTGTCGAATCCTGTAAATAGTTTTGGTAATGCCATTATGTGCCGCACTAGGAGGAATGTGTGCTTTTCTTATCAACTCCTGTGTCAACTTAGTGAGTATCCATAACTTCCACGCGTGATCTTCGTTCGCCGCCTCACCGTCATAATGCATTGTTCTTTTATATACCTTATTGTCCATGACCCGTATATCCGGTAAACTTTCTTTATTTTTCTTTACTATTTCTATTAGTCTTTTATAATCCTCGCCATCAAACTCGGCCGACTGTAAGTCAATTAAGGTGTTACACTCAACGCTAATCTCTGCCATCGAGTATCGGGACAACGTATCCGGGACTATGTTTTCCGAACCTTTGCGATGCTGTATTTCAAAAGTGACGGACTGCAACTGAAGGCTCCGTCGCGCTAGCCTACCGCTTAGGTATTTCTGAGACATCTGAGGCTCGAGTGATCAGTAATAACTATAAAATGCATAAGCTTTATCGCGGCCACTACCGCTTAACATTCTCTTTGGGTGACCGTGTAATTTTTTTGCGCTGAAGATAACGTATTGGAAAAATATGCAATAGGATGCTCCCCCCCATAATCATCCTCCTGAAAAAGTACAGCGCCTATTCCCACGTCAGAGGCATCACATTAGATGTAGAAGACTTTGTTAAAATCTGGTTGAATCAAAACCGGACTAGCCGTTAGACGCTCTTTTAGATGGTCAAACGCTACCTTCGCGTCGTCACTAAAACAAAATTGCTTGGCCTTTTTTAAGGTGTCGCAAATTGGAGCTGTTATCATCGCGTAATCTAAAATAAACCTGCGATACCAGCCTGTAGTGCCAAGAAAACTTCGAACCTGCTTGGGACTGGTTGGATATTTTAAGTTTAAAATGGCTTGAACTTTCTCGGGATCCGGTTTTAGTGTTCCTCCGCCAACAATATACCCTAAATACTTGAGCTCCTGACAGCAGAACTTTGACTTTCCGATATTTATCGTGAGTTCAGCGCTCTTCATGCAACTAGCCTCCTTCAGCAACTCGATATGATCCGAAAACGTTGACGAAACCACCAGCAGATCGTCTAGATATACGAAAACCTTTTCCCTCAACCGACCTGGGATGACGTTGTCCATCAACCGACACAACCTTTGTGCTGCAATGCATAACCCAAAAGGTATGACGGTGAATTGGTACAAAGGTCTTCCGGGTACGGTGAATGCTGTGTTTTCGCGACTTGCCTCTGCCAGTGGTATTTGCCAAAACGCGCCCTTTAGGTCCACACTGGAGATGTAGTGCGTATCTCCCAGTCTGCTCAGTAATCCCTCTATATGGGGTAGAGGATAGGCGTCTTTCACTATGAGCTCGTTGAGACGCCGTGCGTTTAAGCAGATTCTCACCTTTTCTCCTTTTTTGACCACCGTCACCCTACTGTTCCACGGACTTTTACTCGACTCTATTACTCTCAGTGAAAGCATCCGATCCAATTCCCCATACATGAGCTTCTGTACTGCCGGTGATACGGGGTAATGTTTCTCTTTCACTGGTACAGCATCTCCTACGTCTATTGTGTGAACCTCAAGTGACGTCCTTCCTAAGCCGCTCTTGACATGACACGGAAATCGTTCGATCGTTTTCTCTAAAATTCTTTGTTGTTGCTCATCTAAATTGTGCATTCGAGGAAACTTCTCGGAGATCTCGTCAGCTTCTGTGGCATCTCCTAGTTCATCGATTGTAAATTTTATCAACCGAAACTTTTTCATAAAGCCTACTTCTAAAAATAACTCTAACTTTAACGACGGTACTAAAAAAAATCCACTGGTTTCACGGTTCTCCCAAACGAAATATCTGCTCTCACTTTCCCGATTATTTCATTCTTATTCGGTTCTTATTTTTGCCTTAAATAGATAGATGGGAAGTTTAGCTTGCTCCACAAAGTCTAGGCAATTTTTTCCCAAACATGTCACCGATGCCCCACTGTCTAAAAGACCTTGTATCGGGTGGCCTGCTATTTCGATCGTCGTGAACAGTCTGCTGCCTTGTCCCTCATAAATGCTGGCCGCTGATATTTCCCGCCGCGTTCGTTTTCGCTTCTGATACCTGGCTCTTGTCTTTAAAATCTTAATATATAGCTCAAAAATCTTGTTTCGTGCTTCTTGATATTCTTTCACCCGTACGTGCAATGGTTTGATTACTCTATTGCTAACAACCGGAGTTATTTCTCGCGTGTTCGCTGTTTGTGTTTTGGGTCGCGGCATGACGGCTGAATACCATTCACTTGTCGGGCTTGCCTGTTGGTTTTGTGTAGTTTTACTAGACGAGTTTGCATTAACTACAATTGCTTGTGAGGTGTTGACTGGATTATTGGCATTTTGGAACGCACCCCCCAGCTCGAGGAACGTTCACTCGACGGTTTTCCTGACATGCGGGACATTTGGGGCTGACTACATCAACTTTGCCACAGCGGTAACAAAACAATCGGCGTTGTTCTTCCTCGCAGTCCATAAACGTATGCCCGTCCACCCCACAGTTCCGAAAGACCAATTTCCTATTTGACACAAGTGCACTCACCTACGCCGACTCTGCCTCTTCGGCCACGTACATTATTTCATTCACTTGCCGAACTGGGTATCTATTGCTAATAGCTTGTCGCTGCGATATTAGTAGGTTCTCAGCTCTTCTCCCTTCTCTTATAAAATAAGCTAACCCGGACACATTACAAGAAAAAAGGAGTTGAGCCATCGCTGGTTTCAAGTTACTCTTCAAAACTTCGACTAAATCTTGTTCGCTAATAGGGGCTTGCTGCTGGTTTCTCAAACTTAGAACAGCATTGCAGAATTCGTCAAATGATTCGGTATTCTTTTGCCGCCTATCTAAAATTTTCTTCTGTATTTCATAATCGCTCTCATACCGGTGAAACTGACTGATTAACTGCTCTCTTAAGTCGTACCATCTGTTAATATTGTAAAGCCTTCTGTGGTTCCAAAACCAGTCTAACGCAGGTCCAGTTAAGAGGTGATGGAAAGACCGTAGGACTTCCTCTTCTGAACAGCCAAAATCTCTTTGTAGCGTCTCCACTCTAAAGACAAAGTCTTCGACACTGGAGGTCTCGTTGGTTCCATCGTATTTTATTCCCCACTTATCTATACGCCTCGCCAGTTCCGATTGATAACTATTTACCTGCTGTGGTAGCGGGTGAACTGGAGGTAGTCGATTCAACGGCGGTAAAACATTCCATGCTCTTGTCGCAAATCGGTTCGTTTGACCCGTCGGACGCGAAGGTGGTCGATCTTGGTTTGGTACTTGTATGTTCCTAGTTGGTTGCTGATGCGTTATTGTCAAAGGCGCTTATGTCCTATGTTGTGGGGAATTTACCGGGGTCGGTTAGTTCATACACGTGTGTTGTGAGAACAAACTCAAACTCTGTTCGACAAGCATCGGGATCATTTGTGACATCCGTTCTTCCATGCTGCGCATCATGTCGGCCTGCATCAAACCCAGGGAAGCTACTTCCCTCTGATGCCTCACCTGAAGCTCGCTACGGCTCCCCCGATACTCTTCCCGAATCCTGGTCGCCGTGACACTACTGAATGGTGGAGATATTATAGTACTTTGCTCGCTTGGAGAGCTAAACATATTTTCTTCTCCCGCATTTCTTCGATTGTTATCGGTTGCATTTTCCCCAGCCAGCGCCTTCGGAATCGCTCCCGTGCCATTTGGTAAAGCATCCTCGTTTCCTGCAGTAGCTGTTACCGGGTTTGCGTTACTTGCGGTTGCCTCCATATTTGTTGGGCCGTGATTGTCGCCCGATAAATTGGCATTTTCCCCGTCTTGACCTCGCAGTAAACCAGACCTAGTCATCATCTTGGTCTGAATGGACCAGTACCAAAAACAATTAAAACCTACTCACTTTACTTCCTGCCCTTCACTAAATTGAAAATTGTACGATAAAACCTACTATATTGTTACCCCAAAACTTTCTCAACTGCCACTCTCCTGACTCTATTGCTGTGCGAACAATGACGTAAAAGTTTTGTATATGACTGAACCTGATTCAACAGTTAAGATGTATATCTAATGTGTTACTGTTGCTGTAAAACCTGTGTACCTAAAGGCTGAAAAAATTATATATATATATATATATATTTGTATTTAAATAATTAATGAATAATATTAATAATGAATACTATTGTCGATAACTATTACACTTCCCCAGCTCACGTGGCAGCTTTGAGCTGACGCGTGTACTGAACTTAAATCGACTATATAAAAAAATTTCCGATCTGTTTAAATTCGAAGTGGCTTCTGTTAACAAAAATTCTGATTTGTTACTTTTTTCTTACTGGTACAGTGACTAATAAAAATTTTTACCTTTATTATTTATTTAATTTTTTTTTTCTTTCAAGAATTTTATGAAATGAAAATATGCTCTTGTCTTTACAGCTTTAAACTCTTACTTGGGCTTGGTATTGATTGGTGGTTACTGTATTATGAAGTAGGACAGCGCAAGTGTCTATTATATTTGCCGCTAAAACTATAAAACTGCTAATAAACAAAATCGTTTTACCCCACGAGCTTAAGCAGTGGTCGCATCTTCGTACATTTGTAAATGATCACTGGACTTAGCATCCACTTTAACGCTCCTACAGTTAAAAAACATTTGTTAATTTTGTCGCTATCACTTTTCCCTCAAAAACTAAAAGTGAGACTTACAAAACACACTGTAGATTACAGCAATCGTCGCAAACAGATCAGGACAACCTGGTCTGTGACGTGCGTTTGCTAAAATGCACTTAGCTTCCGGCGATTTTGTTTACTAACTAGTTATTTAGGGTCCCTAGACTAAAACGAGAATTAGCATTCGGGCCCCACGTTGGGCGCCATATAAATTCTGTCACGTTTCAAAATACTAAAATATTAATTTTTTTTTAATAAACGGTTGCCACCGTTTGTTGTTATCTTTTACCTTTTGACATATGCTACACAACTTTTAATGAGAGCACGGCTAGAACTCGCGGCTAAGGGTGGTTCGTTGCATTGTCAAAAAGAAATACAAGGTGACATGAACTTAAATTGTACCAGTGTAATTTGGTAACCTTGGCTTTGTCCTGACTTCTGGTGAACCTAAATGAAATGTTCACCGAAACTCCCTCCCCAACCATGGTACCTAGGAGTTCGGTTTCTCAGGTACCCCTTTAGGAAAGCACCAGCCAATACCTACCCCCAAGAACCAGAGATCACTTATGACCGCATTGCTTGTCCTCCGATCGCAAACGTTAAATTCTTACAATAATTGTTTTCGTTTTATAATTGGCTTTTATTTATACTACAATTCAGTACTTCTCACCGTACTCTTATTGCTTATTCTAGATTTTAAATTTCATATTTAAAGTTATTAAATTTTAATACATTATTTTATTAATGATAATGATAAATTTAGCATATAATAGGTATAATGTTCAAAACTAGAGTTAGTCCTGTGTCCTTTGAGGTCTTCGTCGGCCTTCGCCTTTTCCCATATTCGGATTTCTCGACCCCAATAGGCGGCTAAGTCTAATTTTAAATTTTGTAAACTATTTTAAATTTCTGCATTAGGGTTAGTATTAATTATTATAAATGATACTAGAAGGCCAGCATGGTGAAATTGACGATTGGCGATTGGTTTTAACAATTGGGTTTGTCACTAAAATATCTGTTTTAGTTTATTTTTTTTTTAAATTACCAACTATTGTGATCAACAGAATTTTTGTTAATTTTTTTTCAATTCGCTTATGTAAGACTTTTTGTTTTTTTTCTTTTATTTATATATTTCAACTTTTTCTTTCTTTTTGTCTTTTGAATTAATTTATTTACATATATATATATATAATTCTTTTCTTAATGCGGTTATGAATAACCATTCAGCCTCGGAAATGAAAAGCTTTTGATTAGCTACAACTAATGAACTTGAAGTAACTTAAGTATCCAGGGGCTTTTAAGTATTAGGATGTCTCTCAATTGCTAACTACTGAATGATTTAGTTTACCTTACTTAGCCGGTTTAGAGATGGCGTTCCTGCTAGGAGGCTGGTCATCTTTCTTGCCTTCAGTACTGATGGCCTGGGAGATATGGTGATGGCTGCTAGAGAGTATAAGGTGCGGGATGATGTTGTAACTTTGACGAGAGACGATGACACCGTGGTTATGGTTACTGGTAGTTAAGACTTCCAAGCTATGGCTGTTGTTGATTTTGGAAGATTTAGAATTGGTTACTGATGTATCAATGGGGGATAGCTGCTGTGGATATTGTAGCTGTGGACTTAAAGAAGACACAAACTTCTAAGCTCTTTGGTTTTTCCTCAGACGAGTTGGCTTTTTTGTCCTTTAACATATTTTCCAACCAAACACCTCTTGTCTTCCTTGGACGTTTTTACTTCTCACATAGGTGGGATTTGGTATTTCTCGTAAGAGGGGGGTTTTACGTAAATTAAACGTGAGTTGACGTGTTGGACCCTAGCGGTCTTTGGGTTTGTCTTATTCTTCAATTTCGTTGTAAGTTCTTTCACTTCTACCTCGAGTGGAAACAGAAATTCAGCCTAACTGGATTGTGCTCCAGTGGTTGAACACAAAATAAGTTTTGTGTTAATATTAAGTTATTATCTTTGTCATCGACGGGAGCGGAGGACGTCAGATATAACCAAAACGCTTCCCGGGCACACAACAAGATGCCCACCCAAAGATTATTGAACTGCGCCTATTGTCTTCTTTTGCGGTTGCTGTATTGTGTTGGTTGCACCTCTAATATATTTGTATGGTGGAGGGTTTATAACCTACTCTTAAGGTGGGATAGATTTTTCACGATCTTTTTAGCACCACTTGTTTCCACTCTGTCTGCCCGTCAAAAAAGAAAGAAAAAAGCGCCAACGGAAACAGCCATTCTATCTCCAGTGTTGCCTTCTTTCTCAACTTCCACACTTGCATTAACAGCTGTTGTCTGCCGTGCTTACACATAAGAAATGGTGTTGCCATTTCTGACATGTTACACATTCTTGTGTTTCATTTTATTGTCTGTACTGTAATATCTTATCTGCAATGAATCAATAGGGTTTCTTTAATCTAATTACTCATTACAATTTATTTTATTTTATCTTGTAGCTGCATATGAGTTTTTAATTTCCTTTTTTTGAAATTTCTTTTTAAATGTTATTTATAATATTATTGTTGTTATTTTTATTTCTGTATTATGTTACATAACTTTTAAAGTATTTATTTACTTTATATACCAAATACGATACTATGACAATTACAATTAGTGTTTGAGCATACTCTGGTACGATGTCCTTAGTATTTTCGGCGTTGCCGTTATTGACAATATTTTCCAGGACTTCCACATTACTTTGTAAAGTGCTCATTTTACCATGCATCCTATCGCCCCAAATAGGGTCTACCATTTAATTATTAGTTCCCTTCTTTTCGTACTACCCATTTTTCTTTTTTAAAACTTTTTATTTGTTTCTTAGTTTCTTCTTACTCTTTAATGATGGCTTCTCTTTACCTTCGCAAATTGTATAACTTAGTTCTGAATTTAATACTTTAAGCTGTATCTTATTGCAGCTTGGTGCGTTTGGCGAGCGCTTTCGATGTGATAACATCATTTTCATGCCACGTTTTTGTTAGTACTGAAGAGGTAGTGTTAAAAATAGTGTTAAGAATAAAAGGTGGTGGGATTAAGTAATTTTGTCCGTTTAAATGGTATTATACAGGTAGGTTGCTTGATATCTGTCATGTTTATTGTGGTAAATAGTTAAATATTTCCGTCTTTTATTATTGGATAGGTAAGTGTGACCATCTGGTAGTGATTTTGGTTTGGAAGAGTGTTTTAATAGTTTTACTGGTGTAAGAATCGTGTCAGAGGTTGTATTTACCTGTTCGGTAATAAAATCTCCGTTAAACATTCGTGTTTTGTAGATTTCCATATTTTCAAGAATGTCTAGCCTTCCTCTTTTTTTAATTGGGTGTGATAGTGTCATACATTTATCTATCTCCCTTGGTTAGTGTCCATGTGTGTTAAGGTGTATTGCGAAGTTGGAGTATTCCCTTTTCCGTTTATATGATCGTATATGTTCTGTAAATCTTGTTTTTAATGTTCGTCCAGTTTGTCCGATGTATGTATGGTTGCAGGTGCAAGTAAGTCTGTATACTCCGCTAGTACCACATTTTTCTTTCTAAAAAATGTTAGTTAATATATATATTTATAATCCTGTGTAAATAAGTCCTCTTGTTGTACGATTGTTTCCTTGTCTTCTTTCTTCAAATTTTTGATGTTGTATTGTCTTAGTACTTTGTCAACGGTTGTGTGGCTCTAGCCATTATTTTTAGCTATAGTGTAAATTGTATCGAATTCTTTGTTGTATTTATCTGGAGCAAGTGGGACTATCTTCAGTCTGTGAATTATATGTCTAAATGTTGCGAGCTTATGTTGAGTTGGATGGTTTGAGGAACTGTGGGCAGTTGTGTCTGTCATGGTTGGTTTTCTATAAAAGTCAAAGTTTAAGGAATCAATTCCTCGTGTTATTGATATTTCAAGATAACGTAAAGTTCGTCTTGTTCTTTTTTCATTGTGTATGTGATTTTTTTATGTATTGTGTTTAAGTCTGTTAGAACTTGTTTGGCGTTGTCTCTTTCTAGGATGCATATTATGTCATCTACGTATCTGTAGTAATGGATTATTTTATGTTTTCTTATCAGTTTTTTGACGTGTAGTTATTTTAAATGTTGCATGAAAATCTCTGTGAAAATTGCGAATGTTGGCTTTCCCACAGGGTTTACATTGGCTCGCTCTTACGCTCTTCTGCTCTTTGCGCACCCCATTGTAAGCTATGCGCAAAAGAGCAGAGCAGAAAAAAGTGCCAATCGTTTATGCGCATTGCGCTTGCCCCTTCTTTTCGTGCGCTACCATGCGCATTCACTTTTATTCTTGGCTCTTTTGCTCTGCGCATAGCGGTTGGTCGTAGGCTCTTTTTATAAGCTCTGTTGTTATACTCTTTGATACCCATAGTTTTTAAAACAATTGTTCCTGCTATAATGATTGTCTAACTAATTAGCTTGAGTTTTACTTTAATGATGATACATCATTTTCGATTTTATTTTCTTATATCTAAAATTCTTAAATGCTAATAATGAGTATTTATAAATTGCTCATTGACTTATTTTCTACTCACACGAGCACTCATGCACGTTTACGTAGTATAACAGGGGAGCAAAATGAACAACATACTTTCTCATTTAACATTGTAATGTTAAGCTGTTGACTCAATTATAGGTTAAATACCTTGTTTAATTACAAAACTCATTACGTTAGCAAAATTTTACAATAAAAATATGAATTAAAAATTAATATATAATTTGCAATCGAGAGTGGATCAGTTACATATAAGTGTATGAATATTCTAAATATATATACATCCTTACCCTTTTAGAACAATTTTAAAATTTGATTTAAGAAATTACAATATTTTTTAGTGGTGTTTATTTTTGTGGTTTAGTGTTTGGCTATTGTTATTTAATATTATTCCATTAAATGTTACTTATTATTTTCTTGATTTTGCAGTTTTTTTATTTTTATTACTTTTCTTAGCCAATTGTTTTGTAGTGTATGTGCACTTATGCGCAAAACTGTGATAATAGGTATATGATCGTAGACATATGAGCAAGACTGTATGCAACATAAAACAAAAATTACAAATTGTTCAAATAAAAATTAATCAAAGGAAATTTATGTATAGTCAGCAGGAAATGCAAGTTCAATGTATAAGAATATTTTTGTTGATCGTGAGAATTTGGATGGTAACCAAATACCATTTTTGTTTATAAATTATTTTATTGGATATACAGCAATATTGTGAAAATGGCGACCACTACAAAATTGTACTATATAAGCCGCTATTTTTATTTAATAAAGACAAAATTAATTTGCAATTCAAATAGACTTGTTAATTCTCACAAAAAGGGCATTTTGATGCTCCGAAGCAAAACGACAGAAGTGCTCAGTAATACTTACCAAACTTAACTACAGCACTGAACATATTACATGGCGATCATGCCAAATTTTAAAAAGGATCCTGAAAAATTTTGAAAAGGATCCTGGTCCTTAAAAGGATCCATTAATACACATACTGAATGACATTTTTAAAAAATGGGAGGAATACGTTCCGGAACCAATCAATAACAAGAAGACAGACACACTCAGCCCCACATACATTCCAAGACCAAAAAACGTCGGACCGAAGCCTTTGACCATCGAGGAATACAGGGAAAGGCAAAAGAAAAGACCACATCAGCCATCATCGAAAAAAAAATAAAATTATCAAACCCCAAAAAGAGAGGTGGAAGAAAAAGACGCTTTCAAGCCGAGTGCAAATTGAGACAAAATATAAAACAAATAAGTCAAGGAAAACAGAAACAAATACTAATAGAATAACTTAAAAAATTAAAATACGAAGGATGGAAGAAATTCTAAATGATGCACACGTTTGAACTAACAGAAGAAGATATACTCAAGACAATATTAAAAAACATTGAACAATCAATGTGGATAAACGACGCGAAAATAGAAGGCAATGAAAATGCATACGCCATTAATGACAACAAAATTGCAATAAGCCAGGAAATAATAATAGTACTTTTAATTATCTTAGTTTCATTTGGATTGTGGAAATTAACAAGAAATTACATAAAAAAGGAAATTGTTAGTAATAGGGTACAAAATGTATAATATAAAATGAATTAAATAAAATATTTTATATAAAATAATTATTGTAAATGGAAGAAATAAACAGGGAATTACAGAAACTAATTACAAATGCAAAAAAATCAGGTAGTAGAAAATACACCAAAGAAACTATTATACAAAAAATAAAATTAATTAAACAACTTAGTAATAAATGCGGTAAATTAATTGTGATTCTACCAAAAATAGAAAGAGAAACAAAAATTAATCAATTCACAGAATTAAAGCAGAGAGCATTGAATAGTATTATAGGAAACAGTAAAGAATTCTCTAGTGAAGAATAATTAGAATTAGAATCAATGTCTAACGAAAACACATTAGAAACAAACATGTCTAATTTCAACAGTAAACAGGCATCGGATATGATCCCGACATTTGATGGAAGGGCAAAACACCTCGAAACATTTTTATCAATGGTCACACTAGTTTATGATGACTTAAATGTGCAAGGAAAAAATCATTTAATAAAATATGTAATAGCAATGAAAATGAACGATAGGGTCAGAGATATTCTAACAATAGAACAAACACCAAAAACTTTGGACGAATTAAAAGCCTCTTTGACTAAAAACTTCAAATCTACAAAGACAGCAAACAGCATTCATTTTGAACTGAAAAATACTAGGCAAAAGGGTAATGTCTTACACCATAAAGAAAAAATAAATTCATTAATTGCAGAGTTAACAATAGCTCAAATATCAGAACTGGGAGAAAATACAAATGAAACATCCCGCTCTTTAATTAAGAAACTTAATGAAAGACTAGCACTAGAAATTTTTCAGGAAGGTCTGTATGAGCAGATACGTATAGCAGTTATAGCAGCCCAACCAAAGACTTTATCCCAAGCTTACGAAATTGCTGGTGCACAAGAAATACCATTACACCTATCAGATACATTTAAAACCCTACAAATAAATAGAAATAATAATAAAAATATAGAAATTAGCAGCAACAATAATTCAAGACAAAAAAATTGTTATAGTAAAAACAATCGCAACAATAATAAGAATAACAGATACAATAATCGCAACAGAAATGACAGAAACTATAAAAACAACAATAATAGAAATTTTAACATTTACAACAGGAATCCAAATAACACCAACAGTAGATACAATACAAATAACGCTCACAACATAAATAATAGGAACACCTACAACAATAATAACCATTCAAATCAAAGAAACAATAACTACCCAAACGTACGCACAATTCACCAACAGGGAAACGAAGAAACCCTGGAGACTCAAAACGAATCTCCAGAAAGGGAAAGTTACAGATTCACACTATAAATCCTAACAATTCAAACTTTATATACCTATCTATCAAAAACCTGACTTACAAACTGACTTTCTTATTAGATACTGGTACGGATATAATATATTTGAACAAGATATTTTGAAACTATATGGCATAACTATCGACTGAATTAGAAACAGTACTGGGAGAACATTGCTGCAAACAAAAATTTTACCTAGTGAACAGTGACTTTCCAATAAACACAGACGGAGTTTTAGGAATGGATTTCTTTTATAAATACAACTGTATAATAAATTACGATACACAAACTATAAGTGCTTACATAAATGAAGACAGTATCACAATTCCGATAGAAACTAATGCAAAACATTTAAGAAGTGTTATTATACCACCAAGAAGTGAAAAAATATTAAAAATTAATATTGAAATAGGCGAAATAGAATAGAAAACGGAGTTTTCGTTGCAAACACGATAATACCTAAATATGGTAATCGCCACATTAAAATTTTAAATACACTAGAAACACCCATACGATTGTCAGATCTTAAACTAGCTACAATACCCTTACAATACTGTAACATTTATAGAATCAATCAGTTGGACAACAAACGTTATTCAGAAAATAGATTTCAGGAATTACTAAAAACAATTAAATTCGAAGACTTTGACGACGAAAAGCGGAAAGCTTTATACGACATATTAAAACAATACCAAGAATTATTTCATTTAGAAGGAGAATCCTTAACCACTAACAACTTTTACAAACAAAATATAGAACTAAACGATAATACCCCAGTATACATAAAAAACTACCGTTTACCACATTCACAGTTAAATGAAATAGACAGACAAGTACAGGAACTACTACAAGACAATATAATAGAGCCATCAATTAGTCCATACAACTCTCCTTTATTATTAGTTCCAAAAAAGGACAAGGTAACATAAAGAATTGGCATTTAGTTGTAGATTACAGACGTTTAAATGACAAAATAGTAAACGACAAATTCCCCCTACCAATACTAGAAGACGTTTTAGACAAACTAGGACGAGCAAAATTTTTTTCAACTCTGGATATGACAAGTTCGTTTCATCAGATAGAACTAGGTACAAATTCAAGAGCAGTTACAGCATTTTCCACTAACAGCGGTCACTACCAATACAATAGACTACCCTTTGGGCTAAAAATATCATCAAACAGTTTTCAGAGAATGCTTACCATAGCATTATCTGGTTTGGAATCTAAAGCATTCCTATATGTAGATGATAAAATTATTTTTGGATGCAGCCTTAAACACCACAATGAAAATCTCATAAGAGTATTTGAAAGATTAAAACAGTACAATTTAAAACTAAAAGCTTCTTAAAACCAGAAGTCCTATTTTTAGGACATCTTATTACAAAAGACGGTATAAGAACCGACCCAGCAAAATATGAAATTATTGAACAGTATCCTATTCCAAAGAATTCTGATGAAGTTAAAAGATTCATAGCCTTCTGTAATTACTATAGAAGATTCATTCCGGACTTTGCTAAAATAGCAACTTGCCTCAATAATTTATTCAAAAAGAAAGTTAAATTTGAATGGACAAAAGATTGTCAAAAAGCATTTGAAACATTAAGAGACAAACTAAAGAACCCACCTATATTGCAATATCCTGATTTTCAGAAACCTTTTATACTGACCACAGACGCCTCAAACGTAGCTTTAGAAGCAGTACTCTCAGAAGGAGAAATTGGTAACGACTTGCCTATATAATATGCAAGCAAATCTTTAAACAAACATGAAAGAAATAAGTCAGTTATTGAAAAGGAAATATGAGGAATTCATTGGGGAATAAAATTTTTTAAACCATACCTGTATGGCAGAAACTTTACTGTAGTAACAGACCATAGACCACTTATTGCACTATTCTCGCATTAAAATCCATCTTCAAAATTTACCAAAATTCGACTCGAATTATCAGACTATGACTTTGATATTATATATAAAAAGGGAGCAAATAACACTAACGCAGACGCGTTATCTCGTATTGAAATAAACTCAAAAATATTAAAGGAAATGATTCCACTCTGTATTGATGAAAAAGAAAGAAAAACTCTGGCAATAACACGTAGCATGCTTAATAAGAATACTAAAAATAAAGAAGATAAAATTAAAATAAAGAACAATTAACAAGAAATTACATAAAAAAGGAAATTGTTAGTAATAGGGTACAAAATGTATAATATAAAATGAATTAAATAAAATATTTTATATAAAATAATTATTGTAAATGGAAGAAATAAACAGGGAATTACAGAAACTAATTACAAATGCAAAAAAATCAGGTAGTAGAAAATACACCAAAGAAACTATTATACAAAAAATAAAATTAATTAAACAACTTAGTAATAAATGCGGTAAATTAATTGTGATTCTACCAAAAATAGAAAGAGAAACAAAAATTAATCAATTCACAGAATTAAAGCAGAGAGCATTGAATAGTATTATAGGAAACAGTAAAGAATTCTCTAGTGAAGAATAATTAGAATTAGAATCAATGTCTAACGAAAACACATTAGAAACAAACATGTCTAATTTCAACAGTAAACAGGCATCGGATATGATCCCGACATTTGATGGAAGGGCAAAACACCTCGAAACATTTTTATCAATGGTCACACTAGTTTATGATGACTTAAATGTGCAAGGAAAAAATCATTTAATAAAATATGTAATAGCAATGAAAATGAACGATAGGGTCAGAGATATTCTAACAATAGAACAAACACCAAAAACTTTGGACGAATTAAAAGCCTCTTTGACTAAAAACTTCAAATCTACAAAGACAGCAAACAGCATTCATTTTGAACTGAAAAATACTAGGCAAAAGGGTAATGTCTTACACCATAAAGAAAAAATAAATTCATTAATTGCAGAGTTAACAATAGCTCAAATATCAGAACTGGGAGAAAATACAAATGAAACATCCCGCTCTTTAATTAAGAAACTTAATGAAAGACTAGCACTAGAAATTTTTCAGGAAGGTCTGTATGAGCAGATACGTATAGCAGTTATAGCAGCCCAACCAAAGACTTTATCCCAAGCTTACGAAATTGCTGGTGCACAAGAAATACCATTACACCTATCAGATACATTTAAAACCCTACAAATAAATAGAAATAATAATAAAAATATAGAAATTAGCAGCAACAATAATTCAAGACAAAAAAATTGTTATAGTAAAAACAATCGCAACAATAATAAGAATAACAGATACAATAATCGCAACAGAAATGACAGAAACTATAAAAACAACAATAATAGAAATTTTAACATTTACAACAGGAATCCAAATAACACCAACAGTAGATACAATACAAATAACGCTCACAACATAAATAATAGGAACACCTACAACAATAATAACCATTCAAATCAAAGAAACAATAACTACCCAAACGTACGCACAATTCACCAACAGGGAAACGAAGAAACCCTGGAGACTCAAAACGAATCTCCAGAAAGGGAAAGTTACAGATTCACACTATAAATCCTAACAATTCAAACTTTATATACCTATCTATCAAAAACCTGACTTACAAACTGACTTTCTTATTAGATACTGGTACGGATATAATATATTTGAACAAGATATTTTGAAACTATATGGCATAACTATCGACTGAATTAGAAACAGTACTGGGAGAACATTGCTGCAAACAAAAATTTTACCTAGTGAACAGTGACTTTCCAATAAACACAGACGGAGTTTTAGGAATGGATTTCTTTTATAAATACAACTGTATAATAAATTACGATACACAAACTATAAGTGCTTACATAAATGAAGACAGTATCACAATTCCGATAGAAACTAATGCAAAACATTTAAGAAGTGTTATTATACCACCAAGAAGTGAAAAAATATTAAAAATTAATATTGAAATAGGCGAAATAGAATAGAAAACGGAGTTTTCGTTGCAAACACGATAATACCTAAATATGGTAATCGCCACATTAAAATTTTAAATACACTAGAAACACCCATACGATTGTCAGATCTTAAACTAGCTACAATACCCTTACAATACTGTAACATTTATAGAATCAATCAGTTGGACAACAAACGTTATTCAGAAAATAGATTTCAGGAATTACTAAAAACAATTAAATTCGAAGACTTTGACGACGAAAAGCGGAAAGCTTTATACGACATATTAAAACAATACCAAGAATTATTTCATTTAGAAGGAGAATCCTTAACCACTAACAACTTTTACAAACAAAATATAGAACTAAACGATAATACCCCAGTATACATAAAAAACTACCGTTTACCACATTCACAGTTAAATGAAATAGACAGACAAGTACAGGAACTACTACAAGACAATATAATAGAGCCATCAATTAGTCCATACAACTCTCCTTTATTATTAGTTCCAAAAAAGGACAAGGTAACATAAAGAATTGGCATTTAGTTGTAGATTACAGACGTTTAAATGACAAAATAGTAAACGACAAATTCCCCCTACCAATACTAGAAGACGTTTTAGACAAACTAGGACGAGCAAAATTTTTTTCAACTCTGGATATGACAAGTTCGTTTCATCAGATAGAACTAGGTACAAATTCAAGAGCAGTTACAGCATTTTCCACTAACAGCGGTCACTACCAATACAATAGACTACCCTTTGGGCTAAAAATATCATCAAACAGTTTTCAGAGAATGCTTACCATAGCATTATCTGGTTTGGAATCTAAAGCATTCCTATATGTAGATGATAAAATTATTTTTGGATGCAGCCTTAAACACCACAATGAAAATCTCATAAGAGTATTTGAAAGATTAAAACAGTACAATTTAAAACTAAAAGCTTCTTAAAACCAGAAGTCCTATTTTTAGGACATCTTATTACAAAAGACGGTATAAGAACCGACCCAGCAAAATATGAAATTATTGAACAGTATCCTATTCCAAAGAATTCTGATGAAGTTAAAAGATTCATAGCCTTCTGTAATTACTATAGAAGATTCATTCCGGACTTTGCTAAAATAGCAACTTGCCTCAATAATTTATTCAAAAAGAAAGTTAAATTTGAATGGACAAAAGATTGTCAAAAAGCATTTGAAACATTAAGAGACAAACTAAAGAACCCACCTATATTGCAATATCCTGATTTTCAGAAACCTTTTATACTGACCACAGACGCCTCAAACGTAGCTTTAGAAGCAGTACTCTCAGAAGGAGAAATTGGTAACGACTTGCCTATATAATATGCAAGCAAATCTTTAAACAAACATGAAAGAAATAAGTCAGTTATTGAAAAGGAAATATGAGGAATTCATTGGGGAATAAAATTTTTTAAACCATACCTGTATGGCAGAAACTTTACTGTAGTAACAGACCATAGACCACTTATTGCACTATTCTCGCATTAAAATCCATCTTCAAAATTTACCAAAATTCGACTCGAATTATCAGACTATGACTTTGATATTATATATAAAAAGGGAGCAAATAACACTAACGCAGACGCGTTATCTCGTATTGAAATAAACTCAAAAATATTAAAGGAAATGATTCCACTCTGTATTGATGAAAAAGAAAGAAAAACTCTGGCAATAACACGTAGCATGCTTAATAAGAATACTAAAAATAAAGAAGATAAAATTAAAATAAAGAACAAGAAAAAGAATTGTATATCTCAACAGGAGACTGATCACCTCCATATGTGGGAATGTATATCAATAACTGATATAAAGAAGCTTCAAAAAATAAAACTTATATATGAAAATAATGATAATAATAATCTGCAGAATAAATATAATGATAATATTACACGCGTGATATGCAATGAAAGCGAAAATCCAATGTTTTCAGAAACATTTATGGAGAAACTTTTATTGAAAATTAAGAAATTGAAAAATAAAAAGTACGTACTTTATGATAATGATGAAATATTTAAATATATACCGGTGGAAAAGTTGAAAGAAGAAGAATGACGTCGATATAATTATATATAGAATGCCAAAAAGAGTAAATGATAACATAAAACAGTACAGATTAATAGAAGAATTTCATAATTCACCTTATGGTGGACATTTCGGAATAAGAGAGACATTAACAAAATTAAAACAGCGATTTATTTGAAAAAACCCTAGTAGAACAAGTCATTTTAAAATATGGTTTGTTAAACATTCTCAAAACAGATAAAGGTACTGAATTTACGAATGAGTTAATGAGAGAGATTTGTGTATTATTAAAAATAAAACAGAGTTTCTCGACGCCTTACCACCATGAAACCTTAGGAACAGTAGAACGCAATCACCGTGTTCTAAATGAATAGTTTCTAAACTTTGTAAAAGACAACAATTGGCATGAATGGATACCATACTTTGCCTTCGCTTTCAATACAACTCCCAATGTAGATGCAAATTATACACCATTCGAACTGGTATATGGGAAACTTTCTAGACTACCAGGTGACGAATTGAGTGAGCCCAAAAAGATCTACAATTTAGAAAATTACTTAAATGAACTTAAAATTAGACTCCGTCATTCTTTGCAAAAAGCTAGAGACATAATAATAGAATAATAAAAATAGAAGTAAAGAATAAGAGAAAACTAGAATCAAAAAAAAAACAAAACAGAATAAGACTAAATATAGGAGACCTAGTTTTGGTAAAAAACGAAAATAAAAAAAAACTAGATCGACCATACAAAGGTCCGTATAAAGTACTGGATATAGATGACCTAAATGTAATTATAGAAATAGATAAAACAAAAGTTAAAATTATACATAAAAACAATTTGAAAAAGTTTATTTCTTAAGTAAACATTAATAAAGTAACAAAAAAAAAATTTTTTTTAATAACAGCAATCTTTAAAATAATTTTATTTCATAAGTAAATAAATACGAGGGCTGCTCCATATATTTCTGGCCTAATAGTGAAAATGCGAATATAGTTTTATTGTTTTTCAAAGTGTTCTCCAGCATGATTTATACACTTTTGCATGCGCTCAAACCACCTCTAAAACATGGTTTTTGAACACTTCAACAGCTTCTTCTGGCGACGAAAATCTTTGACCACGCATAATTGCATATTAAGAAATCTTAAACACATAATTAATAAGAATATTTTTTTTTTTTAATAATACCCAAAACCAAAAAGGGTGAGGGTGTAGTGTATGTGCACTTATGCGCAACACTGTAATAATAGGCATATGCTCGTAGACATATGAGCAAGACTGTATGCAACATAAAACTAAAAATACAAATTGTTCTAATAAAAATTAATCAAAGGAAATTTATGTATGGTCAGCAGAAAATGTAAGTTCAATGTATAAGTATATTTTTGTTGATCGTGAGAATTTGGATGGTAACCAAATACCATTTTTGTTTATAAATTTTTTATTGGATATACAGCAATATTGTGAAAATGATGACCACTACAAAATTGTACTATATAAGCCGCTATTTTTATTTAATAAAGACAGAATTAAAATGCAGTTCAAATAGACTTGTTAATTCTCACAAAAAGAGCATTTTGATGCTCGGAAGCAAACCGGCAGAAGTGCTTAGTAATACTTACCTATAGCACTAAACATATTACAGTTTATTTTAAGTTAAAGTTTTTTGCATTTGTAATTTGACTAATGCTTAGAACAACAAAAAATTAATTATATTGTATGAGTATGTTTTATTTTGTCTTATGTCAGTTATGATTCAACTGAAGCATAAAATAAAAAAATGCTATTGCCCTTTTTTTTTTGTTAATTTTTTGTATTTTTTTTAACATATTCTTATGAAGAGTTTTGTTTGTTTTATTATTGATATTTACTGTTACATTTAAATCACTTTTGCCTATTACTTTATATGGACCCTTATAAGATGGTTTTTCTTCTTATTTGCTACTTTAACTACTACTAAATCCTCTATTTTTAATTCTATTTTATTAACGTTTTTGTTAGAATCTATTTGTCTTTTTCTTTACATTTTCTATTATCTTTCTTGCGTTTTTCAGAGAATATCTTTGTCTTTTTTTTAGTTTATTAACATAAACTTCAAAATTGTAAACTCTCGGATGATTCATATCTTCATCACCTGGTAATATAGGTAGTTTAATCTGTATTCACATGAGGAGTTGTATGTATGCAAACGTGTAATAAGGAATCCATTGTTCATCCTCTACAAAAGACAATCAGGTATGTGATGAATTTCGATCGACTTCAAAAGTAAATCGAGTTTCCAAATCGATAAGAGTGTGATGAATTTCGATCGATTTCATTTTCCATTTTTGCTTTAATTCCATGTTGTTTTAACAAAAATTGCAACCATGCTTTCAAACGCACCTTTGACTTAAATGACATAATACGAAGTGAACAGGTGAACATTGTGCAGCAAAAAAAAAAAATTGAAAAAAAAAGCCTATGGAATGGGTTTTATTGGATTTGCGGGAAAACATGTGAGATAATTTTTATCATAAGATGACATTTTAATTTAATTTATTTTAAGATTTATACAATGTTTTCGGCTCAATAAAGAAGGATTTATGTTTGTCCTTAACAAGATCGAAAATGTCTGGAAAGATATGTGCGTCGATTCCAATTGTATTGCAATTGGCAGCTTCCCTACGATTTTTAGCTGAAGGAAGTTTTCAATGATCTGTTTGAAGCGATTTCAATATAACAATGCATCGTACATTAGTATCAAAATCATTGAAAAAAATGTATAACTGCCTGGAAAGAAAAATTTGGGCAGTATTCATTAAATTAGAATCCAGCAAAGAAAATTTAAGAAAATCTAAACAATTTCTTTTTGAAAAATATGGTTTACTTGGCGTTATAGGAATGTGTGTACCGTCTATACACCCAGTCAGCCAGAAATATTGTAGAAAGGACAATTGGGGTTCTGAAAAGTCGGTTTGGGTGTTTGTTTAGAACCTTGTGGTATTTACCGTGGAAAGCAGTTCAAGTTATAAATATTTGTTGTGATTTTCATAATCTGTGGAACTCACACACCTGAAATTATTATTGAAGGCGTCAGCAATCAAAGCTATGAAATAGATGACGAAGAAGTCCCCATCGGATCTGCCCTTTAAAAAATGATGCTGTAGCTATAAGAAATGACATAGCTGGAAATTTAAATTCTATTTTTTTAAATGTATCATTTCGAAATGAATGCAAAAACTTACTTAATTTAAA
This sequence comes from Gymnosoma rotundatum, assembly GCA_916610165.2. NCBI lineage: Eukaryota > Metazoa > Arthropoda > Insecta > Diptera > Tachinidae > Gymnosoma > Gymnosoma rotundatum. Next base: position 61,206,111 of record OU744339.1, read on the forward strand.
ATTTTAAATTGAAAATTTAATTCACATTCGTTTTGATAAAAAAATTAAATTTGATATTCCATAAACTTTATGAAGGCATCCTCTTGCCATAAATTTTCAGCCCAATTTTAAACAAAAATTCCGTGCGAGTTCTTTCACTTTTCCCTTTTCTCCAATTATAAATTTTTCCCCTTTTGATTGACTGCGGAAAGTGAAAAAAATTCGGGGGAAAAAAGTAGGTATTATAAATTATAAAATAAAAAATATATGAAAATAAACAAAAAAACTCCCTTCAAATTACGATGATGCCACTTTTTTATAAGTTTATTCCCACGGAATTCATAATTGGAGGAATCTTTTCTCAAGAAAAATTTTTTCCGTGGGAAAGAAATTCCGTAAGGATATTCATAATTGAGCTGTTTTATTTTTATGCTTACAAAAATTTTACTTACATTTTTCTTTACTTTATTAATATGAAAAACAAAATTCACAATGCAATGCTAATGTGAATTAAAAACGAGTTCAAAGTTATAATAACGGTTTTTATCACATGGCAAAACGATTACTTTTTTCATAGAACGAAATGGAATTTGAAATCGAGAACATAAAAACGAAAAAATAACCACATCACACCTTTTACCTTATTCTACTCGATTTTATATCGAAATCGATTTTCATCACATACCCGAATATATTCGTTCAGAACCCAATGATTTCTCTCAACAGTTCCTAAAGTCTTTTGAAAATATGCAGTCGAAAATTTTTGTATTATCTTTAAGAGTCTACATATTTCTCTCATTAGTTCATTGGCGAAGTCTGTTCCTATGACCGACTTGAGTATCACAAATAGTCCGTATATCAGTATTACGTTTTCCACCAAAGCCTTTGCTACTGACTTAGCCTCTTTTGTCTTTATTGGATAAGCCATAATAAGTACCTATTGTTATTTGTATAGTACTAAAGTTATTCGTCGGTGTGACTGTTATTTTCAGTTGTTCGTTTGTGTGTCCAATTTGTTTATTTCTCTGACAGAAATCGCATTTGGGTACAAAGCTTTTTGATGTTTTATTCATTCCCTTTCAATTGTATTTTTTAGTTAATCTCGCTGGGGTGTATTATGGTATAACTCTTTAAATTCGAATGAGGTTTTCTATATTAAAATATTGTAACGTCATTTTTATTTATTTTACAATTTCTATTGTAGTTGGCCTTAAATTCATCTGCAGGAATTATAATAAATATTGCAACATTAGCATTAATTAATTTATTTAACTAAATAATTTTTTTTTAATTGTTACATTTTGTACCCGAATCTGATAGGTTTTTTTATATATTACAGGTCAAAAACAACAACACCAGAACAGTATTAAAAACTGGCTAATTTAATGGCATCTACACCAGACATCCCAACATTAAAATCTGCTCCAACACCGCTTTGATAGCTACCTTCTGCAAAGAATCCCAAAGCGGCCACAGCTCGGTCAAGCGGTGAAGAAGTCGAGGAATTTGGCTGCACCTTATGAGCCAAAATGTCTAAAACATGTTTTAACGCGTCTTGGTTTAAACGAAAGGTCTTTTTAAATCTGTAAAAGTAAATTATTTTACAATATTTTAATATTTCACTTTCACAATAAAATTTACAATTGATAAACTTACAATTGATCCTTTTAAATGGATTGCAACTGTTTCTAAATCTGATTTTTACAACCCTTGCCTCAGTATTTCTCAGGTTATTCTCCTCTCTCACCAACAATAATGCAGCTGCTATAGTCTCCATTCCTCCTTGAAATTTAAAAAAATAATTAATCCCCAACAAACAATTTTTTTAAGTTTTGCTTTTGGTCTTTCTATATAATCACAATTCTATTAATTTTTTTAGTTATATACCTTTATCTTCACACGATTTTTTACGCTGTAATATATTTATGAACTAATAAACATTGTGTAAACATTGTCATCTTCTTCTTTTTCTTTCGATTCCGTTTTTCTTCCGAATACCAATTTTCGATCGCAACGGAAGTGAATGCGGAAACTTAATCTAAACGCAAAATAGAGGTGATTACTTTCTGACGATTTTTAATTCATACCTTTTGCTTCTACTAGCGTTTTACTTATTTTCTTATCATTTTCTGATGGTAAATTTTTCAGCGATTCAGACAGAACCACTTGTATTCTGAATAATTAATCTGCATTTGTGTTATTTACCCCCTCTTTGTATACTATCTTAAATCATACTTTGAAAGTTACAATCTTATTATTGTTAGCCTTGAACTTGGGTATTTCCAAACTAGTAATATTGTTGATGCCACTTCGGCGACAATAGATTTTCCTCAGTCATATTCTCTAACGAATTTTTTTTCTTGCAACGTTGTAGCGGTACTGGATTGCATAAAGTTTTGAAATATATAATGCTACCTGCCGTAATTCGTTAAATTTGTTAATCAGCCCAATTATGAATATTCTAACGGAATTTCTTTCCCACGGAAAATTTTTTTCTCAAGAAATTATGAATTCCGTGGAATAAAATTGCAAAAAAGTGGCATCATCATAATTTGAAGGAGTTTTTTGTTTATTTTAATATAATTATTATTATATAACTTATAATGCCTACTTTTTTCCCCGAATTTATTTTACTTTTCGCAGTCAATTAAAAGGAGAAAAATTGTATAATTGAAGAAAAGGAAAAGTGTAAGAACTCTGTCGTATACGTCTTACTCAATGACTTCTTTGCATTAGTTATTAGTATGTTGATTTTTTCATATATTCTACTTATTACATGTTGTTTTAGTTGCCAACATTTTTTTCTTTGTTATTTTTACAGAACGTAAGTAATGTGGAGTTAAAAATGCATTTTAATTTTTTGTTGAGTTTCCATGTAAAAGTTGAATATTTTGACATTTAAATACGTATTTTTTTATAATTTCTTATTTTCTTCAATCGTATTTACAACCAATACTTATTTATTATTCCTAAATTTAATTTTGGTCAGAAAATGCCAACATTTGGCCACTGACATTTATTTAGTCTCAATATTCACAGGGGCCAAAGGTTGGTTTTTTTGGAAGAAAGCTAATTCTTGTGAGGATTAAACTGAAAAATAACACTGAAGTTCCCAACAATATCAATACCATTTGGATATATTATATACAGAACACAACATCGATAAAATTTTAAGTAAACTTTTACTATTGATTTAAAGTGCACATATATTTTATTTAAATGTATTAATACAAATTTATAATAAAATTAGAAACAAATTATAATCTTTAAACTAGTATTAATTAAACAATATTAGTAAAACTTTCTTCCAAATAGCTTTGATTTTAATTTTGCAGTAGTTGTTTAGCTTCTTCATCTAACTCTAATGAGGTTGATTTCCATTTTTGTCGAATACTGGACATATATGGGTCTGATGTGCAGAACAAAATATTAATAAGATCTTCATCAGTACAATTTCTGGAAATTTTTCTTGTATTGTGCTCGCGAAAGAATCTGTAGTCTTTGTTCCTTTTTTCTTGCGCTTCTTCTGAGAGATCTCCAATTGGAGGCATATTGTGCTGAATTATTTGTTCCCCATGGAACAAAATTTTGTGAACTGTGGTTGGCATATGTCTCCAAGAATATTTTTGGTTATAAAGGGTTGCTGTCTCATTAGCATACTGACAAAATTTTTTTGCATCTGTCTTTTTGCTACATGCTATAACTTCTAATATGATTTGGAATCGTCGTATTAAATCATAATCTACTCCAGTTATAGAAGCTGCAGTTTCTGGATCGGAAAAAAATCTCCTTGCTGTGTTTTCATCATTGGAATTTCCTTCTCCTTGCGTTGGCTTGTCAACTATAATGCCTATCTCTCAGTATTTTTCTTGAATATCTTTTTTTTTTTTTGTTGCTTTCTTTTTTCCAAATTTTCTTTGTTGTTTCTCACTGTTTCGCCTAACGGGCCAAATTCCAAATCGTATCCCAATTTAAGAATATGCTCCATAAAACGAATTCTAGCATGAAGAGGTGACATTCCAAATTCACATAGTTCATTAAAACTATCGTCTTGTGTTGGTGGTTAGCTCAATTGACTTGATGTTTTTTGGCATATGGTGCAGCTTGACGAAGACTTTGTTTCGGTTAAAGCTTTTGCAACTTTTCCATCGATCATTGTAAGTGACATTTTAAAGTTAACTTCGATGCATTAGTCATTAAATTCAAATATCACTGGTTGAAGTTCTTTAATTTCATCTCTTATTTTGCCAACTTCTTCAGTTATGACATCTTTTTCTTTTCTTTTTTGTAAGCAAACTTTATTGGTCTACAAAATTTTGTTGTCGAGGGAATTTCATTCTTCCATACATCTATCTCTGCAGCTCTACTAGTTGATGGCTCTGAACCAATATAAATTTTTGTTAAACATAATGGAACGAAAGAAATCATGAATAAAATGGCATCTGATGAATTTTCCGCGTTACATTTTCCACTCACACGAACACTCATGCACGCTTATGCAGTATAACAGGGGACCAAAATTAACAACATACTTTCTCATTTATCATCGTAATGTTAAGCTGGATGATACCTTCTCCGTAAGGGTACCCAGGTACTTTGGATTATCGCTGCATCTAACACGTATTTCATTATTTTTTTGTCGTTTTCTATTATATATTATGTATATAGAGTCGTTCTGGCTCCTTATGAAATTTTCTTCGTGTGCCAACTTTGGTATTCTGCGTTTCGATTCCGCTCAGTTTCTTTTGATTGTATGTATTCTGCTTTACGATCAGAGCTCTCTGTTGTTCTTTTGTTGTAAGTAGAAAATGAGATAAAATGTTCAGAAATAAGTTAAAAAAACAAATTTAATTACTTTTGATTAATTTATTTAATTAAATAAAATTTTTTTAAATTGCTAATTTTTGTACCCGAATCTGATATGTTTTTTTATATATTACAGGCCAAAAAAACAACACCAGAACAGTATTAAAAACTGGCTAATTTAATGGCATCTAAAACAGACATCCCTTGATCTAGGGTATTTCCAAACTAGTAACATTGTTGATCCCAATTCGGCGACAATAGATTTTCCTCAGTCATATTTTCTAACGAATTCTTTATTTTTTCTTGCAACGATGTAGCGGTACTGGATTACATAAAGTTTTGAAAATATATAATGCTTCCTTCCGTAATTCGTTAAATTTGTTAATCAGCCCAATTATGAATATTCTCACGGAATTTCTTTCCCACGGAAAAAAATTTTCTTGAGAAAAAAATTCTCCAATTATGAATTCCGCGAAAATAAAGTGGCATCATCATAAATTGAAGGTAGTTTTTTGTTTATTTTCATATAATTTTAATTTTATAATTTATAATACCTTCTTTTTTCCCCGGAATTTTTTTCACTTTTCGCAGTCAATTAAAAGGGGAAAATTGTATAATTGGACAAAAGGAAAAGTGTAAGAACTCGCACGGAATGTTTGTTTATAATTGGGCTGAATATGTATTTGTTTTTCCTTCGGTGTCAACTTACCATCGTTAAAACACTTTTAGTAGCCTTTTCTAATTCCTCAATTTCCTCTCTTCTTATGTGTATAGTCTCTGTCGTATACATCTTACTCAATGACTTCTTTGCATTAGTTAGTAGTATATTGACTTTTACATATATTCTACTTATCACATTTTGTTTTAGTTGCCTACATTTTTTTCTTTGTTATATTTAAAGTACGTCTTCTACTCTCGACTTGATTTAAAGTCCCAAGGAATTCTAAATTCTTTACTACACCGTGTATCTTTTCTTTACATTTATCTAATTGGATTCTTGCAATTCATTTTATTGTCTGTATTGTAATATCTTATCTGCAATGAATCAATATAAGGTTTCTTTAATCTTTAATCTAATTACTCATTACAATTTATTTTATCTTGTATCTTATACATAGAAGTTTTTATTTTCCTTTTTTTGAAATTTCTTTTTAAATCTTATTTATAATATTATTGTTGTTCTTTTTAATTCTGTACTTTATTACATAACTTTTAAAGTATTTATTTACTTTATATACCAAATATGCAACTATGACAATTACAATTAGTGTTTGAGCATACTCTGGTACGATGTCCTTAGTATTTTCGGCGTTACCGTTACTTACAATATTTTCCTGGACTTCCACATAGGGTCTACCATTTAATTATATGTTCCCTTCTTTTCGTTCTACCCGTTTTTCTTTTTTAAAACTTTTAATTTGTTTCTTAGTTTCTTCGTACTCTTCGATGATGGCTTCTTTTCTTCCATCGCAAATTGTATAACTTAATTCTGACTTTAATACTTTAAGCTGTATCTTATTGCAGCTTACAAAATTCCTTCTGTTGGTTTTGATTTTTTGTATTTTTATTTTCGGTATTTATGGACCTATTTTCGACTCTTCTATTCCGTTATCTTCATTTTGTGTCAACAATGTACATTGTCATATTTTTTTTGGTGAAAACCGTCGTCTCTGCCTGTATACTTGGTACGTTTGGCGAGCGCTTTCAATGTGATAATATTATTTTTAAGCCACGTTTTTGTTAGTACTGAAGAGGTAGTGTTAAAAATAGTGTTAAGAATAAAAGGTGGTGGGTTTAAGTAATTTTGTCCGTTTAAATGGTATTATACAGCTAGGTTGCTTGATATCTGTCATATTTATTGAGGTAAATAGTTTAATAATTCCGTCTTTTATTATTGGATAGGTAAGTGTGACCATCTGGTGGTGTTTTTCGTTTGGAAGAGCGTTTTATTAGTTTTAGTGGTGTAAGAATCGTGTCAGAGGTTGCGTTTACCTGTTCGGTAATAATATCTAAGTTAAACATTCGTGTTTTGCAGATTTCCATATTTTCAAGAATGTCTAGCTTTTCTCCTTTTTTAATTGGGTGTGATAGTGTCATACATACATCTATCTCCCTTGGTTAAAGTCCATGTGTGTTAAGGTGTATTGCGAAGTTGGAGTATTCCCTATTCCGTTTATATGATCGTATATGTTCTGTAAATCTTGTTTTTAATGTTCGTCCAGTTTGTCCGATGTATGTATGGTTGCAGGTGCAAGTAACTCTGTATACTCCGGTAGTACTACATTTTTCTTTCTGGAAAAGGTTAGTTAATTTATATATTTCTGTTTGTATCGATTGTTTCCTTGTCTTCTTTCTTATTATTTTTCTGTATACTCCGGTAGTACTAATTTTTTTTTTTCTACCATTTAATTATATGTTCCCTTCTTTTCGTGCTACCCGTTTTTCTTTTTTATAACTTTTAATTTGTTTCTTAGTTTCTTCTTACTCTTCGATGATGGCTTCTTTTTCCACCGCAAATTGTATAACTTAATTCTGACTTAATACTTTAAGCTGTAACTTATTGCAGCTTACAAAATTCCTTCTGTTGGTTTTGAATTTTTGTATTTCTATTTTCGGTATTTATGGACCTATTTTCGACTCTTCTATTCCGTTATCTTCATTTTGTGTCAACAATGTACATTGTCATATTTTTTCGATGAAAACCGTCGTCTCTGCCTGTATACTTGGTACGTTTGGCGAGCTGTTTCGATGTGATAACATCATTTTCAAGCCACGTTTTTGTTAGTACTGAATAGGTAGTGTTGAAAATAGTGTTAGGAATAAAAGGTGGTGGGTTTAATTAATTTTGTCCGTTTAAATGGTATTATACAGCTAGGTTGCTTGATATCTGTCATATCTATTGAGGTAAATAGATTAATAAATTCGTCTTTTATTATTGGATAGGTAAGTGTGACCATCTGGTGGTGTTTTTCGTTTGGAAGAGTGTTTTAATTGTTTTAGTAGTGTAAGAATCGTGTCAGAGGTTGTGTTTACCTGTTCGGTAATAATATCTCAGTTAAACATTCGATTTTTGCAGATTTCCATATTTTCAAGAATGTCTAGCTTTTCTTCTTTTTTACATGGGTGTGATAGTGTTATACATACATCTATCTCCCTTGGTTAGTGACCATGTGTGTTAAGGTGTATTGCGAAGTTGGAGTATTCCCTATTCCGTTTATATGATCGTATATGTTCTGTAAATCTTGTTTTTAATGTTCGTCCAGTTTGTCCGATGTATGTATGGTTGCAGGTGCAAGTAAGTCTGTATACTCCGGTAGTAATACATTTTTCTTTCTGGAAAAGGTTAGTTAATCTATATATTTCTTGTTGTATCGATTGTTACCTTGTCTTCTTTCTTCTTATTTTTCTGTATACTCCGGTAGTACTACATTTTTCTTTCTGGAAAAAGTTAGTTAATCTATATATTTCTGGTTGTATCAATTGTTTCCTTGCCTTCTTCTTCTTATTTTTGATGTTGTATTGTCTTAGTACTTTGTCAACGGTTGTGTGGCTCTAGTCATTATTTTTAGCTAAAGTGTAAATTGTATCGAGTTCTTTGTTGTATTTATCTGGAGCAAGTGTTAGTCACACTTAAGTCTGTGAATCATATGTCTAAATGCTGCGAGCTTATGTTGAGTAGGATGGTTTGAGGAACTGTGGGCAGTTGTGTCTGTCATGGTTGGTTTGCTATAAATGTCAAAGTTTAAGGAATCAATTCCTCGTGTTATTGATATGTCAAGATAATGTAAAGTTCGTCTTGTTCTTTTCCAATGTGTATGTGATTTTTTAATGTATTGTGTTTAATTCTGTTAGAACTTGTTTGGCGTTGTCTCTTTCTAGGATGCATATTATGTCGTCTATGTATCTGTAGTAATGGGTTATTTTATGTTTTCTCATCAGTTTTTTGACGTGTAGTTGTTTTAAATGTTGCATGAAAATCTCTGATTGGCTCGCTCTTTTGCTCCTCTGCTCTTCTTTTTTTAACTATGCGCAAAAGTGCGGAGCAGAAAAAAAGAGCCTATCGTTTATGCGCATTGCGCTTGCTCCTTTTTTTCATGCGCTGCTCTTTGAGCCATGCCTATTCAGTTTATTTTTGGCTCTTTTGCCCTGCGCATTGAGCAAAAGAGCAGCTCTTTTGCTCGTGCTCCTTCGTGGGGCAAAGCGGATAGTCATGGGCTCTTTTTATAAGCTCTGTTGTTATACTCTTTGATACTCGTACCCATAGTTTTTAAAACAATTGTTCTGCTATAATGATTGTCTAACTAATTAGCTTGAGTTTTACTTTAATGATGATACATTATTTTCATTTTTACTTTTTTATATCTAAAATACTTAAATGCTAATAATTAGTATTTCTAAATTGCTTATTGACTTATTTTCCACTCACACGAACACTCATGCACGCTTATGCAGTATAACAGGGGACCAAAATTAACAACATACTTTCTCATTTATCATCGTAATGTTAAGCTGGATGATACCTTCTCGGTAAGGGTACCCAGGTACTTTGGATTATCGCTGCATCTAACACGTATTTCATTATTTTTTTGTCGTTTTATATTATATATTATGTATATAGAGTCGTTCTGGCTCCTTATGAAATTTTCTTCGTGTGTCAACTTTGGTATTCTGCGTTTCGATTCCGCTCAGTTTCTTTTGATTGTATGTATTCTGCTTTACGATCAGAGCTCTCTGTTGTTTTTTTGTTGTAAGTAGAAAATGAGATAAAATGTTCAGAAATGAGTTAAAAAAACAAATTTAATTACTTTTTATTAATTTATTTAATTAAATAAAATTTTTTTAAATTGCTAATTTTTGTACCCGAATCTGATATGTTTTTTTATATATTACAGGCAAAAAAAACAACACCAGGACAGTATTAAAAACTGGCTAATTTAATGGCAGCTTAAGCAGACATCCCAACATTAAAATCTGCTCCAACACCGCTTTGATAGCTACCTTCTGCAAAGAATCCCAGTGGTGAAGAAGTCAAGGAATTTGGCTGCACCTTATAAGCAAAAATGTCTAAAACATATTTTAACGCGTCTTGGTTTAAACGAAAGCTCTCTTTAAATCTGTAAAAGTTAATTATTTTACAATATTTTAATATTTCACTTTCACAATAAAAATTACAATTGACAAACTTACAATTGATCGCTCATTTCAAATGGATTGCAATTGTCTCTAATTCTGATTTTTTCAACCCTTGCCTCTGTATTTCTCATGTTATTCTCCTATCCACCAACAATAATGCAGCTGCTATAGTCTCCAATCCTTCTTAAAATTAAAAAAAATAATTAATCCCCTACAAAAAATTTTTTTAAAGTTTTGCTTTTTGTCTTTCCATATTTAATCACAATACTATTAACTTTTTTTTAATTATATATCTTTATCTTCACAAGATTTTTTTATTTATAAACAACTAATTTTTATTTTGTGTTTACATTTTTTATTTAACAATATGATTATTAAACTTTATCAAGAACTTATTTTTAATTATAAATACATATAACTTTTTGTATTAAATTGGACATTTGTTTACGAAAATGATAACAAACTTGATATATAATTTTACATAAGAATGACAAGGCTCTTAATGGGTAAAGCATTTTTTATAAATTTTAGAATTTCCTTAAAGATCTCTTCAAAAGTTTTATATTTATTCCCATATTGATATTTAAAAAAATTTTTGACAATTTCTGAGCCCCGTAACTCGAAAAATATGAGCAATCGCCAATTTTTTTACATGTTTTTTTCTTATTATACCCTTCACGACATCACGGATGGACAGACGGACATCGCACAATCGACTTCGCTATGCATAAGAAGTCAAAATATATCGCACTTGATCAACAATAGGGTATTAACTCAAAATTTTTGAAATATCACTTTTTTCAAGAAATCAGATAATAATATCAATATCTATCTACTGTAAAAATTTCAACGTATTCCGTTTACTCTTTCATCTCGAAAACCACTTTTAAGACATATTCATGATAATGTAGTGATTACACTTATTTCAACAAAAAGGTATTATTTGAGTTAATATCCTCTTGTTGATCAAGTGCGATATGTACTTTATGGGGTCAAAAATTGATATTGTAGAAATTACACACGAAATAACAAACTTAGATATAACCTTTTTTCCATTTTTTGAGGTAAAGGGTATTTAAATGAACCAAAGTCGAAAAAAGACAATTTTAATTAATTTATATAATCCACGGTTCAAATCCTAATTGGAAAAAAATGAAATTAGACGCAAAGCACAGCGTATTTACATTCATACTTAACTCATAACAGTCAATATTATACTGGAACAACATCTATAATGTTGTGAGCAAGCAAGTATGAATTATTAAAAATAAAAATTGAATTTCGTGGCCATACCGAGATTGGTACGAAACAAAAACAAATATACAAGACGAGTTATAGAGAGAATGACAATGAAATGCTTTAGGTTGTGTGTGGACTTCGTCTAACCAAATTAATATTAAGATTAGTTGGTTAAATATATGATATTTACAACTTTCATAACTTATGGTAGATAGATGCGAAGTATGCTGACGAAAGATGTAGTGATCCAGAAAATACGGTTTAAAATTCTGCTATTCTAATATTTCTGGTTATCTTTGGAAAACGTCTGCACATATTTGCCGAAAAACGTAAATTATAATTAATTGAAAATGTATTATGTATGTATTTTTTAGGTAAATACATCAGGATCAAAGTTGGCAAAATTTTAGATTATCTTGATTTGAATCTTAATAGCAAAGCCCTGTTGTCACTGATATAGGTTCTTATATGGCTGCTGCCCTCCGCAGACATTATCATCTATATTGCACTAACCATTTGCTGCATAATTCTTTAAGAAAATCGATAAAAGAAGTAAATCATGTAGCAATATTGTTGCGCTTCTGCTCAAAGCTGTTTAAATATTTTAAATTTTCTGGTATGAATGCAAATTTAACTATAACTTTCAGAAGCTTTTCGCCTCGTAAATGGAACACCATTTATTATAAACTATCTTAAAATTTGGCAGAGATAACTCAAATTTTGCAGCAAAAAAAAATTGAATCGACTTAGTGCTATCAGTAACAGTAATAAAAAATTTTAAAAGAATTTGAGAAACCGTTAAAAAATAAGAAGGAGTAAAGTTTCCGACAATACATCTAGTTTATATTTACATCGACCGATTAAAAAAATTTAAATCTGTAGTACTTCCGATACAGAAACAAGTAAGAATTTTAAAGACAGATGTTCAACATAGAGTCAATTGTAATGGAAAACTAACAATCTTTCATAAAAAAGTCTTATTTCTGTTGCCATCTTTAATTAAATTTACTAGTGAAGAAAAAGAAGCCGTAACTGAAGAGTATAAAAGCATTATAAGTGACTATCGGGAACAGAAAAAATAAAACGATAAAGAAAATATTAGAGCAAAATATTTGCTACTCCGGCCAGCTGTGAGATATCCGAGCGAACTTTCTCAGCAGGAAGAAACTTAAATTCAGATTAAGCAGTTTATTTTCTTCCTTTATTGCCATCAGTTCTTTTTGCAATTCGGCAATTGTAATTGCAATCCTCGCCCTCTTGTGCGGATTTAGACTCTCATCTTCCTTTATTTTGCTTTTTTCACACAGAAGATCAATTCTGTTCTAAGCGGGTAGTAGCGGTTCCCTTGCTGATACACAAGTACCAACACTTTTGCCTGTTAGACAGGTAGAAACGCAGACACACAATTTCTTTGTTTTTTTAACACTTTTTTTAATCACTTTTTCCGCTAGCACGTACTTTACTGTACCACAGTCAAAGGACAATTTATTGAATTATACGTGTAAAAGATATGCGTTTATTTATTAAATACAAAATAAAAAACGTTTGAAGTTGTGTTTACGTTTAAAAATAGATTTGTGTGGGGTTTGATCATCAGATTTGTTTCTTTACAAGTATTTTCGTATCTGTATTGCCAACAAGTTGTAAGGAATTACTGTCAAACGGGATTGATGAAATTGCTTTAACTTATAACTTCACAGAAAAAACTGGGAATCATAAATAGTCTATATTTTTTTTTATCCAAATAATTGAATTATTTGATTAAAAATATAGTTGAATTGATAGTAATATTAGTTGAAATCGTTCTTCTAAAAATAAAAACCAACAAAATCGATTTGATAAAGAATTTGTCAATTTAAAACTAATTTTGATTAAAAAATTATTTTTTGGATAAAAAACATTAATTCCTACATTTGCAGTTATTACTTTGCTTAAGTTCATATATATGTATGTATGCACATACATACATATACATAACCCCGAATTGATAACTCTTAAAATTATTCCCTAAATTTGTTTTTTTAATTAAGTTAAATACCTTAAGTATATTCATTTAATAAGTTACCTTTGCATAAAATGTAAAAAATAAAAGTCACAAAAAAATAAAGTATTGTTTGTTTTTTTGCGTTGAAAGAATATAAAGTTTTTTATATTAAAAATATATAAAGTGAAGAAACATTTATTATAAATGTGTATTGCTCGGAAGGAAATCTCATTAGATTGGTAAATATAATTAAGTGTTCATTTTTTGATGAGGCATTTTATTCTTCACAAGGTTTTTTTGTGCACTTAAAAACCCATTGCACAACCTTCGAGACCCATTTCGTTTACAGATTTTTAAATTGTGGCCAAAATACACAAAACCTTTTGGATACACATTGGTAAGTAAACCTTATTTGCAAATCGCTTTTTCTATATGTACGTGCATTAACCTATAAAATATTTACAGATTAACATAGTTTTTAGTCTTAAGTACCCACAGGCAAAAGACATAAACGCTAAATGGTTGTTTAATGAAAACAAATTGTTGTATATGCTGACAAACAAAACGCCAAATGCCTCGGTTTCAAAAATGATAAAAGAATTATCATGTTATAACCATGGTAAATAAATTTTACTTTTCATCCTTTTAGTTTTTAATTTAAGTTTATTTCTTTTCAGAATTGATGAATTTTTCGATTTTTATTCTATGCATTTTTTTTTACCACCGCAGCAAAAAGTTTTAACGGATAAATTTGGGGCCAAAATCCGGAAGAAATTTACAGCAAAATTCGTTTTGTTTAATTGCAGAAACAAAAGAGGAATTGCGTATGAAAATCAATCTTTTAAAACTCCAAAAATGCAACATTCAACCAAGGTTACTTATTATTAGTGATATTTCACATATTAAAGAAATTTTTTACTATTTAACTTGGAGTTTCCTAAAGAATCCGATTTGTTTCATAACTTTATTCAAGTAAAGTTATATATTGTAATTAATAACATTTTAAACTTATCGAATATAACAATATATTGTAATGGTACTTTGTTAGAATTAAAAAAAAAAAAAATAAACGAAATAAAATTTATGATATTACAATAAAGAAAATAAATGATATTATAATAAATGTTTAGGTGAAAAGAAAAGTGTAATATTGGTAAAACTTTTTGTCCAATCATGGTAGATTTTAATAAATAAAATTGTTGGTTTGATAAAATGTTTAATCAATATATTTTTATTGTTCAATAAATATCATAATCAAATCAATAAATGACTTTATTAGGAAATTCATATTATTCAACAAATTTATTGTAGATATTAAGTTATATTTCAACAAATTTCTTCATTCAAATACTATTTATATAATTGAAAAACAAATTGACAAACAGCATACAATTTTTTTAGTTAGTATGACAAAAACGTTTATAGGCTGGAAATTGAAAAATTTTTGTTTGGCTCTGCGTTTTTTGTTGTCAAATATAATTTTTATTTTTTTCTGTGTTATGAGAAATGTTGGCCCTTTGTTTCTTCTTTCAGAAAATACACTTACACTCACAATTTTAGGTTTTGTATGATCACAATTAATTGCTTTACTAGTATAACATTAAAAAATGTTGACCAGAAAAATGTTTGTAAACACACTTGAGCAAGGCTAATCAATTACAAGGTGGCAGCTTAGGCGAATTCATTAATTTTCGCCGTGAACACTACTGTCAAACTCCATATATAAAAAATCTGTGTACTATTTTTTATATATGAAGTTTGACATTCGTTTTTACCAGCAAAAAATAATAAATTCTCTAACGCTGCCACCTGGTAATTGATTCGCCTTGCACTTGAGCATATAAAACAGTGATGCGCAAAATATAAAATGTATTTGTATTGGTGAGAAATATAAAGTTTCACTATGAGAAAAGTTGTTTAACAAAAAAAAGGTGTAGAAAACATATTATTAAATATTGCACATAAGCAAATAATATAAATTTAAAGTATTTTAAATTTAAGTCAAAAAATTTTTGCAGAATAATGTTATAAAATAATTTCATTTCTTAATTAATGAAAAAAATACTATTACTTGTTAACATTATAAAATAGTGCACATAGCAATTAAAAAAGTTAAAAAGTTTAATTTAAATTCAAGTAAAAAATCTAATTAAATGTAGAAAAAGTTGCTTAAGGAAAAAAATATGTTACTTGGTAAAAATTAAAGTATTTTAAATTCAAGTGAACCGAGTTAATTCTCTTCCTTCGTGTTGAGCAAAAAAATGGAAGGAGGAAAAGAAAAGCATTTGTATGATTTTTTTTTATTTTGCGAAAAATCTAAATTATTCAAGTTTTTCCAAAACTTAATAATTTTCATATCAGGTGGAGCTTCCACCTCGCTGCGAAGTATTATAAGTTATGATTGAACTGCAAATTCATATTTTGATACATCGCACTTAAAAGGATTTTGAAAGATATCTAGCAATAGTTGTATTACTTCAAAATCTTTGACCCGATCCTGCATATTATAAAAAATTTCTTCAATAATTGCCTTATGCTCCTGTTTTTTTTTTTTTTTTTTTTTTTGACGTAAGACCCTTCTCCACATAAATAATTAAGGTTTTCGGAAAATTGGAAAAATCTTCGGCCTCAATTTCTTAAAAAAGTAGAACTAATTAAGATTTAAAGTTTAAAAAAAAGTTGTATATAGATCGTTTTTTCCTTACTTTGTAGTTTTAAATTCAATTTATGTAAATAGCAGCTGCATCAGCTTAAATTGCAACAATTTAGATAAATTATTTTTTATTTCTTTAATATTAAATTTATTAATTGCATTATGAAAAGTTCCAAAATGCCTTTATAAGGTATATTGTTTTAATGTTTTATAAAATAAAAGGCATTGCAACCGACAAAATCATTTTCAATCATAAAGTATTTTTGAAACGCCATACTTCGCTTTTTTTCTGAAAAAAAAAATAAAAAAAATTTTCTTTCAGTGTGTCAAAAGAAAAAATTCTTACATCGCGCACATGTGCATTCGGCGATGTTTCATTGACGACTTAACAAAAGAGCAAGTGTAAATCTATAATAAAACTGTAAAAGGATAGTTTCAGTACATGAAATATTTAAGGAAAATATTGTTGCTGGTGAAGATAATAATTAATTTATAATTGAATTCTTATCTGCCTCACGTAAGTGCTGCTAGATAGATTTGAGTAAAATTTTGTGAGGAGTTCCTTTAGAACATGGATTTTTTCGAAAAAAAAAAAATGGAGAAATAAATGTAAAATCACCCAATTTTACTATTATAATTGTACTTACTTGTCAGCACATTTTAGTTTTTTATATAGAAAAATTTTAACACTTTTTTTTTTCTTTTTCTGTGTGTACAATCTTATGTTTTAAGCTAATAAGGCCTAAATTTATCCATGTAAATAAAAACAATTTTTGTTACATGTTTCCCCAACGTTTAGTGAATTGTTTGTTCACTTTCTCAAGGGGTCGTCTATTTAATTAAAAGAAGAGAATTTTTAACACAGTTACAATTAAAAACAATTACCACGAAAATGTAAAAAGTTATTCATGTTCTGTTTTATAAAAGTAACAGTGTTAAAAACCAGATTCTAATTAAATAA
The DNA here is from genome assembly GCA_916610165.2 of Gymnosoma rotundatum. Classification (NCBI taxonomy): domain Eukaryota; kingdom Metazoa; phylum Arthropoda; class Insecta; order Diptera; family Tachinidae; genus Gymnosoma; species Gymnosoma rotundatum. The sequence continues at coordinate 61,222,866 of OU744339.1, forward strand.
AGTTGTTCTCTTCGGCAAGCTATCCGATAATTGGTTATTATTTTTGTTACTTTTGGCCACCAAATTTCTATTTCTGCGTGTAAAATCTTATGTTTTAAGCTAATAAGGCCTAAATTTACCCATGTAAATAAAAACAATTTTTGTTACATGTTTCCCCAACGTTTCGTGAATTTTTTGTTTTTACATTAAGATGTTATAAAACTAAAATTCCTTTTTGTGTGGACAACATTTAGTTAAAAATTTACTTCTGTTCTAAGTACTTGCTGCTTGAAGTACTTTTATTAATTTCAATTGACGTCTGTACATCTGTAAATATATAACACGATTGGTTTTAATAGATATTATAAAACTGTTATTTTTAGTATTCTTTCTTTTAGTGGACAAGAAACTACGTGTTATTTATACTGACACACACTACTGTACTTATTATTGCTTCTGAGAAATACTTCAATATATTTTAAATTTTAAAGACAATCAAAAAGAAAATCGACGTATTATTCTACTCTTGTAATAGCCTCTTACATAATAGTTAAAACATTTTTTTTAATTATCGGAGCTGCTTCTTTAAAAATCGCTTAAATAACATCACTGAGATACAGTTAATTCGTATGTTTATTATGTACTCGTAGCTGCTGCCTTCAAAATAATAATGTAGCTGCGTACAAGGCGACAAATGTTGCTAGCGTCATTTGCTGTCGTGTGTTCGTGTATCTTGCTGTGGCGAATGTGTTTAGAGCATCACGAGGGATATTTTTTTTTTATAAAAAATAACTAACTGTAAGACCACTTTTTGTTTTTGCACTTTATATAAGCTGTATTATCTAAAAATTAACACTTATAAAATTGATGCAAAACTTACGTTTTATATAGCTTTTTTTATGATTAAATGATGATTTAATGGGGTGTTCTGTGATATTCCACGGGATTTTTAGAAACAAATTCCAAAGAAATAATTTTTAAAATTTCTTTCGGGGTTGAGTTTAGAATTTTTTATGAAAATATAGGTATTATTTGTTTAATTTTTACTACGTTGGCTTGATTGGTCCAAAAATGGTTGTGTAGAAATCGTAAAAATTATACGCATAAATAATAAAAAATAGAAATTCGTTGTGGTTTATAAATATATAATTTATTTGTACAATATTTATTTGTAAATGTATAATTTATTTGTACTTTTCGTTCGTTCGTTGGCTTACAATAAAAACTCTTTTACAACATTCTTTAGTTTCAAGCCGCAAATTAGTAAAAAACAATATAAAAAATACTAGTATTTGTGTTGTATATACAGGGGTGTATGAATACAGGCACTTGTTTTAAAACTTAAACTTAAACAATGTGCAAATTTCTCATCCATGAGCAAAGCGAAATGTGCACATTCCTCACTCATGTGCAATGATACACAAAAATGTAAAACTATTTTCATTCATGTGGTATGGTGTGTGTGCAAAACAAAAAATTATCATTTGATGAAAAAGAAAAAAAGCACACACACTTGCACATCTGCGATGAGGGAAAAAAGCAAAGCAGAAATTCACTCATGTGCAATAATCGAAAAAGAGCAAATACTTATTCTGTCGTGCGATTCACTAACTTTTAACACTTTAAAAGGTGTTAGCTTTAAACACACATTTTATTGCACCAACCACTATGTGATTCACTTACTTATTTATAACCATGGTAAACAGTTTTATATTTCAGTTTTATATCCTATTCAAATTAATATTACACGGCAACTCTGCGAAGCGAAGTGTCAAAAAAGGAGAAAATAACAAAGAAGAATACAAAAAAACAAAACAAAAACTTTGTGATTAATATATTTTACTTTGGGTTTTTATGTTTTTTTTTAATTTTAATTGCTTTTTTATTATCAGGTCTGTTCTAAAAATCACGTGAATTCAAATCACGAACGGTTTTAAAATCACTCAGACGATTTGGTGCTGTTCTGAAATCACGTGATTTTCAATTTTTCGGCGTGGTTTTAATTTTTCGAAAACAGAAATAAACGGCTTTTTTTTAGGTTTCTGTTGTGTGTTTTTTTACATTTGTAATAAAAATATTATTAGTGATTTAAGTAAGTTAAAATGTGTGGAACTAAAATAAATTAGTAAATTTTTATTTGTTTCTAATACATGTGCTTTCATTTACTTATTGGAGTTAATCGAAGGACTAGGAATTTGGCGTTCAAATTAAAATTGAAAAGGAAAAATTAATCCAAAAAGTGTAGGAAGTTGCTACTATTTTATATTTTGCACTTAATTTTTTCTAAATTTGATACTGGAAACATTAGCATAAATAAGATAAATCTTAAATGACATTTTATACTCTGACAATTTGGAAACACTAGAATATTCTTTGAAAACACAAATCAGCTAACCGCTAACGAGAAAGAGAAAATCACGAGCATTATTTTTTTTATAAAATATGCAATGTCTTTGAAAATTTATGAATAATTTCGTTTTTATGTGTATAAAATCTAATTTTTTTGCAAAAATAAATAGAAGACATATCGTTTTAAATATATAATGCCATTATTAATATATTCTAAGCGAAATAATTAAAAAAACCTAGCAAGTGATTTCAAATCGGCTAAACGTTTTAAATCACGTGATTTCAGTATATTTTGTACGCAGAACACCTTTTGCGTGATTTGAAATCACTTTAACAAAAAGTGATTTGTAGAACAGACCTGTATAATTATTTTTTTTTTATTTTATTGAATGGTCACTGCCAATGTACAACTTTTTTTTCAATAATAAGTAAATAAATGAATAAAGTTATTTTATTTCACAAAATCATTAAAAAATGGTTTTATTTAATAAAATAAATAAATCGTACACTTAAGACTCCGAAGCTAGTTATTCAACGATTATTAGGTAAAAAATACTGCTGTTAATAAACCAAACAGCTGACTGAAGCAGCTTGCTTTAAACAAGTGTTAGTGAATAGCAAAATGGTTGATTTTGTGGTTAACATTTTTAAACGAAAATCATTAATGAATGTGTTAAATATAATAATAAACAATAGTACCGAAGTATTTAGTACATCAAAATAATGGATGATGAAAGAAATAAACTGGGAAATAAGCTTTAACACGTTGACTGCCACGCGTGTTTACAACAAAATCCCCGTCAGACCACCCGTACCACTGTAAGATGCGTGCTCTGCTACCGCATGTCTGTTTACATTTCTTTCGGTACTCTCACCCCGATATCTATTACGACCCTCATTTATCACGTTATTACTCTGCACGAGCAGTTGTAATCTTTGCCGTGTACTGAGTAGTACAACTAATATCTCTGCCCAACTAATATCTCAACCGCAACTTTGCAGTGAATGCTTCAATATTTTACACTGTAAATAATTTTGTTAATAAACGATTTTTAAAAAAATTCAACAGTATTATTATCTCCTGTCATATATTTCTCTAAATATGTTCGGAAATCCTTTGGAAGGAGTCACCCGACGTGGCCTGATGAGAACTCTTGTTGTCACCCGAATACGGGTGACGTGGCCTGATGAGAATTTTTGCAGTTAACGTGTTAAATTAAAATATAATATGTGAAAACAAGAAGTGTGGAATATGTAATGAAATAAAAAAAAAACGTTGAAGCAAAAATAAAGCCAAATAATAAATATATTTGGGCTGATGAACTGTAAAGAATTTTTAAAAGCCATGTGTAATTGTTTCTTGTGTAACTGGAGTTTAATTGAGGAATTTGCTGAAGAAGAAGAATAAGAGGAAGAAGAAGAGATCATAATATCAGCATTTGAGCAAAATAAGTTTTTTTTATTTCTTTTTTTCTTAAATTGTTTTTTTTTTTTAATCATGTAAATGTTTTAAGAATTTATTTGTATATTTACTTGAATGTTTTTTGAGTTTTAAATTTATAAAAATGTAAATGTTTAAATATTTGAGTTTTTTGTCGTTTGATTTTTAATTTTTCTGTTTTTGTTTGAAAAAATAATTTCATTTTAATTTTTGTTATTTTTGAAAAAAGAAAATTTAATTTTTTGTTTCCTGTTTCCTGATGATGCCACCCAAAGGTGTGGCGAAATATTGAAAATATAAATAAAAAAAAATTTTTATTATTTATAAAACTGACCTAGTGCTTAATAAATTAGAAAAGAAAAATTATTTAAAATATTATTTTTTTTTTTTTTGACATTTTTACGTGCGTGTGTTGTTCTTCTTTTATATTAAATTAAAATGCTCTTTCTTTCTTTTATATCTAAAAAAATTATAATATATATTTACTCTTTAAAAATGGTGCATACCTTAGATCCTGTTAAATTTCTGGAATTTTTCGGGGATAAAGGATTTCCATTTATCGCACTTTTAGATAACATAAAATCTCCTTTTGTTTAGTATGATGCTCCTTCTCAGCTTTTATTTCTGAATTTAATTAAAAAAGAAATTATTTTCATGTGCAGTCTCGGTCGGAGATAAAAACAATTTGAATACATTATTTTGGAGTTAAAAGAAGAACTTCGTTTTGTAGTTTTTCGAAAAAATGTAGCTGAGTTTTAAAATAATATAAAAAATAAACTACAAAGTTTGAATAATAAGGTAGTTTCAGTTTTCGGAGTTGATGATTTAAAAAAAAAAAATCCAGAACTGATGAACACCATATTGGCATGTAGGAATCCTGTTCCTCTTGCAATGAATATCCTTCTTACATCGGGGTATGCTAACTATGGAAGTGAAGGAATTGAAAATAATTCTAGTAATAGAAGTAATTAAAGTACATTAAAGTAGCGATCGTTTCCCTATTCCAAATATTGAAGGAATTTTGAACATGCTTGATAGATGTATTTTTTTACCATTTTGGATCTATCATCAGGTTGGAATAGATGAGAAGGATAAAAATAACATTCTTAGTTGAAGGTGGTTGCTATGAATTTCTTAGAATGCCTTTTGGACTCAAAACGGCACCAGTTACTTTCCAAAGACTTTTGAATATTTTGGATGAATAAGTGAATAAAATTTGTTTAGTTTGTATAGATGACAGCCCTTCAGGAACTGATAAATTTACTTCGACTTGTATTTGATAAACTAAGAAATGCAAATTAAAAAATTCAAATAGATAAGTGTGATGTTTTAAAACGGGAGACAGAATTTTTAAGTCATGTTGTAACATAAAACGGTATAAAACCAAAATTTAAAAAAAGTTCAATGTCATTTAAATTATCCGTTATCAAAAACCCAGAAACAAATAAAACAATTTTTGGGGCTAACTGTAAATTTATAAAAGATTATACAATGATTGCGAGGCCAATTACTAAATATCTTAAAAAAGATGCTAAAGTAAATGATCCCGATAGCATAGAGCGCTTTAGAATTTTAAAAATTCTTTAGTAAATGACCCAATTTTAGTGTACCCTGAGCAAGCAACTTCGCCTTAGGAGCTGTGCTATCGCAAGACGATCGTCGTATTTTCTATACGAGCAGAACGCCCAACCAGCATGAAATAAATTACAGTACAGTGGCAAAAAACTGCTGGCTGTGGTGTAGGCTTTTTACATATTTTCGCCCATATTTATTTCGGAGGAAGTTTGTTATACAAACGGATCATTATCCTCTTCAATGGCTTTTTTTTAAATTAATGAAATTTTACTTTATTTTTCGGCTTTTTGGTTCTTTTTAATTAATTTTCTAAACATTTTTAGAAAGAAAAATTATTTACAAATGTATGCGGACGTTTTCCAAAGAAAACAAGAAAAATTAGACGCTAGCAGAAAGAAATGCAGCATTTTCTGGACCGCCACATCCTTCATCAGCATTCTTTGCATCTATCTACCTTATGTTATGTACATCGTAAACATCATCTATTTAACCAACTAATCTTAATGTAAATTTGGTGAGACGAAGTTCACACACAACTTAAAGCTTTTCTTTGTCATTCTCTTTGTAACTCGTCTTGTACATTTGTTGTTGCTTTTTTTGTACTAGCAATTTGATAGTCACAAATGCAACTTTTTATTTTTAATTATTCATACTTGTTTGCTCACAACATTATAGACACTGTTTCAGTATCATATTGACTTTTTATGAGTTAAGTATGAATGTAAATACGCGGTGCCTAGCGTTTGTTTTAATTTTTAATTTTCACCCCGACCAGGATTCGAACCATCGATTTTATAAATTAATGAAATTTTACTTTATTTTTCGGCTTTTTGGTTCTTTTTAATTAATTTTTTGATTAAATAGCCAAATTCGAAATTAATACGATGGACATAAAGGTTGAAAGAATTTGATTAAAACCGATTCTGCTTCCATCAGAAAAATGAATCATTCATTCTTTAAAAATGCGAATAGTTTTAGTGAAAGTGATATAGTTAATATTGTAAATGATAATTTTCATTAACAAACTTTTTTAAAAAAATTGTGAAGTGAAGTAATTGCCTTCATATTTTGTATGAGAGTGATCTTCTTGAACTTATACAAAATGAACATTACAGTAATAAACATCGCAGTATAAATTAAAATTTTGAACAATTAAGAAAGAAAATGTTTTATCCGAAATTAAAATTAAGAATTCGACAGTTTATAAATAATTGTCCCATTTGCAACATAGAGAAGTATGACCGTAATCCAGTTAAGCAAATTTTTAAGTTAACTGAAACCCTAGTAAGCCTGGTCAAATAGTACATATAGTACACATATAATAGTCAAATAGTACATATATAATAGTACTTATAGCCTTAAGAAAACATTATTTTTAACATTAATAGATATATTTTTTAAGTTTGTACAATCATTTAAGATTCAGAATAGGTCGTGGGTGGAGTTTGAAAGAGCTCTGATAATTTTGAACAATTAAGAAAGAAAATGTTTTATCCGAAATTATAATTAAGAATTCGACAGTTTATAAATAATTGTCCCATTTGCAACATAGAGAAGTATGACCGTAATCCAGTTAAGCAAATTTTTAAGTTAACTGAAACCCTAGTAAGCCTGGTCAAATAGTACATATCGTACACATATAATAGTCAAATAGTACATATATAATAGTACTTATAGCCTTAAGAAAACATTATTTTTAACATTAATAGATATATTTTTTAAGTTTGTACAATCATTTAAGATTCAGAATAGGTCATGGGTGGAGTTTAAAAGAGCTCTGATTTATTATTTAAGTATTGTGGGTAAAGTCGATAATATCGTAACTGAAAATGAGTTCGGTTTTAAGGCATTACCATTAATTGAATTTTGAGACAAAATCAAATTGAAGTACATTTTACTTTAAGTAATAACCAGACTTCAAACGCAGATTAGAACGTCTGCATAACGCTTTAAGGGAACATATTGGATTACTAACACACGACCCTGGACAAGATAGTGATACGGTTGAGGAGAAAATTAGTAACGACACAATACATTCTACCACAAAATGTAAGCCTACAGACTTTCAAAATGATTTAATAAAATTTAAGGACTCTCAAAAAATTAGAGAAAGATTTTTAAATTCAAAAGAGAAATCAATAATAAATTTAAATTGCAAAGACTGTGAGGTGTAAATAAGCAGTTAGAGGTGGAAAAAACCGAAAAAGTAAAGAAGTTTGACAGTGATCATGTAAAAACTCAAACAGGTCATCAATATTATAATCAGATATTAAAAGAAATAAACAGTTATAGAATATAAATTATAATGAATTTTGCCATTCAACAGTAAGCCATACTAAGCAATTTTAATTGAATATTAAAAAGACTAGGTATTATTATTATTATGATTTTGAAATTTTAAATATAAAAAAGAAAATATTGTTAAAGATTATTTTAATTAATTGTGTTAAATGTTATGTGTATATGTTTTCCTCGGAGCATCAATCTAATGATAGCGGAGTTATCAGTATAACTTGTTTACACAAATCTATTATATGTACTCTTGTATGAGAACTCTATTTTATTGCATAAACTTGTTCATAAAATGTTCAATTTCTTCATTGATTTATGTTTTAAAATAATTGTTTCATATTCAGTTTTTGTTTGGAATTCAAATGTTAGCATTTCAATTTCAAATTAAATAAATATTCAAAAAATAAAAACTAATTTAAATTAAACAACAGGAATTTTCTATTAAATTAATTATCTTTCTCAAAAAAATCTTTTTTTTGTGCTATTTTCTATTATCCCGGTTGAATAATTGATATTCTCCTTAAATAATTAATATTTAAAACTACTAAATGAAATGTATTACTATGGGGAAAGCATATTCGTTATTTCGCTATTGCTCATATAGCTTATCAGTGAATTCTACCTAAATTTTGTAAAGAAAACCTCAGAATCTTATATCAAAAGCCAAATTGATTAAATGAGAACTCCATAGAATTTACTATTTTGATAGTTTTAAAAATATTGGTACTAAAGTCAAATTTAAACCTTATATTTGCCTAAAATTGCCACATAAAATTACGAAAAATTTGTCCATATATCTTTTTAAAGACTTGAACTGCTTTATGTAAGTAAATATATTGTTACAAAGATGCTAAATTAAAATCATAAAAAAAAGATGTTAAAATAATTGATGCCAAGAAAGTGAAACGAAATGGCCTATTGTGGTTGTTTTCAAAGCTAGAAGTTTCTATAAAACATCTTTATTACAAAACAAAAACAAATAACACAAAGCGATGACTAAACAAACACAATACAAAAACATACACACACCTGCATTGTATAACAACTAAATAAAAAAAAAAAATTAAATAATGATTGAAGGTTCTAGAAGTAAATAACAATGCTCACTAATGTGTCTGCGATAAAAGTGTCAACGCAGCATTTTCAACTACGCAGCAGATGGCGAATATTCAAGAACGCCTAACAATAGGGTATATAAAAGCAACGCCAATACGTGTTCATTTATTTGTATTGTGAGCGTCATCTAGTTAAGATCTTGTGGTACAACAATTAAAGTTGCCAGCGTGTATTATTAATCGCGAATAGTTAAATCGTCAAATAATTGATTAAATAAAGTGTAATTTAATTAAAACTCTAAAAGTTGTGTAATTATTTTGCAAATAAAGAACTCATAAATAAAAACGTTTATAATTTAAATAAACGTAACAATATTTATCTTATTCTGGCTCAAAGTAGTAAATAATAAACATCTTATTTCAAAATTTTTTTTCGTAATATATATATTCATATAAAATCCGGCTCATCTTAAAGGCAATCAAAACAAAACTTACTTTAAAATCGACGAATTGGTATGGTACTGCTAGCTAGTTGTCCAATTTTTCTAGCGGATTAATTATTTCGCAAGCTTAAACTGTGAACATACTTTTCGGCACGAAATAAGTGCAGCTCATATTATTTCACAGTTGGAAAAATTCCTGTAAAAAATATTCCTGTTTCTAAACATGAAGCCAGATACATTTTGTTATTTCTCACTAATTGAAGAACTACAGCAACGTTAAAATTTTTTTATTTCGAACTAATTTTTAGCGTAGGTATTATATTGCATTTGCAAGTGTGCAACGTTTGTTAAAAAAATCGAATTGATACGTTAAAAAAACGGCCATCAGAGAAATTCTTGCCTCAACTAAGGAATTAAGTAATATTTTAGCAATATTACTTCATTTCATGACTGCACCAAAAGTTACGAAAATTTGGCTAAACACAACAAAATTTTACAAGTTACGCAGGGTCTTTAAAAGTTATAAAAATAGTAAAAAATATAACCAAATGCCAACGTTAATAGAAATATAAACGGTTGTTAATGGTTTTGCAGAGAGTGAGAAAATTATCTGTTTTTTACTCTCAATCTGTTGTACTATAAGTATTTAGATATATCTGTTTGTGAAGATGAACGTGTGCTGTTTATGATAGAGGCGAGAGCTAATAAGCAGTATTTTAATTTCGTACGTAATAACCCGAATTGTTATTATTTTTTAGTTTTACTAATAAGTTAGCATGAAATTAAAGGTAGAATTAGAAATATTTATAACATTATCATTAATTAAAAAAGAAACACAAGTGAAAAATTAATAAATTGTTATCTAGCCTCATTATAATTAAACAAATTACGTTTTTTTTACTGGTTTCTATTTAAAAAATACATGCATAATTACAAATATAATTTTGAAATAAATAGTTAAAGTATGGAAGATGTCTATTATGTACATGCGTGAGTACATAAAAACAGTTCAAAAAATTTCAATAACCAAAAAAATTAAAAAAAAAAAATAGTTTCACCTTTAGGTTATATTCAGTAATGATGTTATGCAGTCGAGATAAGTAATGAGTAATAAACATAAATATTTAAAAAAAAATTTATATCATATATGATATTATGCACTTATTATTCATACCTCAGAAGAATATTATCTGTATATGCTTTGTAGTTAATTAATTGTGTTACTGGGAAAATGTAAAGTCTCTTACATGTAACGACATTTAGATTTGTTGTCTGTATTTAAAAACAGTTCTACAGATTAAATAAATAAAGAATGAAAGTTTTAATAAAGTAATTTTTACTCGAACTACCTTTACAATGAAATGGGAGTTTTTCATTTAGGCGTAAACGTACGGTCACATTTGAACATTTGCCTGAAATGGGTGAATATTTGTTTGACGTAGTCTGGCCACAAAATATTTATAAGGAGCAAACAACACCACAGCTGATTTTGGACAAATAAAATTATTTGTTAGCAAACAAAAACAGTAAAAATAAAATTACAGATAATAGTGAATAAAATGCATTTTTTGGAAGAAAAGGGTTAATTAAAAAAGTTGTCGGGAACTCATATTTTTTTAGTTATATATTATTAAAGTTTTTTATATTTAATTAGTTATATTTCGAAATTTTCAGAATAGAGCAAGGTTTCAAAATTTTATGTTAACAGTCGTTGCATTGGCGATTATTAAATGTTCCTCTATAAATCTTTCGTTAAGTATTGGTTGCCGCTAGAGATGTGCGATATTTTAGTACCTGTGATTAAATCACTGTGATTAAAAAATCACTTGTCACTACAGTGACTGAGTTGATCAAATAACAGTTCCGCGTAAGAACGTTCTCTTATATTTTCACACATACAAACTTAAATTTAATTTTACTTTGTGAAAGAGAAATATGAGTACTTCTGACTGTTTTATTATTTCATATGTATATCAAAGCAGCTTCATTGCTGTGTACCTTTTTCGTGCTAGAAGCAAGAACAACAACTATTCTTTTTTCCAAACTTCACACATGCATACATATGTAAAAAAAAAAAAAAAAAAAACAAAACAAAAAGTGTTGTCTGCTTTTTTTATTTGAACCTATAATCAATCTATTTTTCTGGACAAATTTAATTACAGCTGCTTTTAATGTAGGTGGAAATCAAAATACCTCTTTCCTTATGATTACTGCTTGCATAAAATATTATTTAGTGTTATACTTCCTACACAAAATTGAATATTTAAATAAAAAAGAACCGCAAACGGTGATCAGGGTAACTATATAAAAGAACGGTGATTTGAAAATCACGTTCACTGGTAACGATGTTCCTCAAAAATCACGGGATCGCTCATCCCTAGTTGCCGCTAAGTTATTTACGCAACATTTTTTTCTTTAAATAGTCATCCCTTGTTTTCATTTTGAAATTCTATGCTAAACAAGACTGAAGAAAACTATCTTTACTTCTACCGAGGGCAAGTAATCCTGCCGGAAACTCTTAGTTCGGGAATTATAGAGTACTATTGTAATAACTTTCGGTGAAAACTGCCGCCACTGGCTTATTATTTGGTACGTTTGACAAGCGCTTTCGATGTGAGAACATCATTTTCAAGTTTTTTGTTATATTTATTTGGAGCAAGTGGGTCTATGAATCATATGCCTAAATGCTGCCAGTTTATGTTGAGTAGAATGGTTTGAGGAACGGTGAATAATTGTGTCTTTCGTGGTTGGTTTTCTGTAAATTTAAAAGTTTAAGGAATCAGTTCCTCGTGTTATTGATATTTCAAGGTAAGTTCTGCCTTGCTCTTTTTCTATTGTGTATGATGTATGATGTGATTTAGCCATGAATTGTGTTTAAGTCTGTAAGAACTTGTTGGGCGTTGTCTCTTTCTACGTATCTGTAATAATGAGTTATTTTATATTTTTCCATCAATTTGCAGGCGCAGGTTTGTAATGTACTACAAGTCTGTTTGGTATTTTTTTTTTTATGAATTTTGGGCTGTGCTCTGAGTGTAGAGAGTCCTGGATTCATGTTCATGTATGTATATGTTTCACTTTCCATCAGTAAAAGCTTTAGAGGGTTAAAGTTGTAAGTTATATACTGTTATATATCTGCACATAAACCTGTAATCAGGTTGAGATGAATTTTGCTTCAAAATGCTTATAAATAACTTTTAAATAAAGTCATATATGACAACAAGCAACATGCTTTCACTTCAAGAAGCAATATTGAACCAACATAAATTAAACTTTAATTAAGATATGCAAAGTGCCCGCTCATTTTAACTGCTTAAAGAGACGAAAAAAGTCGGCTGTATGCACAACAAAAGTAAAATTATTCTTCCACCCCACTCGAAGATTGGGAACAGAGCTAAGAGTCCTTAGAGACAATTCGTTTTAAGCACCTTAATTATTCTTGCATAACTTTCGGTTTGCAATTAAAAGATATACACATGTTCTAAATAAACAAATAAACAGCTGTAGTTTAAAAATATATTAACCTTTTCCTTTTTTTATAAGATATGAACGTTAAACTTAACTTTATCGATATTAGGGATGAAAATTATGCTTTAACAAAAATAATATTTTGTTTTTTTTTCGTTTCCCGTTCACATTTAAAAGAACGATTTACAGCCATTTGACATCCTTTAGGGCAATATGACCCAACAAGAGATATTAAAAGTTTAACTCCTCTTTCCCATTTCTTTTTCCAATTGAATATAATCATCGAACAAAAATGTTTTCAGTAAAATATATACATATAATAAAAATGTAACGCAGTCGCTTTAAATAAACACAATTTTCTAAATTTGAATTTTAAGAAAAAAAAATATAACATTTTAAGGAAATCGTGGGCACTGCTAGTAATCAGGCAAATCGCTTTTAATGAATGGTTTTTTATTTTATTATGCTCAAACTGTGGGTGCGATTTGGAAAATCCCGTAAAGGTATCTTATGAAATTTTTTTATTAGGATATGGTAACGCCAGATACGGCATAAAAATTTGGGCACTTTGCGATTCTACAACTAACTATGCTTGGAATTTGAAGGTTTACAGAGACACAGCAAGAAATTCACAGCCTGAAGCTGTCCGTAAAAATAAAACTTTTTTGTCAATAAAAATTCTAGGTTTGGAAATAGCCAGTATTTTACAATGATTTTTTGTTTTCCAAAGATATAACAATATATAAAAAAATACGTTCTCCTCTTAAGTATTCTTCATTATTTAGCCCATGTAAGAGACCAAATGAGAGCTGGAACTAATTACCTACGCAAGCGCAGAAATAAGTGATGATTTGTTGCGTTATTTTCAAATATGATAGATGCATCAGCATATAACTATCAGCAAGAAATCTTGTTAAAAATATTAGGGAACAAATCGATCGCATAGATGCCTTGCATTGTTCTAAACAAAATAGTACAAATTCACTATTATGGAGTAATTTACCAAATAAACGACAGCGATGTTTTTTTGTCAACATAGAAGGAATTCATATAAGTATTCTACAAAATGTGATCCAAGACACATTTATTTTACTAGGTAGTGTCGTCCGCCGTTTTTAACCGACTTCAAAAAAAGAAGGAGGTTATACAATTCGGCTAAATGTTGCTTTTTTATATTTGTGCCTCCAGAACTCAGGCATTTTTATCCGATTTTGAATATTTTTGGTAACATGATAGATTATGCTTACAGATTTTAAAAACAGTTCGTAATCTTAAAAATTAAAGGGTGTCCCCATACAACATACACAGTTTTTACGTGTATTATGAATTGTAAAGGGCACTTCTGTAAAATTTAAAATGACGGCGTATTACTATAGCTCCTAAAAATAAAAAATTATACAATATAAATCTAAAAATGAAAGGGTGCCCCCAAAATTGATGTAAATTTACTTATATGGGCCTATCTTTTGAACCGTCATAAACAAACGGTTGCAAATTGGACAGAATCGATTGCTATGGCCGTTATAATAACAAGTATTAATGTTACAAATTATAAATTAAAGGGTGAGCCAATAGTTCATTAAATTTTATGTATTTGGCTATACTATTGAACAGTTATAGACAGACGCTTGGACTTTACAACGAACCTGTATTGGTAAGTCTGCTATAACAACAAGTATAAAAGTTGGATTTGGAAGTTAAAGGCTGTTCCAATAGCTGATGTAATTTCAAGTATGTTGCCGTACTCTTAAACCGTTATAGACAGAACTCTGAAACTTAAAAGGAACCTGTATAGCTAAATCCGCTGTATCAACGAGTTTATAATTTGAATTTAGAAATTATAGGGTGTCCCATAATTGATGAAGATTTACTTATATGAGCCTATCTTTTGAACCGTTATAGACAAACCCTTGCAAATAGGACAGAATGTCGATTGCTATGGCCGCTATAGTAACAAGTATTAATATTAAGAATTATAAATTAAAGGGTGCACCAATAGTGTATATTCCCATAATTTTTAACAGTTATAGACAGACGCTTGGAATTTACAACGAACCTGTATTGCTAAGTCCGCTATAACAACAAGCATAAAATTTGGATTTGGAAGTTAAAGGCTGTTCCAATAGTTGATGTAATTTTAAGTGTGTGGCCGTACTTTTGAACCGTTATAGACAGAACGCTAAAACTTAAAAGGGACCTGTATTTCTAAGTCCGCTATATCAACGAGTTTATACTGTAGATTTACTTATATATGCCTATCTTTTGAACCATTATATACAAACGCTTGTTAATTTGACGCAATGTCCATTGCTATGGCCGTTATAGTAATGGCTGGTAATATTAAAAATTTTAGATTAAAGGGTGCACCAATTCGTCATTTAATTTGGTATATGGCCATACCTTTAAACAGCTGTAGATATACGATTGAAATTTACAAAAAACCTGCATTACTAACTCTCTATAACAACAAGTACAAAACTTGGATTTGGAAATAAACGGGTGTCCTAATAGTTGATATAACATGGTCTATGTGGCCGGACTTTTGAACTGTTATAGACAGACAACTGAAATTTACAAGGGACATGTTTTGCTAAGTCCGCTAAAACAAGAAGCTTATAATTTGAATTTAGAAATTAAAGGGTGTTCCCAAAATTAATTGTATTTGTTCTAAACGGCCGTATTTTTTGAATCGTTGTATACAAACACCTTAATTTTAGATAGAATGTCCACTACTTTATTTGTTATAATAAGAAGTATAAAAATGTTATATTATATATAATTTGAGTTTTGACGGGATGTTACTGTTGCTAATGTTTAGTTTTAGATAACGCATAACACTGTAACTTAAATAGAAAATTGAGAAAAAAATGCCTCAAAAAATGGCATAGTGTAAGTCTGAACTATGTGTGAATAAAAACTGGTAAGTACTTATAATTACTAGTCTTAACTTGAATTTTTATAAGCATGTCATTGAGGTGCTTAAGCAAAATTATTCTTGGTTTATTCGTCAAAAATTGCATTGTTTGTTTTTCTTTACTGTATAATAGCTGCATTTATAAAAGTTCGCAGACCAAAAAAAAAAAAAAAACAATACCGAAGCTCACACCCAGAAGAAATGATAGTTGTCATGATTAAATTTTTCCTCAAAACATATAAATTTATCTTGATTTTTATTGAAGACAATTAACCGAAACATTGATAATACCTATTCAAATCAATTTAAAAAGTTGCACTCAGAGATCTCATTAATACGGAAAATTGGTTATGCCTTAACATGTGATCTGTTGAGAGAAAATTTTTGTTTTCAAAATGAATGCCTTGCTGATTGCTTAGCTGATTTTCTTAAGCTTACGCGTTTTTTACCCTTTTTTGCATTTGCTTTTTGTTGCTTCGTTTATAATGAAATATTTTGTAAATGCTGAGACAATTACTTTTTTTATTTGCTTCTGCTTTAGAACATGTAAGCAAAGCAAATGTTTTAGTGCTGTTACTATTTTAATGCAAGCAATTTAAATCCTGCTTAAAAACATGTGTTCAAAGCTTTACACCCACTAGATGTAATACATTTTATCTTCCTTTATTGTCTATAAAAGCTAAATATTCAAAAGGTAATATGTAAACAAAACTTAAACAGAGAAATATAGAATTATAAATGAATATCTTTTGAATAAGTTAATAGAAATTTTTGGGAAGGAGTTAAGCTTGACGTGGTATTTCTCGAAGAGCTACTCCGCAGTCCTACAGCCACGGCACGAATACCAGACGAACCTGCTGAACGAAAGCAAATAATAGAGCTCATTCGGGGAGGAAATCCTGAACTACCAACCAATGACTGGAAAGTAGCAAAGGTTTCCGAACCTGAAGGAGCATCTAGACGGATCATTGTCCTGCTGAATCAGGAATCGCTGGTGAAGGTAATTCAGGTAAATCTTCACTTTAAGGCAGCTTCCGCTGCAGTACTCCTCCGCATCTCAGAGAGAGGGGAGGAGCTTGTATTAGCCCAAGAACCATGGCTGCATCAAGGCAGGGTTTGCAGCTTGGTGTTAGAGGCTTCAAGCTGCTATTAATGAATGAATCAAGGTAAGATCAGATCATGCATAGTGGCTAAAAGCAATAATAATAATAATAATATCTTTATTCTCTTTGATTATAGTGATGTAGATACGGTAGCGGCTGCCTGGGAGACAAACAGGGGCACAGTTATAATTTTCTCCTGCCACATGGCGCATGAGTGCGAATCACCACCACAAATGTTTCGCAGAGTGATTAGGATGGCAGCTACTCGAAACCTGCCGGTTATTATGGTAGCGGGCGCCAGTAAACACCATGCCGTGTGGGGTAGCTCGGATTCCAATGCAAGGGATAAGTCTCTTTTTACTTTCATTCTTTGTAATAATTTAGACCCCAAGTGAACGTTGGGTCAGAACACACTTTTGTTGTAGTAAATAGAAGGGAGCTTCTTGACGTGACGCTAGTAAGTACTAAGCACTCAGATTTGGTTAGGGCATGGAAGGTCTCTAGTGACTGATCGTTCTCTGATCATAGGTATATTGAATTCGATGTGGTAATTCGACGAGCGCGACGAGCTGACTTCGTAAAATTCTATTGGCAACGCCCATTGTCCCTAGTTTCATTAAGAAACCATGTGGCATTATACCGGCTCATCTGCATAATGCGGATATTGTTATACCATGGTTATATACACAGCATGCATTGCATGGTCGTATATCTAGGAACCGCGGACTTTTTGCTCTGTGTTCTTCATTCCCAAGGGAGGGAAGACTACGCAAACTGAACCAAAGGACTTTAGAACTTTAAGTCTATCCTCCTTCCTCTTGAAAACTTTGGAACGGATAATTGGCCTCTACTTGCGGAGGACGATTAATCCGGACCTACTCTCCGCCTCTCAACATGCGTATGTCAAGGGCAGATCTGTTGAGACGCGCTTGTGGGGTTTATAGAAAAAACTTGAGCATAAGGAATATGCATTGGTTGCCTCTCTAGATATAGAAGGGGCTTTCAACAATGTGAAACCGGAGGCCATTACAATGGCCCTGGAGGGACTGAACGTAAGTCGGTCGATAATAAGTTGTATATGGAATCTATTGACTAATAGGGTCATAACTTCCAGTATGGGTATGCAGGGTAGCTAAGCGTGGTACACCACAAGGGGGGATTTAATATCCCCTTCTCTGGAACCTCGCCATGAACGCATTGATGACAGAAATGGACTGCAAGGGGTTCAGGACTGTGGCATATGCGGATGACGTTGTGGTTGCAGTGTCAGGAAAGTATCCTGACACGCTATCACAATGACTGCAATCGGCGCTGGGTTGCGTCACTACGGAACGGAACTAGTGCTCTTCACGAGAAGAAACAAGATTCCAACTTTTCCGCTACCACTCCTTAATGGAGTTGAGCTTGGGTTGTCTGACAGGTCTTCATTCCTAGATTTCGTATCAGGATGAAGTTTAGGCTACAGGATCAATGTAACGTGATAGAGGCTGAGATCTCAGCCATTAGAAGTGCGGCTTGCTGGATTAGGTACCGCAGGATATACAGAGAGGATATCCGGATGTGTACTGACAGAAAGGCCGCGATTAACTTCTTATCGGGTATCTATACGACATCCAGATTGGTTCGTGAATACCGGATATCTCTTGACGAGATAGCGAGACATTCCAACCTGGAACTATTTTCGGTGCCGGCTTACTCGGGCATACGCGGAACATAGTCGCGGCGAACTCGCCAGATTTGGAACTCGGTTGGGAGACATGGAGATAGATCCACTGGTGGGAGTCCCGTTAAGCTGCTGTAGAGCCGTATTTCAGTAGGCCTGCGCAGTCTAGATGTTGGGAAGAGGTCACCTGCACGGTCACGAGGACATTGGGGTCTCAGTATGATAGTGGGAGATCCGCAAATCTACTGAGGTTTCCACGAGGCCAGCTGGGTACACTGGTGGCTGTGCTGACGGGGCACTGTGTAATTTGTATACATGCTAGGAGACTGAATCTTCCGCATCATGACTACTGTAGAAGTTGTCAAGATGAGGAGAAGGAAACGGTGTAGTATCTGCTCTGCCATTGTCCAGCTTTTTCTGGGAATAGAGCGGTCATTTTCGGCAGTTCGAGACTGCATGGTCTTGCGGACTTATCTGTCTGCGATGTTGCTAGGATAAAATTGTTTATCCGGTCCTCGGGGTGGTTTGGATATGGATCTTTGATGGTACCGTAGGTACCTGAATCTGATCCTTGCACATCCTATTCCAGGTGACACAATGGGACCTTTAGGACCCAAGTGAGTCAGTCTCATTACGCCGACAGCCTGTGCAACCTAAACTAACCTAATAGAAATTTTAAAGCCTTTAATGGATAGTTCGACATAACTTGAAGTTAGCTCCTACGTAACATCCTCATATAAGAAAATTTAAAACCATATGTAAAACCATCAAACTAATTTTATTTCAGAATTAAACAAAAAAATTTATTCGATACTTTAATTACGTTAGTAGATCCCAAAGTCACAATTTACCATAAATTAGCAATATTTTTATTTTCGCCAGCTAATCAATTAACTAAAGTAAAATAAGTGCAAATCGTTGTTACCGTCTTATTCTAATGACACATATTTAACTACTTCGCTTATTGAAGCAAATTCTTCAAAAATTTATTCATTATTTGAAAATTATGTGCAACCAATAGAAAAAGCAAATTTTGGCCAATCAATAATTGAAAATAAGATACCCAAGTATGAAAATACTACTGTGGCTCTTGATAATAATTTAATACTTCAAAGTGGTAGAAAGGATATTTGCTATTTTTAGGGCTCTAATAATAGACAAGAGGTCAAAGTTTGGTTATAATGAAAAATCTTTTAACAATATTTTTTTCGTATATATTAAATCCAAAGACAGATTTTTATTTTTACTAGAAATACTTTATTTTTAAATTGAATTATTGTTATTTGCAGCCTTATTCATAAAGAATAATTAAGATTTAACATGCATTGTTAGTCAATTTTCATGCAATATTTGATTTAAAATTAGAAAATTTTTATTAAAATATATATAATATTGTTAAAAATTAAGATTTTTTTCTAGTTATAGAAACATATATTTATTTGTTTATTTATCATATCGAAACGAAAGAAATCTTTTGAAATTAATAATGTACAACTGTAAAAATTATTAAATATTCCTAGTAATATTTTTTATTAATTTAATTAAATCTTTAGATCGATTATTTGTTTTTGAAATAAAAAGTAAACTCTTGTATAAATATACTTGCATAAAACAGAATAGAAAAATTTACAATATTGCTTTATTTTTAAAAACAATATTGTCTTTTTAATATAAATAAATCAATAAATAGTACAACAACAACCAATAATAGTAAACTGTTCATATGCTGCTTCGCAGCATACATTACGTACTTATGGTGCAATCCTCAATATCTGCTTATATCTGTTTAAGCAAAACATAGCAGAACAGATATGTTACTCTCAATTTCTCTATACATATTCGTATCCGTCCAACGGGAAATAATAACAATATCAACTTATATCAGAAACTAAAAAGTAGTTTTCTACACACACTCATTAGAGCGGACACACAAAAACTGATATATCTGTGCACGTCTTTATTCCATACGTAAACTACAGTGGATAGCGAATTTCTATTATGAAAGAATATGATTCTTGAATAACTTACAAAGGTAAAAATAAATCTGTTATTGTCGTGGTTTAATACTAAAAGTCCTTCACTTCTGGGAAGATCTTTTTTAAGAGCCTTTAACTTTGAACTTTTTCAAGTAAGCAGCATAAAAGGATGAACAAACAGTAATATAAGAATAAATCAGTTAAAACGTTAATTGGTCGATGTTTTTGATAGTAAGCTGGAAGAATACAAAATAAACAAAATTTTTTTTACAAATTAAAAAAAACGCAACATAAAAACATAAAGTTGAAAAACATCTATGTGATTTAATAAAACGTAATCTTCGGAAACAAATTGTTTACTTAGACTGGAGAACTCCCCTGGTACCAGTATTAAAACCAAATGGAGAATTGAGAATTTGCGGAGACAATAAGGTCCCAATAAATAAATTTTTGGTTGACACTCTTCCAAGAATCGATGAAATTTTTTCTACGTTAGAGGGTGGCTAGCTTTCCGCGAAATTAGATTTATCCAACGCATACAATCAACTGGGTTTGGATGAGCATTCTTAGCTCTTAAGTGCTTGGAGTACCCATATTGGAACCCTCAAGTAAAACGTTTACCATTTGGTGCAAAAACAGCTGCGGTTATTATTTAGAAATCCATGGAGAATTCGTTAAGAGATGTACCTTTTGTTGTGTAAGTGTAAATTTTTTCAAAAACAAATTTCGTACTTTGGCTTTATTTAATATTGTTAAAACTGGACTGAGCAAAAATAATGAACGAATTTCAAGTGTGCTTCTAGCACCAATACCCCAAAATATTTCTGAACTCAGAGCTTTTATTGGCATGGTTAATTATTATCCCAAATTTATTAAAAATTTTGCAGGTAAAAATTTTCCCTTATATGAATTATTTCGTATTATTTCATAAAAAGTGCCATTATGTCAGATTAAGTCTTGGTACATTTTAATGCTGATTTGCCAATAGTCTTGGTAACTGACGCTTCCAATAATGCTTTAGGTGGAATTTTACCTCACAAATTTTTATTGGTATTAAACCAATTTCTTTTGTGTCAAGAGCACTGACCACATGTGAGCGAAACTACAGTACTCTTGAAAAAGAAGCGCTAGCAATGATGTTTTGTGTAACAGAACTCAAACAATATTTCCTTAGAAACAGTTTTATTTAAAGAACAGAAAATCGCCCGTTAACATCTATTTCTGGAAACAACTGAGGCTTACCATTTATGGATTCTGCTAGAATGCAAAAATGGGCGTTGATTCTTTCTGGCTTTAATTATTGTATTGAATATATAAAAGGAAAATTAGATGAGGCAGATAGCATTTCACGTATGCCCCAGGCCAACGTTGTGACATATAAAGAAGAACAATCATACATAAATCTTATTGAATCCGATAGTAACCTAAACCTGCGTTTTATAGATATTGCTTGCAAAACAAAGAGATATAATATTATCAAAAGTAAGTCAAGCTATTTTAACTGTACCCTCAGAAACCCGAAATGAAACCATTTCACACCTTATCGTTTAAAACAAACACAACTGTTTGTTGAGTATGGATGCATAATGTGGGGCTACAGAACATCTGTTCCTAAAAACTAAAAAAAAGAATTCTTGATGAACCTTACAGCTCTCACATGGGAATAGTCAAGGTAAAAGGTCCTGCAAGATCATATCTCTGGTGGCCATGTATTGATAAAGATATAGGAGCTATAATACGTAATTGTGAATCTTGTCAAGAGCTACGAGGGCTGCTCTATATATTTCTGGCCTAATAGTGAAAATGCGAATATTTATAATCAAAAATGGTTTTATTGTTTTTCAAAGTATTCTCCAGCATGATTTATACACTTTTGTGCATGCGCTCAAACCAGTTGTCGAAGCACTTTTTCCACTCCGATTGAGACACCTCTAAAACATGGTTTTTGAACACTTCAACAGCTTCTTCTGGCGACGAAAATCGTTGACCACGCACTTTTTTCTTGATGTGCGGAAACAAGAAGGAGTCATTAGGTGCCAGGTCAGGGCTGTACGGCGGATGACCCATTAATTCGACGTTTTGGCCGGTCAAAAACGCTCTGGTTTGAGTCGATGTGTGAGAGCTCGCATTGTCATGGTGAACAATGATTCGTCTTCTCTTGTTGGTTTTTCGAATTTCTCCGACGACATCAGGCAAACAATTTGTAGTGTACCACTCAAAAGTGAACGTCCTACGTAGCTCAAGCGGAACAGTCGCCACATGACCAGTTTTGCCGAAGAAACAGGCGACCATTTGCTTCAAAGTACTTCTTCCACGAACAACTTTCGTTGGATTTTGCTCGTCTTTGAAGACCCACACGGTCGATTGTTGTTTCGTTTCGGGCTCATACGCATAGATCCATGATTCGTCACCTATGACAATCTTATAAACGTCTTTTGAAGCACCGCAATCGTATTTTTGCAACATTTCTTTGCACCAATCGACACGAGCCTTTTTATTGAGCGACTTTTAAATTGTGCGGGATCCAATGAGAACAAACCTTTTTTACGGCCAGGTGTTCATGCAGTATCGAATGTATGCTGGTGGAAGAAATGTCCAAGGATGTCTCTATCTCTCGGTATGTCGCATGTCGATCTTTCATTATGAGTTCACGCACGGCATCAATGTTCTCTGGCACAACAGTCGTTTTTGGACGACCTTCACGGAATTCGTCTTTGAGCGAGCTTCGGCAACGATTAAATTCATTATACCAATTTTTTACAGTGCTATAGGATGGTGCTTCATCGCCATACAAAGATTTAAGTTCATCAGTGCACTCTTGTCGTGATAATCCACGTCGAAAGTTGTGAAAAATGATGGCACGAAAATGTTCACGAGTTAATTCCATTTTTTTCTATATTATTTTATTCAAGTCACTGTAAACAACACAAATAATGGTCGTACGTCAAAACGTTTTGAGTACGATTATGCTTAAAAATGACAAACTTTCCAATGGAAATGTCAGATTGCACTTGGCAGCACTCAGTGTTGCCAGGCCAGAAATATATATAGCAGCCTTCGTATTATGAAGCCTAGTTAAAAGTTATCTAATTCCATGGATACCGAATGCCTAATTTTGGAGTCACATTCATGTTGATTTTGCTGGGCGTATAACCGGCTTTTTTGTTGTTGTTGTTGTCATAGACTCATTTTCAAACTTTGTAGAAATTTTTAAAACAAAGGAAATAATACCAGGATTTAGCATTACCAAACTGACAGAGTTATTTATACGTATTGGATTATTGGATGCGATAATGGTCGACAGTTTACGTCATATGACTTTTAAAATTTTTTTGTCCATAATAAAAATAAACATGTTCGTACTATGCGTCATCCTGCAACCAACGGACAAGCAGAAATTTTTGTTAAAACGTTTTGAGATAAGGTTTAGTTATTTTTAATATTTTTATAATTTATTTATAATGACCATTGGTTTGAAAACAAAGCCGCATACGAAATACCAATTGAATGCAAATGGATGCTCTCTCTAGGGAAAAAATTTGCATTACCTACTGACAGACGAAAATTCTCTCCAATAGATATTATTGCAGACGTTGAACAATGCATACAAGCAATTGATGATAAGGAAAATAAAGCTAAGGATATAGCAAGGACAAAATTAGCTAACAATATAACATCGTTTAAGCGAAAAATCAGCAACACCACAAAGGAAAAGTTTATTCTAAAATCTTTTAACGTAACAAAAGAATTTTTTAAAAAACACAATGACGTAGTAATTGTACAAGCTGACAAAGGAAATAAAACTGTGACAATGTATAAAAATGACTATGAGCAAAAGATGGAGACAATTTTAGAAGATAAGAATACATATAGATTAATAAGAACTGACCCGACTGCGAAACTACAAAAAATTAACAATAATATCGTATCAGACCTTTATAAAAATGGCATTATTGACAATTGGCAAAAAAGAAAGCTGTTATGTTCTGCAGCTACCGCACCAAGGATATATGGATTACCTAAAATCCACAAAGACGGAACCCCACTAAGACCGATAGTATCTTCAACACAAGTGCCATGCTATTATTTATCCAAATTTGTTGGAAATATCCTAAAAAATGTAATTTCTAAGAAATATAACATTAAAAATTCAATTGAATTAAAATGGCAAATTCAGCCATACAAATTGGAGAGAAAGATATTTTAGTTTAGATATTTTATTTTTATTTTCAAAGGAAACATCATCCGGCAGATTGATGAATTATAATACAACACAGCCAAAGAACCAGATTATTAACACAGCAAAGAGCTTTATAGAAAGAGTCTTAAAAATCAGCGACAAACAGTTCCATAATAATAATATACAGAAAATTAATAATATATTATATAACAATAGTTTTCCTAATGGCCTTATAAGGAAGTTAATAAACACAGTAAAACACCGAATTGAAAACAAAACATCAAATAAAACAATAGATAATGATAAGAGAAGTTGTACTTTTTATAGTGTAAAATACATTCCTGGCTTAACAGACAACAGAAATATACGTAACATAATTATAAATAACAACTACATTTGTTTTGCCTATAAACCTAACAAAACAATAAATACAATATTTACGAAAATTAAGGCGCCAATTAATAAGCAACAACAAAATAACATTGTTTATGAAATACCATGTAGGGTAATGGGACAACAAAATGCAATTTAATATATATAGGAACAACAAAGAGAACTTTGTCAACAAGAATAGCTGAGCATTAAGCTGACATTACTAAAAGAAAGGAGACAACTGTATTGGCTCAACATATACAAAAAACAGGTCACACAGCTGACTTTGACAAAGTTAAAATATTGGATAAAGAGAAAGTGGAGAGAAAGAGATATATTAAAGAAAGCTTGCACATCCAAAAGAAGATAGAATGAATTTGAAAGAGGACACCGACAACATCAATGCAAGCTATAGAGTCGCTATTAGCTGATCTTCGACGTAAACTTATGTGTTTCTTGTTTTTGGAAGTTTGTTGTAATTGTTTTTATGTTTCTGTTTTGTTTTAATAAAATATGTAATTTAAATTAATAACGTTTTTAATATTGTAAGTAAAAAAATAATGATTTAAATGTGTATTTATGTTGTAATATTCTAATGTTTTTATATTTCATAATTTTAATTTAATAAATTATAGACAAAAACCCTTGAAAAATTCGACAAACAATCGACGAAACGTCGGGTGAAATTTGTAATTAAAAATTGTTTTAATTACCTTAAGTTTGTAGGCCCAATTAGCTTGAGCACAAAGCATATTTTTTACAAAAAACCAGAAAAATTGGCCAAACTTTAAACATCACTTAAGATTACTTTGTGTAGTATGATTTCTGTTGAAATTGGCTCTATTATTAGTTCTGTTATAGCTATTTCCATTATTTCTATATCTTTCATCGTTTCTGTTGTAGCTGTTGTTTCTATTACTTCGATAATTATTGTTGTAATTGTTGCCATTGTTGTTGTTAATTCTATACTTATTATCATATCTTTGATTATTTCTGCTGATGTTATTGTTCCTATTGATGTAGTATAAGTTATTTTTATCGGAATGAAAAGTTCGCTCCGCTTTCATACATCTCTCTATAGCTTCATTCAGAGTTTTAGGCACACTACTCAATAAAATTTGTGTGTATTCGGCGTTTACTCCTTGCAGAAATGTGTTAAGTGCCTTGCTGTCGCTTAATTTGTATACTACATCTTTCATTTCCTGGGTTGGATTGGTTATATTTGCTATTTCAAATATACTTAGCTCATTAGCTAGTGTCGTAATCGTTTCTTTGAGTTGAGCAATACTACTTCCTTGTTGTTTCACTGCACCCAATTCAGATTAAACTTGTTGTAGCGTTTTTGGATTTGGATATGCATCCTCTAAGCTCTTTTTGAGTTCGGCGAATGTTGTTGGTCTATTTGATCTTACTAATATATTCCTTACATGGGTTGTAAGTTTAAAATTATAGACGTACTTATCTTCATTATCAATTAAGTCGTGTAAAATTTCTACTTGAGTTAGAAATTCCTCTAAAAATTTGTATGTACCCTTAAATATTTGTAAGTTTTTACCTACTAATGACAAATCGAACGGAGCCATTTTTTGTTTTTATTATCTTCTTTTGTGGTTAATGAATTCAATGTATGCGTTAATTCTACTATTAAAGAACTAATATTCTCTTTTAATTCTGTAAATTCCCTTGCTTCTGTTTCTTCTAACTTTAATTCTAATTCATTTTTTATAAAATCTAACCTATCTAAATTATTAATAACGTACTTTCTTTCATATATTCTATTTCTACTTTTTTTAAATTGATTTTTAATTTATTCAGTTCTTGCAAATATAAATTTAATTTTTCCATTTATATTATGTATTCTTTTTTTTTTGTTTGTTTATTTTAACTATTTTATATATATATATATATATATATATATGTATATAGACAAAAAAAATTTTTGGTGCAGCCTGTTTTGTGCCGCTGTTTATACTAAAGACGTGCACAGATATATCTGTTTATATCAGTTTTTGTGTGTCTACTCTTATGAGTGCGTATAGATGAGTACTTTTGTGTTTCTGATATAAGTTGATATTGTTACCTTTTCTCTTTGGATGGATACGAATGAGTAAAGAGAGAATGAGAGTAACATATCTGTTCTCCTATGTTTTGCACAAACGGGTATAAACAGATATTGATGGTTGTACCATAAGTACTTATTGTGTGCTGCGAATTAATATCCATTCATACGTACATATGCATTGGTTTATTAAAATTAAAAAATAAAATTATTGTTTTTAAACATGATCAATATTTTTAATTGTTTTATTGTGTTTTATTGAAGTTGAATATACAAAACAGAATTCTTTAACAAAAATTTATGAATCTAATGCGTATAATTGTATTTAAATTACTTTTATGTTTTTTTTAACAACTTTTAGCAACAATTACAACAGTTCTTAAGATACAATAACTAAATAAATATATGTATGCATGTTTCTATTTTTATAGAGACGAAAAGCCTAATAATTTAAAATCAATTTAAAAATATTTTTATATTAAGTTTGCTTTAAAATACCTTTTGAATCCAAATTATTTTTAAATTTTAAATGAAGTAATTTTTATTACCATTAAAATTGCATTGGCATTAGTTGAAATAATGAAATAGAAAAAAAATAACTACGATATCATGCTAATAATTTTATTTTAATTATAATTGTTTTAATAATGGTAATGAAATGGAATTACAACCTTAACCCTTTCGTTGATGGATATGCATTCAAAAATTTTAATAACTTATTAAATTTAAACGAGATAGGAATAGAACTTGATGTCTGATATCTAAATTTAATTTAAACCCCAGCTAGCAAATCTTATTACTTACTCGAAAACTAAATATATTCTTATAGTGCCTAATGTTAAAACGTACATATTTCACCAGAATTTTCTGAAAAAATGTCACTTTAAAATATTGTTTTAATATGCTTTATGGCGTTTACTTAGTGTACAAAAAAAAGAAAACGTATGTTTTAAAGCCATTTAACTTATTATCGATCAAACTTTTTCATAAAATTACCGCTAGTGAAAATATTAACAACATCATAAGCATTTATGAAATTGTCACCGAGTTAGTCCATCTAATTAATTGCTCCCATTTATAGTAAGAAACTTGCATTTTTTAACAATTTATTTTTCAATCAATTCATTATATATTCTAATTAGTGGTTGACAGCCACTTATTTACGCACACTAGTAAGAGATATACTGTACTGTTATATTTTATATTTACCGTTGTTAAGCTGACTATCCTTTGGTAAGCAGTTACAACGAGCTTGTCCATTGTACTCTTTTATTTTTTTTTTTTTTTCTTTAAAACTTTTCAATAATTTTTACTCTCTATTTATTCAAGCTGTAGGACTTTTCTTTAATGCAGAAAATAGGTTTTTTAAGTAAATGTTAGAAATTTTAGAAATTTTTAATGCACAAATAACATATGTAACTATAATATCCTTCCAAGTGCATAGAAAATAAAAATTGCGTTATTTAATACGTACATATATAAAAGGGACAATATTATTACTGGGTGTATTCTAAAAATGTAAATGTTTTCCCTTATTTTTTTTTATTGAAATTTTTGGAACTCCTATTTTTATGTACATATGTTTGTACAGATGTATGTAATAAACCTATTTTTATATATTAATTTTAAATATTTACTAGTTTTTATCAAAGAGGAATTAATATTTTTAAATAAACATACAATAAAATTTCTTAATTGAATTAATTCTATCCTCATAACATAACGCGCAACTAGACAACAGTTTATTAATTTTCCATTTGTTTTTATAAAATAAAATTATCAATAATATTATAAATATTGCTAATTCTACTTTTAAAATCATATAAACTAATTACTAAAGCTAAACAATATTAATTACAATTCGGGTTATTACTACGAAATTAAAATACTGCTTACTAGTTCTCGCCTTTATCATAAGCAGCACACAAGTATCAAAAATATCTGTTTCATAAACGGGTATATCCAAATACTCATGGTACAACAGATATTTGAGAGTAAAAAACTGATAATTTGCTCACTCTATGCAATACCATAAACAACTGTATGTTTTTATATCCATAGTGTGATTACGCACAAGCGAAAGCATACAATATCAACTACACTCATGCGTTCTTTTGTATCTGTTTTACTTGTTATGTATATGATATATCTGTTTTTGCCATACTGTTGGATATACTAGTGCACGTCTTTAGTTTATACAATTATATTATATTATATTATATGCACAATACCCTGTTTATTTAGTCGTTTCTACACATGTTACTTTATGTCATGTCGCACCTGTTCAACTAAAGGGCTTCAACTCAAAATTTTTAATTTTTCAGAAGAGACAAAAAACTGTTTATGATAATATTAAAGGAATATAATAAAAAAAAGTTATGGCCTTGTAAAAATAATTTGTTAACTTTAATATAACACTCGATTTCTTATTGTTTTGTTAAGTATTTACAGAAAAATAACTCATTTTCGAGTTACTTCCATCTTCTTGAAAAAAGTAGTGGCATTATTTTGACTTGTGCCAGTTTAACTGAAACGTCTCCTCTATTTGGCCAATGCGCCTCCAATACTCACTGCTCACTTCCCATGGAAGGACATTCTCCTCATCGAACACCTTACTCTTCAGGTCGGCTAACTCCCTCCTTAGCGCTACCAATTCGCCCGCTCGCCTGTGTTTTGGCTTTTCAGTTTTTGTGATGGCGATCAACTGTTCCTCTTTTTTACTTTGAAGCCGGCGACGGTACTCCTCAATCGTTATAGGCTGTGGTTGTGGCAGCGGAGCTTGTGGTAGTTGGCCAATTTTATTTGGCAGGATCTCCATGAGATGAGGTTTAGTTATTTTTAATATTTTTATAATCTTTGATGGCCGGCTATTAAGAAAAAAAAAAAAGCCGCTGGCCTGAATAAAATATTGCCGGCTAAATTAAAAAGCCTGGCATAAAAGAAAAATAAAACTTGTTTTTTTTTGGTGTTAAGCCAATTCTATTCGGCCTTTATTTTCACTTTTTCGTCCTTTTATATCTTATAATCTAACGGTACCTATTCTAAATTTGTTTCTGTAAAAAATTTAATTTAAATTTGTTTTTGTAAAAGATCTTACATTTGTTACAATCCTAGTGTTGTAAAATGATCTTAAATTTATTACAGGGTCGGTATGAGGGTTACCATGGTGCAACCATTACAGTTTAAAAGTCTATAATTGCTTATTTGAAACAACAAAAAATATTAATATTGTTCAAGTTGTGTCACTGCAACACAGTTCACTGTACGATAGGAGAATCTCCTGCAATTAAACGTCATTTGGACAAAATTAGAAGTCGTAATCCTGACGAAAAGGAACATGACCAAAAGCAACAAAATTTATAAAATAGATAACCAGATTCACAGAAAATGAAGAACAGCAAAATTTGCTACAGAATTGATTATACTGTAATCCACAACAGCAACTCTAACAAGAACATTGTAGTCAAAAACTGCAAAATCAACGAAAGCGAAACGATATTTAATAAAGTAATATTAATGTACAAGGTGGAACTTCTACTCAAATTAGCCACATCAGAGGTAACAGTTGAAACAGATGTAGGTGAAACACTCACTAGAAGAGAGTTTAGACCACGCTTATGAGGTAGAGTAGTTAATAAGCAGATTAAAAAATAAAAATAAAAAGTTAATGTTAATCAGTTTTTTAAATGAAATTCTATACGTTATCTTTATAAAGCGACCTTGAGGAGGGACACGTAAAATATGACTTTTCCTATTGTCACCTTATTTTACTCTTACCTCTATTACATTTTGCTTTTATCTACTTTTTGTATTATGTTCCTACGTACTTCATACATATAGTTACTTTTAATATTCTAGATTATTCCGTATTATAAACGGTCACTTTTCATGTATCAAGAAATAATGATATTGAAATAAAATAAGTTGTTAAATGAAATCTAAAGAAACCACACTTGTTTTTAACAAAGTTTTTGTAATACATTACAATTATTTATTATTATTATTATTATTTTGTCATGTTTTAATATTAATAAACACTTGACCTCATATTTCACAATTAAAAAAATAAAGATTCACGGAAAGTATATAAACTTGATTATAAGAATCTATGTTGTGGTATTCAAATACTTATTTAATAATTTATAATTTTTATCTAATTTAATTACTTTCCTTTTTTATATTCTTCCAAATGCCCACTTCAATTAACCGCAACTGAACATTTTTTGGAACAGTTTTGATATTAGATGAATATTGCCCAATACCTGATGACTTAGGATTCCGCTTGCTTTCCAAGATTTTAATCGGAAAATTTTTTCCTTGTCGTTTTTTCTTGTCATTAAAGATAGTTACGCAAATAATTGAATCAATAGATGGTTTTTTTCACAGGTGAATTTTTCGCTATAGCACAGATTTAGCTTTTAACATTACGCGATCCTTCGTTGTCTAATGACTCTTCAGAATCATTTGTAAACGAGCCGTTAGAACAATCGTCCTAAAATAGAGATTTATAAGAAAAAAATTTTAATAACTCATATAAAATAGTGATTTCATGTTATAATAAGCCAATCAAAAACTTAAGTCAATTAAAGTAAAAACATTATTATAAATATTAAAAAACACCTAAAAATCGTAAATAGTTAATTGTTTATCTTAGTTACACTTTTCTGCAAAGATATCTTTTTTTAACAAACAAAAAAAAAAAAAAGTGTGGAAAATAGTACGCTATTAATTTAGATCTGCTTTAGCTCTAGTTTCATTCCTATCACGTATAGGTTTTTTAAGGGGCGAGGCAAATAATAAAGCTGTCTCATTAATATACATATTTCATCATAACTCAAGAACGCACATGGGGATATTTTGGCAAACTAGCTGGACATTACCTTTGTTTTTTGCTTATCTTGGCTCTGAAAAAATATTAAACTCACCTAAGTCAACAAAAGATGGTAGAAACATGCTTTATAGTCATATGCTATTAAGGCTTGAAAATAAAAATCAGACCAAGGACAAAAAGTTCCACTAAAAAGAACTAATCCTACGTCTGAAGTTTCTCATACTTTTCCTAAGCGAATGCAACTTTCTCATAAACCTTGACTTCGACCAATTTCATTTAAAACAGCTTCTCTTTTGCGCTACGGTGATGATGACTGACATTGTTCTTCTTCCTCTTCTTCTTTTAAGAACTCTTCCAAATCTGAGGCCGTTGCAAACTCCTGCAAATGGATTTTTTTTGAACTTTTAGTCGTAAGACAAAATCGATTCAGTTATTTCTGCAGCTAATTCAAGATTGGAAAAAAATCTTCGACCATCGTGTTACCATAGTTGGTGTTTCCAGTCTAGTTTTTGGTACATCCACTATTAGCCCTAGGCTACTGTGGCTGCTGTAGTCAACCTTGCGGCAGTCAATAAATAAAAAAAAAAATTTCTGTTTAATTGTATATGTACATATTCAGATCTAACATTAAAACATGCAGCCTCCTTCGTCGGTACTTCTTAATAGCATATTCGCCGGCGAAGTAAAATAATTAATAAAATGGCTATATTTATCTCCTTTCACCACTTGTCTTCTCTCCCATCTATCCCTTTCCTAAAGAATGTAGCACGGTTACAAACTAAATAGGTATTAAATGCCTGAAGTGCTACTTCTCTTAAAAAAAAAATCACTCCAAAATCTCGTATCTACTTATGCGAGATGAGCAAAAACAAAAAGGTAAAATTTGCAATAAATAAAATCGAAAAAATGGCGCAAAAATGCGCGACGTTTTTTTTTCACAGAAAAAAATAAGAAACATTTAATTTTATTGTGATAAAAACATTTCTAGGACTACGACTGCCTTTCCTCTCAAAAACCTTTTCATATTGTTTTACAAAAAAGTTTTATAAATTATGGCTTAAGTTCAATTTATTATTAATTTCTAAAATTATTTTACAAACATATGCGTACGTTTTCCAAAGAAAACAAGAAAAATTAGGCTGACAAAAAGTTTTTTTAATTTAATTGTTAATAATTTTGTCACCCTGATTCAATCCATATGTAATCAGCAATGTTTTCTAATTCTATGTTTTCCAACTGTAAAAATATTGCGCTAGAATACTCTGTATGTATCTTTTTTCATTCCTTTGAAACCCATTCGCAAAACAAGTATTTCTTTTTATCTACTTATGTATAAATATATTAATTATACTTTTTATATATACATATTTTTGAAGTAAACGACACAGTCTATCATTCTAACCTCTAATATAAATCTGTTGCACTTGCACTGAATACATTAACTGTCGGAGTTAAGGTGAGGTTAGTTTCATTGGTTTCGTCTTGGTTTAAATGTTTAATTCGGAGCTAAAAAACAACGAAAATGTCTGCAGTATCCAGTATTAAAAAACTAAGTGGAGATAATTATGCAACTGGGGCCATTAAAAAAAAAGTTTAGTTATCACTTTAGATTCATCGCAAACTGTAACAGAGTCCTGTTCAAAAGCAAGAGTATAAAAATGGCTTCAGGCTGATGCTAAGGCTCTGGCAACTATTAATTGAGTTTGAACCAAATCAATTACTATTTATTAAAAAGAAGCTTAGGAAGATTTAAGCTCCATTTACAAAGCAGACACAGCATCCAGAAAAATCAACTTGAGTAAGAGGTTAGTACGGTTTAAATATAACTCATTTGAAAAATTTGCCACACAAATAAAACAATTTATGGGTTAAAAGAAATAAGGAATCCAACTTAATGATGATTTGTTTTCCATGTTGTTGCCCTGTAGTCTTCCCAAAGAAATGGATCATGATAGCTATTGAGAGCCGTGATGAATTGCCAAAATGCGATAAATTGATTGCAAAAATTTTAGAAGAAGAAATGAGGCAAAGTGGCAAAACTGATGATGGAAGCGAAACTGTTTTCGCGGCGAATTAACGTGAAGAATATAAAACAAACAGAAAGAGTTTTAACAGTAAAAATGTTTACAAACCTAATAATATTATATACCACGTTTATAAGCGCGTCTTATTTGCAAATAGAACAGAAATACCTAATTCATTGTTTATACGGGAAATTGCATACAGAATTATGTTATTGTAAGTGATGCCAGGTGACGAAAATATGATTGTTTGGTAAGATGCTAATGAAAACATATGTTTATAAAAGTGAAAAAAATAAACATAAAATAAAAATCAAAATCAAAAACAATAATATTTTTGGCAATGCACTTAATACAAAAAAGAAAAAATTTATGGCACAAATATCTCAACAAAATGCACCTAAAGCTTTTGATATAATGTAGGAGAAGATAGCGGATATATCAAATTATCTTCAGAATCTTAAAGGTGACTATGTGATTTCAATTGCTGGTCTTTTATTAAGCATCGGAGAGAACGACGACAGAAACATGGAATAAGTAAATTTAAACCAATTGATGCATCATATAGTAAGCCTACAAGTAGCTTTGCAAGACATCCAGCAGGAAATTGTTTCACTACGCAGCAGACTAGAACAGATCCCAATAAATCCGGTCGTAGGGCAAGCACATGTCGAAGCTTTAGTACCTAAGGTAGCTGCATATAACAACCCAAATGAGATCAACCTTGAGATATTCAAGTCATTATCCACATTTGACGGAACAAAGAGCAACTATCGATTATGGAAAGAGGATGCTACACGCTTAATAAACAGCAGTCTGAGTCATGCGAATTTCAACAAATATGTCGAAGCACTGACTATTGTGAAGTATAAGATAATCGGGCCAGCAGCTAATATGCTTTTGAATTATAACACTATTTTCAGCTTTGAAGCAATTCTGAACAGATTAGATTACACTTACTGTGATCAGCGACCACTGTATGTCCTTAAAGATGAATTAATAAGTTAAACCCAAGGCAAATTAACTCTGACAGAACGACACGATGAAGTCAGTAAAGCACTGACAGTAGTTACATCAAAAATTGCAATGTCTGGAGATCCCCCAGAGTCAATTAAGTGTATGACGACACATGAAATGGAAGATGCAGTTCGAACATTTAAAAATGGCATAAACAACGATTTTATTCGGTCAACACTCTACGGAAACCCAATTAAGGATTTAGAACATGCCTATGCCATTGTACAAACCTCTATGGCATGACAACAACCATAGAGGTCTTCGTTATAACAATGTCTATCATGAAGAAAAAAGAAGTCATCATGAGAAAATGCACCAGAAAACACAACCACGACAACCATCCAAAAATGATCAGCATTTCAGAAGACCGTCTTACCATACACCACATCAACATCAACACCAAAACAACTTCCCCAAGCCGGAACCAATGGACATCTCCTCTGGTAACACCAAGCAAGTCCAGTACAACACTCAAGCATTCCACAGTCAACCCTGGAAGAAACTACACAGTGGGAATTATCATCAGCAGCCAAAGATACAACGAAACAACAGAATAGAGGCTACTCAATCTATAGAGGATAACAGCAGCATCGTATCAAAAAAAAAAAATTAGTAAGTCCCAATATAATTCTAACCATATTTATAAGGATTTAAACTTATAAACGGGTTGCTCTACATAACTATGACTGATGATGCCAACAAAAAGTATAAGATATTCATAGACTGTGGAGCAACCCACAATTATATTAAAAAAAAAACTTTGTCTTAGGACCTAGAATTAAGACAAAACCCTTAAAAATGACTACCATGCACGGTGAATCGATCATAACGTCCAAACAGAAGATAAAACTATTTAAGAAAGAATTAAAATTTTTTGAATTAAAAAACAATGTCGATTTTGATCTAATGTTAGGTGTTCAGGGAATGATACAATTAAACGCGGTCATAGACATGGAAGGAAAATTGTTCAGTGTCCCAGAATTACCACATAGAATAAAGTACTCTATAGGAGAAAAACAATATGAAGTAGAAATAAATAGTTTGATGCAGGAAAACAATAAAATAGATCCGTTGCCTTTCACGACAACAATCGAAGCTAGTATCAGAACAACTAGTAAGGACTGTATTTGGACGAAACAATATCCTGGAAACATGAGTGATATGGAATTCGTTAATAAGAAAATAGAAAAGTTATTAAAGGATGGAATAATTCAAAGGAGTTTCAGTCCGTATAATTCTCCAATGCTTACAGAAAAGAAAAAAGGTGTTGATGAAAACGGGAACCTAAAAAGAGAATGGTAATAGATTTTCGCAAATTAAATGAGCATATAATTACAGATAGGTACATTATCCCTGAAGTGAATACAATTTTGCAAAATTTGGGAAGGGTGTGAAGATAAATACGTCAGTTAAATACGTCCTACAAAAATGTCAAATACGTTCCACATACTGCAAACTGCGCTGTTAAAGTTACATGTACATTAAAAAAAGATCATATAGCTATAAATTACAACAATTTAATAAAAATATTTAAAAATTTTACAAAAACCGTCTTCGTCCCCATTAAAAATTTTAAAACATAATTACATAGAAAAATGTTATTAGAGTAAAATAATAGGAAAAATGAGTGGAAAAAGTCGATATTTAGAGAAGACATGAATCGGGTCACCGGCATAGTGGGAGTAGCCTAGGACTAGTAGATTCCAGCGGTGTACAATCTACGTCTGGATTCAGCCCGATATCGGAGATATGAATTTTTGAAAATTTTGCTTTTAGGGAAAATCAATATGAAAAAAGGGCATATTTTGAAGTGGGTAAATTCGATATTTAGAGAAGACATAAATCGGGTCACCGGCATAGTGGGAGTAGCCTAGGACTAGTAGATTTCAGCGGTGTACAATCTACGTCTGGATTCAGCCCGATATCGGAGATATGAATTTTTGAAAATTTTGCTTTTAGGGAAAATCAATATGAAAAAAGGGCATATTTTGAAGTGGAAAAATTCGATATTTAGAGAAGACATGAATCGGGTCACCGGCATAGTGGGAGTAGCCTAGGACTAGTAGATTCCAGCGGTGTACAATCTACGTCTGGATTCAGCCCGATATCGGAGATATGAATTTTTGAAAATTTTGCTTTTAGGGAAAATCAATATGAAAAAAGGGCATATTTTGAAGTGGAAAAATTCGATATTTAGAGAAGACATGAATCGGGTCACCGGCATAGTGGGAGTAGCCTAGGACTAGTAGATTCCAGCGGTGTACAATCTACGTCTGGATTCAGCCCGATATCGGAGATATGAATTTTTGAAAATTTTGCTTTTAGGGAAAATCAATATGAAAAAAGGGCATATTTTGAAGTGGAAAAATTCGATATTTAGAGAAGACATGAATCGGGTCACCGGCATAGTGGGAGTAGCCTAGGACTAGTAGATTCCAGCGGTGTACAATCTACGTCTGGATTCAGCCCGATATCGGAGATATGAATTTTTGAAAATTTTGCTTTTAGGGAAAATCAATATGAAAAAAGGGCATATTTTGAAGTGGAAAAATTCGGTATTTAGAGAAGACATGAATCGGGTCACCGGTATAGTGGGAGTAGCCTAGGACTAGTAGATTCCAGCGGTGTACAATCTACGTCTGGATTCAGCCCGATATCGGAGATATGAATTTTTGAAAATTTTGCTTTTAGGGAAAATCAATATGAAAAAAGGGCATATTTTGAAGTGGAAAAATTAGATATTTAGAGAAGACATGAGCCTAGGACTAGTAGATTCCAGCCTAGGACTAGTAGATTCCAGCGGTGTACAATCTACGTCTGGATTCAGCCCGATATCGGAGATATGAATTTTTGAAAATTTTGCTTTTAGGGAAAATCAATATGAAAAAAGGGCATATTTTGAAGCGGAAAAATTCGATATTTAGAGAAGACATGAATCGGGTCACCGGCATAGTGGGAGTAGCCTAGGACTAGTAGATTCCAGCGGTGTACAATCTACGTCTGGATTCAGCCCAATATGGGAGATATGAATTTTTGAAAATTTTGCTTTTAGGGAAAATCAATATGAAAAAAGGGCATATTTTGAAGTGGAAAAATTCGATATTTAGAGAAGACATGAATCGGGTCATCGGCATAGTGGGAGTAGCCTAGGACTAGTAGATTCTAGCGGTGTACAATCTACGTCTGGATTCAGCCCGATATCGGAGATATGAATTTTTGAAAATTTTGCTTTTAGGGAAAATCAATATGAAAAAAGGGCATATTTTGAAGTGGAAAAATTCGATATTTAGAGAAGACATGAATCGGGTCACCGGCATAGTGGGAGTAGCCTAGGACTAGTAGATTCCAGCGGTATACAATCTACGTCTGGGTTCAGCCCGATATCGGAGATATGAATTTTTGAAAATTTGGCTTTTAGGGAAAAACAATATGAAAAAAGGGCATATTTTGAAGTGGAAAAATTCGATATTTAGAGAAGACATGAATCGGGTCACCGGCATAGTGGGAGTAGCCTAGGACTAGTAGATTCCAGCGGTGTACAATCTACGTCTGGATTCAGCCCGATATCGGAGATATGAATTTTTGAAAATTTTGCTTTTAGGGAAAATCAATATGAAAAAAGGGCATATTTTGAAGTGGAAAAATTAGATATTTAGAGAAGACATGAGCCTAGGACTAGTAGATTCCAGCCTAGGACTAGTAGATTCCAGCGGTATACAATCTACGTCTGGATTCAGCCCGATATTGGAGATATGAATTTTTGAAAATTTTGCTTTTAGGGAAAATTAATATGAAAAAAAGGCATATTTTGAAGTGGAAAAATTCGATATTTAGAGAAGACATGAATCGGGTCACCGGCATAGTGGGAGTAGCCTAGGACTAGTAGATTCCAGCGGTGTACAATCTACGTCTGGATTCAGCCCGATATCGGAGATATGAATTTTTTAAAATTTTGCTTTTAGGGAAAATTAATATGAAAAAAGGGCATATTTTGAAGTGGAAAAATTCGATATTTACAGAAGACATGAATCGGGTCACCGGCATAGTGGGAGTAGCCTGGGACTAGTAGATTCCAGTGGTATACAATTTACGTCTGGATTCAGCACGATATCGGAGAATTGAATTTTTGAAAATTTTGCTTTTAGGGAAAATTAATATGAAAAAAGGGCATATTTTGAAGTGGAAAAATTCGATATTTAGAGAAGACATTAATCGGGTCACCGGCATAGTGAGACTAGCCTAGGACTAGTAGATTCCAGCGGTGTACAATCTACGTCTGGATTCAGCCCGATATCGGAGATATGAATTTTTGAAAATTTTGCTTTTAGGGAAAATCAATATGAAAAAAGGGCATATTTTGAAGTGGAAAAATTCGATATTTAGAGAAGACATGAATCGGGTCACCGGCATAGTGGGAGTAGCCTGGGACTAGTAGATTCCAGCGGTATACAATCTACGTCTGGATTCAGCCCGATATCGGAGATATGAATTTTTGAAAATTTGGCTTTTAGGGAAAAACAATATGAAAAAAGGGCATATTTTGAAGTGGAAAAATTCGATATTTAGAGAAGACATTTTAATAAAAAATTTTTGCAGTAGCATTTTAGGCGATAAATTAACACTTAAAAATAACAACAAAAAACAAAACGACTAGCTCTTAATTCAATTTTTTTAAATAATTGACCCGTTAGATCTAAGTTATTTGAAAATAGTTAAGGGTCTAATCCACTTCCCTGTGGAACACTATAATCGACAGTACCAATAAAACTTTTATAATTATTAATTTGTACAAACTGTTTCCTGTTAATGAAATAGTTTTTAAATAACTAAGCTCACCACCTTGATACCGTAGCATTTTAACTTTTGTAGCATTATTTCATGATCCACAATATCAAATGCCTCAGAAAAATCAAAGAAGATGCCAGCAACTCCACTGAATCCATAATCTAAACCTTTACAAGCATAACGTACTACGTTTAAGACAGCATCTTGGGTACTAACACCCTTTCTAAAACCAAACTGATATTTTTGCAACATATTATTTGATTCTAAATATATCAGAAGTTTATCATAAAGCATTTTTCAAAAATTTTATCTATTGTCGATAGTAAAAATGCGTCGGTATTTGTCTACAGTGGGCACAGTGGTTGTTTTTTGAATGGGAAATATTTTATGAATTTTTAAAATGCCGGGGTATTCTGAAGTATTGATCATTTTATTAAATATATCAACTAATATAGATAAAAGTACTTCAAGACATTCTTTCCCAAATTTTATACATATATTGTCAAAACCAGGTGTTTTATTTGATTCCATGTTAACAATAATGTTATCTCATTTAAGATGAAGCTATGACGTGAAACATTAAGCGCCCTCAATGAGTGAATTGAATCACTCGGCGAAGTATTAATTTTTTTGTTTAAGTTCTTTCACGACTGAAATGAAATAATTGTTTAATAAGTCTGCTTTTGTCTGATCGTCTAATATATTTTCTCCATGCCTATTTTTGAGCTTGACAACATTTTCTTTTGTTCGACCAAGTGTTTTATTTATAAATTTCCAACATTTTTAAGTATCATTTCCGATTCTACTTAAATTTTCGGTATAATAGTTATTTTTAAATTTTTTGACTGCTAATTTTATAACTTTACTTTTTCTTTTCAAGTCATCTTCCTATTTTTCTCTATTTTTTGATCTGCGCCTTTTAATTAATAAATTATGTTTATATAAAATTAACCCGCGAAGTTCAATTTACATTCCCTATTGGGACACCCCTTAATTTTTAGATTTATTACCCTTCACCACAGGTGGAAAAAGTTTAGTTTGTTATTCCGTTTGTAATTTCTGCAATACCCATCCGTGTTCGAGTTGAAATCAACTTTGCCAAGGCTAGATGAGCTAGAGAAGATTTAAATGTGCGAATCGATCAGACTATTGTTATTAAATCAGCGGACAAAATACCATGCCTGCCTCTAATTTTTAATTCGTTAAAATATTGATTTTTTATGAATGTGACCGCAGAACTCTATGATTTCTGAAATTTTTAAAATATTTTCTACATTTAGAAGGTTATGCTTACAAATTGTTCCCGTTTTAAACAGCAGTTTATGAATTTATTATTTAATTTTTAATTTTGAACCATCGATCTTATAAATGAATGAAAACTTACTTATTTTCGGCTTTTTGATTCTTTTTTAATTAAATTTCTAAACATTTTTAGAAAGAAAAATTATTTAAAAACAAGAAAAATTAGACGCTACCAGAATGAAATGCAGTATTTTCTGGACCGCCACATCCTTCATCAGCATTCTTCGCATCTATCTACCTTATGTTATGTACGTCGTGAACATCATCTATTTAACTAACTAATCATAATGTTAATTTGGCGAAAGGAAGTCCACACACAACTTAAAGCATTTCTTTGTCGTTCTTTTTGTAACTCGTCTTGTACTTTTATTTTTAATTATTCATACTTGTTTGCTCACAACATTATAGATGCTCTTTCAGTATCATATTGACTGTTATTTTAAATTTTTTCCCAATCAGGATTTGAACCATCGATCTTATAAATGAATAAAAATTTACTTATTTTCGGCTTTTTTGTGAAGAAATTAAATTAAAAAAGAACAAATATTTGTGAGGAGGTCCCATAGAACCTTGGTTCAAATATATGATACTAGTTTTTTTTTTCGTGAAAATAGGTAATTTCATGACAAAATAGAAATACAATTGTAAAAGCAACCAATTATACTGGTATAATCGTACTAAAACAGTTGCCAGCACTTTTTATTTTTCTAGAAAGTAAACTTTTAATACTATTTACGCAACTCTAGAATAAGTAGTTGAATTGAATTTTAAGAAAAATAGAAATTACACGCAGACGAAGTCCTAGGCACTGCTAGACATATATTAATTTAACAGACAAAAAGTTTTATACACTTTCTTCATTGGAATAAGCTAATAAATTTATTTTTGATCTGGAGTGCATTACCTTTAACTTGAGAATCATATGAAAGATTATTTCAGAGACTGGTGAAGTATAAAAAGAATTGCCATTCGGATATCAAACTCTGATATTTAAAGAGTATCAATATTTTCCCCCTATTGGATATTTAAAATGTCAATCGCTCATACAAAGGACGTGGTTGTTGAGTTTAAATAATCTTAGGTTGGAATAGTAAAACCCTAGTAATAGGGAGACTATCAAAACTCATGGCATGCAATTTGGTCGAAAACGCTGAAATGCTATAAAATCGTTTCAAACCATAAACATATCGAGCGATATTATTAAAAACGACATTAAGTGAATTGAAATTGATTTTGTCATAAGGTAATTTTTAATTTTTAAAAACCTTTTTTTTTAGAAAGAAAAAATTAATTAACAAATGTATGCGGACGGTTTCCAAAAAAACGAAAAAAAATTACAGACCAGCAGAATGTAATGCTGCATTTTCTGGATCGCTACAACCTTCATTAAAATTTTCGCAGCTATATACCTTAGCTGTGTAATTGTAAACATCATCTATTTAACTAACCAACTTTGTAAATAAGAATACCAGGAGAATTCATATTAATTTGGTCAGACGAAATCCACACGCAAACCAAAATATTTCTTCAGTATTTTCTCTGTAATTCGTCTTGTACATTTGTGTTTGCTTTGCATAAACCTTTTGCTTTATTTTTAGTTATTCTTTGCCTTTTTTTGCTCACAAAATTATAGATACTGTTTTAGTATCATATTGGTTTTTATGAGTTAGACATGAATGTGTCATTAACGACAATTAGTTTTCTCTTACTATACGTGTCACGATTAGAAAAATTTTCATACCCATATAAGAGGAGCACCCTAATATTTATTGGAGTGCAGTGTTGTTTTTACCAGAGTGTTATCAACATAGAATAAGAACAACCACAAGCATAATCAATGTGGTCAGATCACGTGAGAGTTTTGCTAAAATATTTTCCAAGATTCTTCGCGGAGTGTATCCGGAAGATCATTTGAATACGCTGCAAACAAAAGAGGTCCTAAAATTTATCCTTCTGATAATCCCCGACTTAAAGAGAGAGAGTTAAAATTTGACATTCGATGATTTAAATATTGAGATCTACTCTAAGTTATGTTGAAATTAAATGCGTGGAAGTTTGGGAGAAATTAAACATTATTCTTAATTTGAAACATAAAATGCCATGATCGACATTATCGAATGAAAATCAATCTCTCTTTTTTACAAAAACCGGATGGACGATCAAATAACAATTTATTTTTATCTAAGGATGTACTTATTTGGGTATGTAGAAGTTTTTTTTTTTGAAAACTTTAGAGAGATATGGTAAAATCGCGATTAGTCGATATTAAGATTTCGTTTTAGGAATAGGAATTATTTTAGCAATTTTCCATATCGTAGGATATAAGTTAGAGAGAAAATTGAAAGAGATTATCATTGATTCCTCGGATGTTAGCATTAAATCTTAAAAACTTCTAATAAGTGCTGTCTGTCGGTAGCAGAGGAATATTCATAAATTTTCAATTGAGTTCTTCAATATCTAATTGGCAGTTACTTTCATTAAATGTTTTACAAATCCTAATTTCTCGAATACATTTCCATGTCTGCTTACAATCGACCGCAGAACTAAACCGCCTAGAGTAATATTAAATTTTTGCAATTTTGATTTCAGAATTAACAATTCTTCTATCAGCCTTTAACTCCGTTTTCAACTCTGGGGTTCTGAAAAGTTTTCACCTAAATAAGCAGCATCCGTTTTGCATATTAAACATTTTGAATTGGCAGAAAGCCACGGTTGTTTTAGGGCATATTGTTTTAGATTTAATTAGAATAATGTTGTCATATAGGCGCTGTATATTATTTTCAACAAAAACTTGCTCATCAACTGAAAGCATCGAATACATTTAATGCCATTCAACGGTAAAAAAAATCTCTAAAAGCACATTGTTATTCACATTTTTAAAATCGCGATAAAAGACTTTAAATTCTGATAGAGAAACATGAAATTGATACATTAAAAATAACAAATCATGCTTTGAAAAACATGGGGCTGATAAATTTTCATATAATATTACGTTTGACATGTTGCTACAACAAAAATAGCAAGTAAGGTTCTATTGGTTGCTATAAGATGCTTGGGGTAAATTGTATTTGAGAGAGTTAATCCGAAAGATAACATATTGTCAACTTATGTTGATTCCAATAGAATATTTAAGGTGAAGTCGCCATATGAAATAACATCATCATATACAGGGTCAAGAGTTTCCACGGTCGAGAGAAAATTTCATATAAAAATTAAATATCAATAAAAAAAAATTCAAATTTGTCCTCATTAAATGAAGCGATGCTAGAATATTTTAAGCAAACTTTGCTCGATATATGTTTTTTTTACAAAAATTGCTACCCCGCCGACATTAATATCCTGTACCCGCATAACCTAAACATTTTATCCGGTGTCACAGCTAAGAGCCAAGCCAGGACATTAATGCTAGACTTTTCGAAAATATGTCTAAACTTATCGATGTTATTATTAAGACTTTGGCATTAATATGAATTATTTTGAGATCTTTTTCGTATTTGGTGTAATAAAAATCTATAGAACATTTCATTTAAATTCTAATTAATGGAGCTCTTTAAAGCTCACGGTTTTTCTAATGTTATGCAGCATTTACAAAACATGAGTTGGCAGATACTTTAATTTGGTTCCCACCGAATAACAAGTATCTAATTTCTTTAGTTATTCAGCTACACCAGCACTTAATAAACAGTATATCTTATTTAACTTTACCTTTAATACAATTTAGTTCCCACCGAATTGCGGGTTTCTAATTTCGGGACAATTCTACTGCGCGAGCAGTTTATTGC
Source organism: Gymnosoma rotundatum (assembly GCA_916610165.2). Taxonomy (NCBI): domain Eukaryota; kingdom Metazoa; phylum Arthropoda; class Insecta; order Diptera; family Tachinidae; genus Gymnosoma; species Gymnosoma rotundatum. The sequence goes on from OU744339.1 coordinate 61,267,470, forward strand.
TAATATATTTTAAGTATCTTTAAAATTATTATTAAAATAAACGTTCAAGATTGAAGACGGCCGCAACCGCTTCAATCCCATAAAAATGTGTTTTAAATAATAGTTATTTAACATGGCGACCGTGGCAGGACACTATGTGATAAAATAAAAGTTACTCAACAAAAATTTTATAATACATACATATTTATATTGAAAACTATTCGTGAAATAAAAAAAAGCAAGGATAGAGTTTGTAAAAATAATTCAGAAACGTTTTAAGCTGCAAATCATTATTATTGACTAAAAAAAATAACAGTAATAAGATTTCTTTTAATATAAAACAAACTATAAAATGTATATATAAATTAATTTACTTTATTTATTTAATTAAAATCAATTAAATAAACAGTTTCAAATAAATGACTCAAGAAAATCAAATGTACAAAATCAAAAACAAAAAATATTGAAAAAAGGGAAACTTTATGAAAAATTTAAACTTATCGATGATAAAAAAATAGTGAATTAGAAATAAAGAAAGTTTCAATAAAATTAAATCAATAAACAATTAAAAATGAAAAACCAAAACACTCAAATAAGAAAAAAGTTTAAGATTAAATACAAAATTTTAAATAAATAAAAAAAATTATAAAGATGAACAACAGCTCCCGGTAAGCAGAGAACAGGACAGCGGTTTTAAAAGGAATCATCAGCAGCGGCAACACCAATAACAGTAGCAGAATTTCAGAACATATTAAAAATTATGATAAGTTTGTTTTGTAAGTTTATTTAATTATTGTAAGTTTATTTAATTAATTTAATTTCGATTTAAATTTAAATAAAAACGAAATTCTATGTTACAAAAAGTTAAAAGAAAAATATTAAAAACATTCAATTCGCTTCAGAAATTTTCTTCTAAATAAAGTAATAGTGAACCATAAAGCAAAAAAAATCAAATCGAGGTCGTGTTATTAATTTTTATTTCTCTATTCGATTCGCATATAAATTTTTTTAATATTTAAATATGATGGGTAGCCACCAAACCAAACAAGTGGACTGCAACGGGCTCATAGTGAACGAGATTGAAATAATTGAGTCCCCACAATTTACTAATATTCTACAGATTATTTTAGTTGCCATCGCGATAGGCGAGGTAGTTTTTAAAATTCTACAATTGCATCAAAACTCCCTAAAGTGAAAATACCTTACGCGATCCTTATCTCAGGATCAAGTTTAAAAAAAACAATAATGAAATGGAAAGAAATCTTACAGAACCTTTCTCAAAATCTTATAAATGCTTAAACCAAAATCATCCCATGAATTGGCCTGATCGTGTAATAGCAAAACAGTCTCTCTCATCAGGCCGTGCTCACAGGCGAAGTTTGATCGTCTAATAGCCGCTTAACATGTAGCGGGTATAGATTCATAGATAATATATATATATATATATATAGTGTGTTGCAAAATAAATGCACTATATTTTTCGTTAAATTAAATTTTCTTTATTAGCACTAAAAAATGGTTTACTTTATAAAACAAAATTCTAAGAAATCTTTTTTAAACTTTTATACAAAAACGTAGTTAATCACGGGAGTAAGAAAGAAAGAGAGCCTGTGTTACCATAACGTTTTTTTTACCAATTTTAGCTCACTGTGAACCGCTGTCACTTTCGGACGAGTTGGCACAGTACTCCCCTCTGAGAGGTAACAATGGTGCGTGTTAACGTTAGCAATGTTGGCTTCAATCGATCAATGGAAACTTAACTGTCTTTTCCAGAAATGCGTACGGTGTAATATTTAGGTCATAGCTTAATAACTTTAAATGGGACGCTATATGGGGGCGTTAAAGATGGTCGTACTGAATCGTTTCGCACAAATACCATTTCGCATGATTTCAAATTTGGATGAGCAAAAACTTTATCGTGGCAGTGCCAGGTCGCGTCGACTGGTCGTAAACTTTCCATAGCCCGCCGGAGTTGTTTTATTATCTCTGCTTCAGAATTGCAAGAGCTTTTAATTCAAAAATCGGCAGGTAAACGTCATGTAGCACCGTAAACTAGTTCCGCAGGTGTTGCTCAAATGTCATCTTTGTAAGTACATCGCAGACCTAGCAAAATAATTGGTAAATATGTTGTCCACTCGTTCACATTGTGGCATAAGATCGCCACCGCTCTATCATACCATTTGACTGAGGATGGTATGGTGTAGTTTTTAGATGATGTACCCCAAGTATTGTTTGAGTTGTTTTGTAAACAAGAAAAACACTTTGATTTATTTATTTTATAATTTTATTTATTTATATATAACCTGCAGGGTCCCGTAGGAATTTCAGGTTATAAGTGTTTGTTCTTACTTCTAGTTTACAACTCACTCTTTTAATAATTATTCATCACTATTTATACTAAATTCTTAACGCTAAAAATGCTGATTAAACAGAAACAGCATTTCTTAAAAATAAATAATTTAAATAATTAAATTGCTGACTTGCTAAAGAGTCATATTTCAATAGTACATTAATTTTAAATAAACTTATAAACAAAGTTTAACTAAATAAAGTGCTGACTGCTAAAAAGATTTATATTACATTAGTACACATTTATTAATTTTGATTAACTTATAACTAGAGTTTAAAAATACGAGGTTGCCTCTCAACATCCCTGCCCCCTTATCGGAAACTGCGTCCCTGCGTGTGGTGTTGATGTTGCTGCAGATGGAGAGCTAACGTTCGTATATGAAGGATGCGTCTTTTGCTGCTAATTTTAGGTGCCTTGTTTTGTGTTATGTCACCTTCTTTCCGGAAAACTAACTGGATTTGTATAAATTGGTGGGCCTATAGTTGTATATGATTTCTTTTCTCAACTCGGAAAGCTTCAAAGCATAGCCGTACTTTAAATTAATTCTTCTCCTTAGTTTCTTTTTCCGTTTGTTGTATCAACTCCTGATCTTCTTTAATTGTTAAAAAAACACGTCCTAAACGTTGTCGCTTCTTTAATAATAATTTCTTTTTAGCCGTATGTGTAATACCCATGTTTTTAAATTCTGCAAAATAGCCAACATCTTGTGACATCCTCAAATTATGTGGATGACATATATCATGATCATCTTTTCGTACAACCATCTTATGCAAATGTGGACAATCAAAGTTGGTCCTTTATAGCCAACCAATTCAACTTCGGGAAAAGTTTTAGTACTTCTTTTATAGTCAATGCCATTCAAAGAACCATGTGTACCATATATATCGGACTTGTATCGAAACGAAATTTTTCCACTGGCTGCTTTCTTATGCACAAACTTGCTTCATATTCACATTTCATCTGTGTATTCGGAGGTGTTGTCATAAAGTTGGCGATTGTGTTGTCTCTACCTTATTTTGCAGTGGTTAAACGAAGCTTTAATCACACTTGTTTTGACCACAACAAAAACACTTCGTTTTAGATCATAAGGTGCTCTCCGGATAAGGTTCAGTATCTGCTAATAATAAATTTAATTAAAAAAAGTGAGGAAAATCATAATTGAGATTTTTGAACGTTTTTTCATCCACTTTAGAAACAATAAAGTCCTCTAAGTTAAAAAAAAATTTTTTTGTTAATTTTATTGCACTAGAAGTGAAGATGATAAGTTTCACTTAAAAGTAACAGACTTATTAACAAGACATAATCTTTACCATTTATTTCCCACATTTTTACACAACTTACATGAAAGGATACAAAATCAGATGACTGACAAATACAAGCGGATAGAAAGAAAATTTACAAAACTCACAAAAAATACTGAAAAACGTACAAACTCAGAATTTTACCCACGAGTGAAAAACCTGACAAACATAGAATTCAGCGACAATGAAACAAAACTAATAGAGAAGGGACTAAAACATAATCTACCTTTTGACAAAATAGAAAAAACAATTGAAACCCAAATCGTAGGCGCCGAAGCTACTATTACACACTTACCAACTGACCGACAAGAACAAATGAGACACAAGATAGCCGATGTACTTGAAAAAACAATAAGAGAACACACTTCATCTAAAACTAATCCTGACGAACAAAAAACTACTAGATAGATAAAAGCAAAACTTCGGAATAATAATCTATTACTTACTAAAGCAGACAAGGGGAACACAACTGTAATAATGCACAAGAAAGACTATATAGAGAAAACACAACAATTCATTCAGCAAGTAAAATGTACAAAATTCAAGAATGACCCAACCGATTCATTCCAAAAGGAAATACGAAGCCTACTAAAACACTGCAAAACGTTCACTGACGGAAAGTTATACATATTCATGAACATGAACCCAGGACCCCCTACACTCAGAGCACAACCCAAAATTCATAAAGAAAATATTCCAATCAGACCTGTAGTAAATTACAAACCTGCGCCTGCATATAACTTGGCCGAACACCTTGCCACATTCTTAAAAGAGAAAATAAATTTGCAGAACACATACATGTTACGAAATACACAAGACCTCATAAACAAAATAAAGGACATCAAAATCACTGATAATACGAGACTCGTTTCCTTCGATATAAAGGATCTATATACATCAATACCCACACACGAAACTTTGACTATCCTACGTAACATACTTTCCAACATATACGGCAATCAATATATCAACGAAATAATGGATATTGCAAAGACGATATTAAAACAAAACTACTTTAGATTCAACAATAACTTCTATAAACTACCTGATGGACTCGGCATGGGAAACCCAACATCCGCAAGCTTCACAGAGATTTTCATGCAACACTTAGAACAACTACACATCAAAAAACTGATGGAAAAACATAAAATAACCCATTACTACAGATACGTAGACGACATTATATGCATCCTAGAAAGAGACAACGCCGAACAAATTCTTATAGACTTAAACATAATACACAACAAAATCACATACACAATGGAAAAAGAGCAAAACAGGACTTTACATTATCTTGATATATCAATAATACGATGAATTGATACCTTAAACTTTGACATTTATAGAAAACCAAACATGACAGACACAACTATCCACAGCTCCTCAAACCATCCTCCTCAACATAAACTCGCAGCGTTTAGACACATGATTCACAGACTTAAAATAGTCCCACTCGCTCCAGATAAATACAACAAAGAACTCGATACAATTTACACTATAGCTAAAAATAACGGTTACAACCACACAACCATCGACAAACTACTCAGACAATACAACAACAAAAACAAGAAGAAAGAAGACAAGGAAACAATCGACACAACACGACGACACATCTTTACTTACACAGGACCAGAAATATATAGATTAACCAACCTTTTCCGAAAAGAAGGTTTACATACAACATTAAAAACGCGCAACACTCTACGTAACAATCTCAAGACATCAATAGAAACAACGGATAAATTTAGCACCAGCGGAGTATACAGACTTACTTGTACTTGCAACCATACATACATCGGACAAACTGGACGAACATTAAAAACAAGGTTTACAGAACACATACGATCATACAAAAGGAAAAGGGAAGACTCCAATTTCGCAAAACACCTTAACACACATGGACACGAACCAAAGGAAATAGATGAATGTATGACAGTATTACACCCAAGTAAAAAAGGACGAAGACTAGACATTCTTGAAAACATGGAAATTTACAAAACACGAACGTTTAACAGAGACATTATTAACGAACAGGTAAACACAACCTCGGACACGATTTTTACACCACTAAAATTACTAAAACACTCTTACAAACGAAAAACACCCACAGACGGTCACACTTACCTATCCAATAATAAAAGATCCAAATATTAACTATTTACCCTAATAAACAAGACAGATATCAGGGAATCTACCTGCATAATATTATTTAAACGGACAAAAATTACCTAAACCCACCACCTTTTATTCCTAACACTATCTATATTTTAACACTATCTCTTCAGTTTTAATAAAAACGCGGCTTGAAAATGATGTTATCACATCGAAAGCGCTCGCCGAACATCCAAAGTACACAGCCAGTGACGACGGTTATTACCGAAAATTATAACAACAATACTAAAATTCTTAAAACCCATCTTTTTCAAATTGTTAACAAAAACAAAAAAAATCGTAATTTAAAATTGTTTACAAGAAATTATATTGGTAATAAATTGTTTACAATAATATATAATGGTTTTGGTATTTTAATGCTATAATTTAAACATAAAAACATTATTCTTCCTTTGTTTGCTACTCTTACAAACAAATTTTTTTTCTTTTCTTTCCTTTTGCTACTTCTAAAACAACATAAAAAACTTATAAATATTTTGTATGTTGTTGTTGTAAGTATTTATGAATCTTTTTTTTTATATATATTTTTTTTTTATATATATTTTTTTTTTATTTTATTTTTGTTACCAAGCAAGCATTTTAATGCCTATTGAGCTTATTCATATATATTGGATTTTGAAAACAATAATAAAAACCTCTGAATCAGGTGTTTTTCAATATATATCTTTATACACCTATATATGTGTATACATATAAACACATACATATATATACGAGTATATATATATTTATTTATAAAGTATCTATTTTAAAAATAGTTTTAACTAAATGTTTGTTCAGTGAAACACAAAAAACCCAAAACAAACACAAAAGTATGTTAATAATTGTATATATATATATATATATATATATATATATATATATATATATATATATACATGCTATAATGTTTATGTTTAATGCTGAGAGTAGCACTTTTGAAAATATTAATCTTTTTTTTTTTTTTGTTTATGGAATTTAAATTATTACATAAAATTATTATCGTCAGGCCAGTGACACAAAAAAGAGTGTTGCGTATGCAAAAATGCAGTGAATTATTTACAAAAACAACAGCAAGACTAAAAAAATGCACAAGAAATCAGACACAAAAATTTTAAACAAAAAATACATTTTTACTCAAATTTCAAATTAACAAAACATTTGCTGCTTAAAATAAATCAGTATTTAAAAATGTTAAACAAAGAATATTTTTTTTTCCTTTAAAACAAACTTCACGCTTTTAAAAAAAATAAGTACTTTAAAACATTTGCAATTAAAAAAAAACTGTGTTTTTTTTATTAATGAAATATTAAAAGTAAAGCACAAAATATGGTGCTAAAATGTTAAAAGTTGTTTGTTAATTTGAAGTAAAATATTCCAAATGAGATTTTGTAAAAATGTCATTTAATTCAAAAATTAAAGGCACATTTTTCAAGATGGCTCAGATTTAATTAAAAACATTTGCTAACAACGAATGTGAACATACAGGTGCAGGTAAATTAGCAACCGAAAATGGATTTATTGCATTTTCTTTCTTTTTGTGTCATGCGTTTTACTTTTCCTTTATAAAAAACTTTCTGTGGCTTTTTTTCATTTTAATTCAGTTTGTTATTATTATCTTTTACTGCCTTTTTCTTAGTTTTTTCACAATATTTACCTTTAGCTGAAATTGTATCTATGTTAGAACTAACTTCATCCATTATAGGCCATTATATATTACTGTTTTTTACGACAATTGTAGCAGTTTTGTGCTAATAAATAAATTTCGATGTAAATTTTCCTAGTCAGGAGCTCCTCCTTTAAAAAAAAACTTTAGTGCAGGTTGCGTATTTAAACTTCAATTTAAAATTTTTACCTTCCTTATGTGACCCTTTATTTTTTTATTTTGTTCATATATTTTTTTTTTTGCTGATATTTTCTTATACTTTAATCTCATAACCCTTCTGATTTTTGCCTCTTTTTTCATAGATTCTCCTACCGTTATTTTAACTCGTTTTCCTTTATGTTTCTTCACATATTTTTTTTTTTAATTTTATTTTATAATTCCTTGGTTTTTTCCCCTTTTTGACTTTACATTTTCATACTATTCATTCATGTTCGTTAATATTCTTCCATTATTTCCCTTATATGACCCTGTGGTCTTCTTCCTCCTTTCTATTTATTTATATATTTTATCCTTTATCGCCCTCATATCCCACTTTCGTCCTGTAGCTTTGGTTTCGAGCCAAAGTATCTAGGATCAGAAATTGGGTGGCTGATACACTTTGTAGCGTATTATACGATTTTCTCTTACTATATTACCTTTTTTTTCTCTCTTTAATCTCATCAACCTTTGTTCAATTTTGCCTATTTGCTGCTACCCTTTCATATTTTACCTCGAAATCTTTCTTCGCATACCCCATGGCACTTGCCGTCAGTTGAAATCATATCGAATTTTCGCACTAAGATCAATGTTTCAGGCAAATTACCGATGGAGGTGTTGTAAAGTAACTAAATCTGTGTTTTATGAGTAACTCACTTGTACTTCCGCTTAAATCCTTTGTAGCTTTAGTTTCGAGCCAAGATAACCAGAAAATAAACGGAGTAACTGATGCTCTTTAAAATCAACAGAAGAAAAAACATCCTTACAAAAAATTACCCTTTTTATTATTCGCAATCTAACCCTTTGCACCCTGCCACCTTTTATAAATTCTTTATTTTACTGGTTTTATCAAATTATTATGATAAACCTTGTCGGAGTTCCTTTGTCGAATTCTTACATTGACAGGTGTGGCTATTCCCGTGACTTCATAAGGACCCAACCATACAGGTGAAAATTTATTTTTTCGCGCCTGGTTTTTTAGCCACACCATTTATCCGGTCTTAAACTGTCTTGTCTTTGTGCCCTTGTCATAATATTTTTTTGATTTTTCTTTTGCCCTAACCTGGTTCTGCCTCACCACTTCATAACTTCGTTGAATTTGGTACTTAAGTATTTTGCTGAAGTCATCTATGTTATAGAGAGGTGCTTGCTGCTTTTTTAACCTGACAGGTATTTCAAATTCGAATCCGTACAGTACCTTGTTGGGTGTTTGCTTAGTAGACGAATGTCTTGTGTTATTATGTACATGCATGGCATGATGCAGCCAATCATCCCAATTAGTTCCGTCAAGTTTCACAAAACTTCTTAAACACTCTGCAAGAGGTCTATGGGTCCTTTCCAGAGATCCATTGGATTGAGGATGATATGGAGTTGTATATATGTTTTTTACTCCAAGCAATTTGCAAACTTCCTTGAACAATTTCGAATTGAAGTTGCTTCCATTATCTGTCACGAGAACTTTGGGGATGAAAAATCGGGCAATTATTTCTCTAAAGAACTGCCTTGCTACCGTTGCCGCTTCCATGTCTGGGATAGCTGCGCAAGCTAGGTATTTTGAAAAATCGTCCAAAAAGGTTACTATATATTTGTTAACACTTGATGATTCGAGTAAGGGCCCAACAATATCCATGAAAATTCTTTCAAAAGGCATATTGGGGGTTGTGGTCAGGGTCATTGGCATCCTGTCTATCCTCGAGCTTTTATTTTGCTGGCAAATCTTGCAGGAGGCTACATACTTTTTAATTTGACTTTGCATTCCAGCCCATTTGTATTGTGCCCTAATACGGAAATAAGTTTTTAGCGCACCTTGGTGGCCTCCCATTTGCGTGTCATGGCGTGTCTTTATATCTTCTGCATCTGTTAAATATGTGGTATTATCTTCTTCTTCATGATTTTTATTCATCGCCACTGCACTTGCCCTATTCGGAGTTTCTACACCTCTTGATTGTGCTCTCGTTATTACACCTATGTTTACTTCTTCCGTTGGAAGGCGGCTGAGAGCGTCTGCATTTTGATTCGTCTTGCCTTGGCTTCGGGTTGTTCATTTACAAATCTAAAAATTTTAAAGGCATACTTACCAGCACCAAAAACATTGCCTTCAAAAGTAATGACCCACGATGTACTGATCACGACGTTTTCTCCATACAAAATTTTAATTTGCCTTGCTCAATGTGGCTTAGGCCTGTGGCAGTTACTTTTCAATTCCACCACTTTGTATTTTGGCAAAGATCCCAAAGGCGTACTGGTATACAGATGCTTAATGACCCCTAGGAATTCACCTCTATACTTAGTGGTTTCTTTAAATTTTTCTTTGCCACCGACTTTACCGATTTTGTTCACAAGCAAAACAAATCGAATCAAAACTTCTCCCAATGTGGCCAAAGTAATTAGCAGTTTACTAATAATTCCACCAATTCACACTTCTTTGAAGACACTAAAGGCGTACTGGTATACAGATGCTTAATGACCCCTAATGCTTCACTTCCGTGTTTGTTTGGTTTCCTAACTTTCGTTGCTATGAAATTTTTGCCACATTCGGAAAGGATTCAAAATCAATCAAAATTTTATAACCAAATTTTATTCCTGGAGGGTCCCTTAGGAATCGCAGGATAATTATTCTTTTCCTACCGGCTGCGCCAAAATGTTGGAGTTGTTTTGTAAACAAGAAAAACACTTTGATTTATTTATTTTATAATTTTATTTATTTATATATAACCTGCAGGGTCCCGTAGGAATTCCAGGCTATTATCTATATTAATTTTATTTATTTATATGAAACCTGCAGGGTCCCGTAGGAATTTCAGGTTATAAGTGTTTGTTCTTACTTCTAGTTGACAACTCACTCTTTTAATAATTATTCATCACTATTTATATTAAATTCTTAACGCTAAAAATGCTGATTAAACAGAAACAGCATTTCTTAAAAATAAATAATTAAATTGCTGACTTGCTAAAGAGTCATATTTCAATAGTACATTAATTTTAAATAAACTTATAAACAAAGTTTAACTAAATAAAGTGCTGACTGCTAAAAAGATTTATATTACATTAGTACACATTTATTAATTTTGATTAACTTATAACTAGAGTTTAAAAATACGAGGGTGCCTCTCAACAGTATGCGCAAAAGTTCTTTAAAAAAGGTGCTTTCGAACTGTCGACCCAAATTCGCCGTAATGTCAATTGGAATACCGAAACGAGATATCCATTCTTTAACTAAAGTTATTGCTACGGTTTTTGCAGTCATACCCGGCATCGGAAATCCATCCGGCCATCGAGAAAATCGATCTATAACTGTTAAGCAGTATCTACTGCCTTCTGACGGAGGAAAAGGACCGACAATGTCGATGTTCAAATGAGCAAATCGTTGGCTTGGTTTACTGTGTCGCATGAAAGCAGCCTGGGTATGCCGAGTTACTTTGTTTCGTTGATAATGTAAACAATTTTGTGCAAAAATTTTCTGCCTTTCTGTATACCCGGCCAAACAAATCTATCAGTCATTAATTTAGCTGTGGCGTGTGTGCCAGGGTGTGACATATCATGTGTCGCATGCAGAAATTTCTGACGCAGTGCTTCGGTAATGAAAGGACGTACGCGGTCGCACGATATATCGCAGTAAACAGGCTTTGGTGCATTAGGAAGAATAAATGGTTTTAGTTTTAATGAGCTGTTCCCATCTGAATTCAGTATGGATTGAAATTCTTCAAACGCTGACTGAGATAAAGCCAATTCGTCGTAGTTGATTTCTACTGCGTTAGTCACCTCAATTCGGGACATTAAATCTGCTGCAATATTTTTTTTACCTTCTATGTGGCGTACATCTGTAGTGATTTGGGAAATAAAGTCCAATTGTCTTGCTTGCCTATCCGATGCCTTCTCTAGCTTTTGTTTAAATGCGTATACCAACGGCTTATGATCCGTATAAATGTGGCAAATACGCCCTTTAACCATGTATCTTAAATGACGCACTGCCATGTAGACCGCGGTCAACTCTCTATCATATGTACTGTATGGGATCACTGCTGACGAAATTTTTTTTTTAAAATATGCAAGAGGCTGTATTTCATCTTTAACAACTTGATTTAGCACGGTTCCTGCAGCAAAGTTTGAAGCGTCTACCCACAACGATAGCTCGGTGTCTGGGTTCGGGTGAGCTAACATCGAACAACTTGCGAGCTGTAATTTGCACTTTTCGAAAGCGTCTGCGGTTTCAGTGGTCCAGTGTAAAGGTGTCATGTCATTTCATTTGTTACCATCTATCTCTGAATGACAATTGCATTAGGCAAAAAACGCCTAAAGAAATTTAGCATCGCCAAAAATTTCTTTAAATCCCTTACCACTTTGGGGCGAGGAAAATTAAGTAATGCGTCATCCTTTTTAGGCAAAGGTCGGATACCATCCTTTGATAGTAAGTGCCCTAAGAACTTGAGTTCAGTTAACCCAAACTTCGATTTAGATGCGTTAATTGTCAAATTGTTATCTCTAAATCGATTAAAGACGGTTGAGAGATGTTTTATGTGGTCATTCTTTGAAGGTGATGAAATAATTACATCGTCTTAATAAGCAAAAACAAATGGCATGCCTCTTAGGACGTCGTGAATTAATCGTTGAAGTGTTTGGGCTGCGTTTTTCAGCCCAAAGGTCGTATGCGTGAATTCGAAAAGTCCAAAGAGCGTTGTAATGGCGGTTTTCGGTATATCATCGGGATGTATTGGTACCTGATAACACGCCTTCTGTAAATCGATTTTTGAAACAAATAGAATTTCCGACCAGCACCATCGAGAAATCTTGTAAATAAGGAATATGATAGCGATCGTGAACCGTGATCGCATTAAGCGCACGATAATCGCCTCAAGGCCTCCAGGTTTGCGGACCATAAGAAGTGGGCTGGCCCAGTTACTACTGGACGGGCGACAAATTCCTAGTTTAATTATTTTAATAATTTATTTATAATTTAATATTCAAATTCAATACGGGTAGCTAAAAGTTTCTCTGGTGACAGCCGGCGAGGGCGCGCAAATACAAGTTGACCAGTGGTCTCGATTCTATACGTTATTGTTGTTTTCGAAACTGCTCCAGGTTGGGCAGGACGAGTAATTTCGGCAAACTGTTTAAGAAAGTCCGAGTATTGTATTTTTGTATCAAATGTTCTGATTGGTAAGTGACCAATCAATCACGCAATTAGTTTTTAAAGCTGTCAAACGGTCTAATAAACATCTTCTTTTCAAGTCAACTAATAAATCTTAGTGCGCCAAAAAGTCTGCACCCATAATTGCCTGATTAACACCTGCTATCAAAAATTTCCAAACAAAATCACGTCTTAAATTTAATTTGAGTAATACATGACCGTATACTGATATTAGAGATCCACTAGCTGCAAACAACTGTATATCCGATGGTTTTACATTGGATGACTGCAATATCTTTGGTATAACCGATACATCCGCGACCATATCATTATTTTTGTTGACGACTCGTAAATTCTTAGTCGATATGATTGCATATTTTTAGGATGGTAAGTTATTTGAGATACTGCATCACACATTTTACGTCATTGTGCTTTAAGATTTGTTGCTGCCGTCGTTGAATGAGAACTAAAGCAACATGGTTGTCGACACCTCGTGGCGTTAGTACTAAATCTGCTATGATACCAACAAAGGCCATTGTTTAAATTTGGGCTGCGTTAACGAGAACGATTCCTAAAACTGTTATTTCGTAGACATTTTTGCATATCGCGAGTAAGTTGCGCCACTTGGTTTTGGAGACTTTGCTTCTCCGCTGAAGGAGTTGCGATTTCTCTGATTTGATTATGTTGCAAGTGCATTGATTCACTAATGGCATCTGCTATTTTAATTATCTCCAAAACATCCACGTTGGCAGCGTTGATGGCTGGTTGAATATGCGTTGGCAGACGACTTACCCACAAATCTTGTAACATGGTATGACTTAATGAATCTCCTGCTACACGTTTCATTTCGCTTTAGAGTTCGCTAGGCTTCCTGTCACCTAATGGCATATCCGATATGACACGCTGAACCCGGCGTTGTTCGCTGTTAGCAAAGTGTTCGATCAGTGTATGTTTGATGTAGTCATATTTTTTGGTTGGAGGTGCCGAGTCAATGATTGGACGTAGTTGCAGAAGTTTTGATGGTGGTATGAATGTACATATTGTGTTGAATTTTTTAATGTCCGATGTTTTGCCAGACGCTTCAAACCAAAATTCTATAGCATAAAGGAATGCCTCAACACCTGTCTCGGTCATGGTTGGCATTGGAATTTTTAAAGAAGCAACTACATCCATTGCCGGTGGAGCTGCTCGTTGCTCTGATTTGAGCTCCATGGCATCGTCTGTCGAGCTAGTCATTGACATATTCAAAGCCGGGTAAAATGTTAAATTTTATGTTTTGTCGAAGGGTCACCAGTAATATAGTGTGTTGCAAAATAAATGCACTATATTTTTCGTTAAATTAAATTTTCTTTATTAGCAATAAAAAATTGTGTACTTTATAAAACAAAATTCTTAGAAATCTTTTTTAACCTTTTATCAAAAAACGTGGTTAATCACGGGACTAAGAAAAGAAAGAGAGCAAGTGTTTTTTTACGTTTACCAATCTTAGCTCACTCTGAATCGCTGTCACTTTCGGACGTGTTGCCACATATATGCAAAACTATCCCAACAAGAAAATCAACCGTAAACTCTGTTTTGCATCTTTATCATGCAATCTTATAAATTCCAAACTCTGACGATAAGCTCAGAACTGTGCCACGTGCAAAAACTATTTTTGTTTGGATCATGCTATTATGATATGATCTGATTGCCAATATAATGCTGATAACTAAATCTGTAGGTAACATGTAGAAAAAGATTATTTGTTAAAACGTAAAATTTACTTTTTGTTTTACGCAAGAAAAAGCTCTGTTTTTAGTACGAAAGAGAAAATAACACCGAATTATTGTTTTTTTAAATGTAACCAAAAATAGTAATACTCAGCGATAGCAGTCCTTTTTTATTGTGAAAATTTTTGAATTAGTTCCTAGTGATAATGATTATGAAGAAGCTATAGCGTAGGATTCCCAAAAAGCGTTTCAGCAGAAATGTATCAGCTTCAGATGGATGCTGTTGGCAAAACTACAAACTCCTACACAGATATGGTTTAAAAATAATAATACAATACAACAAACTAAGCAACAGCCTGATAAAGGAGACAGCCAGTTGCGTTAATATAAGCAAAACAGAAGTTGAAACCTCACCGGAAATGTGGGAAATCGACGAAAATCAGTTAAGAAAAAAAACGTATGTATATGCCCTGAAGAATAAAATAAAATATAAAGTAAACAAATTGTTTAAAAATAATGGGGCTGCTGTAGTCAAAGTGGTAAGCACGTTGACTACAAACCGGCTGCCCTGGGTTCAAACTTTGCGGCAGTCAAAAAATTAAAGTGTTTTTTTTTTTGTTTAATGGTATACATACATATTCAGATTTCAAATTAAACATGCAGCCTCCTTCGTCGGTACTTCTTCATAGCATATTCGCCGGCGAAGTAAAATAATTAATAAAATGCTGTAGTCAAAGTGGTAAGCACGTTGACTACAAACCGGCTGCCCTGGGTTCAAACCTTGCGGCAGTCAAAAAATTAAAGTGTTTTTTTTCTGTTTAATGGTATACATACATATTCAGATTTCAAATTAAACATGCAGCCTCCTTCGTCGGTACTTCTTCATAGCATATTCGCCGGCGAAGTAAAATAATTAATAAAATGGCTATATCTATCTCCTTTCACCACCTGTCTTCTCTATCATCTATCCCTTCCTTAAGAATGTAGCACGGTTACAAACTAAGTAGGTATTAATGCCTGAAGTGCAACTTCTCTTAAAAAAAAAGCTGAAGATATTTTTAACACATTTCGGTGGCTTTAAAATATCCACAAAAGACATAACTGTGTTGTTTGTAAATAAAGCAGCGGCAAAAATAAACTTGGATAAGAAAACTGCTGATTACAATAAAGCCATAGACTTGTGGCCAGAATATGTTTGTGCTATGTTGATGTTATCTTAAATTACTTCAACTTTTTTTTTAATGACCACTAACACGATTCAATAACTACAGTCTTGAGTTTCTCAATATCTTACTTATCTTTTTTAATTGAGTCGTGTAAGCAAGAGCAATAAAACTTTTAATGTTTTAATCATGCTATTTTTTTTCAACTCAGCTTCAATTTGCAATTTTTACATTCTGCGCAAAGCGAATCAAGTGAAGCTCTGATGTGATTGCCTCCTATTATATAGGAGCATAATGCAATAACTACCATTTATTTTCTGATTCTAACTCTAATTTCAAGGGCCATTTAATAATAATTATTTTTCGGAAGCTGGTGCATGTTATCCCCGCTAGCACACTCCATTATACAACATCGGCCCTGAAAAAACAAAGCTTATTATTTTAAAAGAACACATTTGTAAATAAAAAGTGTAACATACATTTTGTATAATTTTTTTTTTATTTTTTTTCTTAGGCACAATAAAAACACATTTTATAAGAATGTTAAAAAAAAAACCACAAATTATGACCACAATCTAAAAGAGATAGACATATCTGAAAGTTGTCCCTTTTAAATAATGGTGGTAACCGAAAAACCCCGTTTTTGTTATTGAACATACCTGTAAGACAGAGTTGTCGCGTCTATTCTAATCTATGTTAAAAACACATGACAATTTTTACATCCAAAAACCAAAAAAAAAAAAAAAAAAAGATCAAAATTTTTTGTTGGCATTCTTCATTAAAAGGAAATTATTAAAAAATATTCGTTTGGAATAATTTTTAATGATCGTTAAAAATTTTTTATATATTTTTTTGCATCCAATTATATCTGAGCATTAGTCAAAGGCTCATGAACATTCGTAAAGCTGTGCAAATAGAGAAATATATACTTACTACGTCTTTATAACACTATCTTTAAAAGCATAGTGAAGAGTTTGGGTTGTTGCATGTACATATAAAGTAGGTACTTGATAATTTTGAATAAATATGTAATTTGAAAAAGATCATTTTTTTCAACTTAATCATAAACTTATTTTTAATCATAATAAAATTGGTAATTATAAAATTAAATTCTTACACATGCGCAAAATCATGGATTGTGAAAATAATTTTTATTACGTTTTGAAGAGCGCTAATAAAATTGTTAGGAATGTGAGAAACAAATACAAAAGTGGAATCAATTCCTTAAAAACTTGAAGGTATTATAAACTCGTCTATAAAAAAGACATTACTCAAAATCCAAATGTAAGTGATAACGAAGGCGCAGAAACAAAAAAAAAAAAAAACAAAAACGGGAAAATTGAAGAGGTTCTAAAAATTAATTTTGACAAGAACCAGTTTTGATAATTGTTGTGTGGATTTTTGGTGAGAGCGAAAAATCAATGAAAACATCATAAATAACTGAACATACTTACGTTTGAATCAGTGCGCATTATTTAAAAATGTTTGTCTTTACTGTTATATACTTAAAATATATAAAGAATTTTTCATTCAAACTGTTATACCCTTCACAAATGATGTGAAAAGTAGCAGATAAAATGAAGACATTTAAGCATGAATAACCAATTTGATTAATATTTTATTAAAGTAATGTTAAAATTACTTCGTTTTTAAAAAAGAAAGAGAAGTGTTATGGTAATTAAGCTTATTAAATCGATATATTTCTTTTTGTTATGCTCCGTACAGTCTTATAAAGCGGTAAGATAATAATTTTACAGAGGTTTTTTGGTCTTCGCTTTTTCCAAACAAAAAAATAGTTTTGAATTGAGCAGTTTCTTCTATACATGTTGTTAATGCTTCATCAACATTTCTTTTATTTTATTATATTAACCAATTTTATATTAAATTCATTAACCATTGTTGTTAACAACTAACATTGTTGTTGACTAAACATTTTATCTTTTAAGTTCAATTATCTATATATTTCGTATTAAGTTTCCTTAACCACTGTTGTTGACAAAACAGAAGTTAATATTTATAACTTTGAGATTGTTTAGTAATTTCGTGAAAATTCATTCTTTTTACTGTGCAATTTTAATAAATTTATTGTAAAACAATTTAGTATATAAGCATGAAAAATAAACAAAATAATTAATCATTATTTTGAAAGCATTTAAGATGTGTTTTTCTTTTGATTATTGTTCTTCAGGTTTAAGTGCTTGTTCGAACAAAAAGAAAATAAAAAATAGTTTTAGTTCTGACGAAACGTCTCAACTAAGTTGAACTAAAATTCCTTTCTATACATTTCAGTGACCTCTAGATTACATATTTTAGTTTTAGTTTTCCCCTTAGAAGTGGTAAGGAGCTTTAAAAATTAGGACAAACACTCATCAATTAATCATGATAACCAGTCCAATTTATCAGGATGCAAATCAACTCAACGGAAGGGGCACCGTTTACCTATTTTCTTCAAATCATCAATTTAACAAAAGGCAATCCAACATGCAAGCTAAGAGAGTCTTACGTCTCAGCAGCAAGTAAAAGCAACTGAGATAGCAAAAATTGTGATCAGCGAAGGTTACACTTCTACAAAACTAAAAGGAAAGAACTATACGCATTATAAAAGGCCTTTGGAAAAACAGAAAACGCGATTAGAGGAGATAATACGATATAAGCCAGTGATTTATATATTTTCCAAAATCAACAAGAATCCATAGGAGAAATGTGCAGTAAGAGAATTGATTTTCTTACGTCTTAGATTAACAAGCTCAGCGTCAAGCCATTACCATTATCATTGAGTTATTTGAAATATATGTAATGTTAACTTATGTTGATTTATTATATTAACTTATTTATCGCTGGTATTATTTATTTAACTTCACTATTTGTTATTATTATTATTAAATAATCACTTGTAATTTATATACTTTATTTTATTCAAATATTTTGAATCACAATAACATGTTTTAAAATAATGTTTCTTTTGTCAAATGAAAAACAAATTGTTTTAGTTCTAATTTCGATTTTGTAAAATACACAAGAAAAATGAAAATATAAAATAAATATTAAAAATACGGACGGACTAATCCTTTGAAAAGGACATATAAATAAAAATAAAAAATCCTGCGAAAAAGAGAAAAATAATACTGGTAATAATCAAGCGATGGAAAAAACTTTTTACAGTGTACCATATGTTCCAAAACTAACAGAGAACAAAACATTGAAGCATATGATAAACGATGAAAAAACAATATTTACATATAGATCAAACAAAACACTGAGCCACTTTTTTACGCAAAAAACATCTAAAATAGACAAGAATAGATTAGATAATGTCGTTTATGAAATAACCTGCCAAGGAAATGAAAGGGAAAGGTGTAACAAAGTATACGTTGGAACAACAAAAAGAATGCTTGGAACAAGAATTTTAGAGCATCGAGCAGACATTAAAAAAGGAAAGGAGACAACAGCATTAGCACAACATGCAAAAGAAACTGGACACATTATAGATTTTGATGATGTAAAGATACTAGACAGAGAGAAAAAAGAAAACAAAAGATATACTCTCGAGAGCTTGAGAATACAACAACGTATAAAGAAATCAATTAACACTAAAGAAGACAAAGACAACACCAAACTTCAATATTCCCTAGCAATAATTTAAAAGTAATGTTCTGTGATATTTGTTTGACTAAAAAATTTTTTTCTGTGATACTATTATAATTTTTGTTGACTAATTTATATAAATGTTTCAATGTGTCGTGCTGTCCATAATTTATTATTATTATGCAAACTAAAACAATTTGTAAGTAAGATCATAAGGGTTAAAATCATAATTAAAAGTAAAATTTCAACTCTTTTCTTGTAATTTGTCACTAGAATAATAAATAATAAAAATACTCCCCTGAAGAAGTCGGAAAAAAACCGACGAAACGTTGGGAAAAAAATGGAATAAGTTTTTTATTCGCATTGAAAGCAAATCTGACCAAAAATAGCCCGTGATATAGAATTCACAATAACAAAGGTAATTGGTCATAAACAAACAAAAAAATAATAAAGTCAATTTTCATTATTTTTTAAAAAAATTAATTTAATAAAAAAAATTAAATTTAACAATTACAATAAAATAAATTAAATAAAAATTAAATTTAAATTAAATAAAAATAATTTAAATTAAAGTTAAATAAAAAAATAAAATGTAAACTAAATTAAACTTAAATTGAATTAAAAAATTAAACGATTAAAACTGAATTAAAATTAAATGAAAACTAAATTTAAATTAAATTAAACAAGAGTTAGAATCAACTAAAAAAAAAATAAATAAAAAATAAATTAAAGCTTAATTTAAATAAACCAGATAAAAATTAGTTGAACATTTAATTAAAATTAAATCGTAAATACATTAAAGTAAATAAAAATAAATAAAAAAATAATTAAAGACTATTTAAAGTTATTAAATTTGATAACAAATAAATGAACATAGCGTTTAGTGCTTTCAATTGTTTGAGGAGTACCAAATTTTGAAGGCAATGCTGAAGAACTAAAAATTAATTTCAAGGCATGTGGATGAAATCAGAAAGCATATTGATGCCTCACTTTTACCATTATTTGATTTGAGGGTAAGAAATAAAATTTTTGGAAAAGCTAATGTGACTTCAATTAACAACAACAATATGATAATAGAATAAAAACTGCAGAAATGAGAACTAATTTAAATGATTTCTATGAGAATACTCGTATGCTCAAATAAATAACAAAATTGAATTTGAAATGTAGTATTAACCAATGGTTCAATCGTAAAAATTTTTATAAATAAATTACCTAGTGAACCAAAATTAGTTCTCAATTCTCGTATTGGTTGAGACGGATTATGTTTTTTAAAGTATCAAATCTTACAACCCTTTTGATCAAAATTTAATAAAAATTTAGGTTTACCAAATCAAAAATTTTACGTTAATAATAGAAACAGTTCACCTCATTTTTAATCAGTTAATGATAGAAATGTTCAAGATAATAATGAACAAATTAATTGCAAAAACAGTAATCACAACTTCAATTACAATAAAAATACACCACGAAACTTCAAAATAATCAACAGAATTCTACAAATTTAAATCAATACGAAAACGGAAAAAACAAATATGTTCCTAATACTCAAAGTAACTCGTTAGGAAGAAGTGAAAATAAATGGTATAATATGAGATTTTTTTGAAAAAAACAGCGATAAATGCAAATCTACTCGAACTCGTAAAATTTTTTAAAGCAGTTATATTAAGCAAAATAGAATACGGACTAGCAATATACTGTAAGTCTAATTTGCAGAAAGTTGAAATTGTTTTAAACGCATCTATACGGACTAGCTTAAGGGCGTTTCAAACCACACCAATTAAAAATCTACGTGCTGAAGCCGGCATTGATGAAATTCGTATCCATGCTTATAAAATAAAATTTCGCTTGCTACACAAAGTTGTAACCGTGAAAACCGAAAAAAGCAGATATTAATGCTAAAAAGAAGGAAGACAGAACAAAAATTTGAATCTACACTCTCCCACCTATACAAACTGGTAAACAAATTTAATTTTAATAAACTTAATGTACCAAATCAAACCTTTGCTCCTTGGCTTTTGGATTCCAAGTCTTTCATAAATAACTTAATATTTTACAACAAAACACTACTTCTCCTGGTACTTACCGTAAATTATTCATCGAAGTCTTCACTAAACTGAAAACTCATAATTGGCAATTTTTGTATACAGATGGCTCAAAAGCGACGTGCCATGTTTGATTTTCAGTCGTCGATGAAAATTTAACTACAAAAACAACTGGAATTTTACCAACTTATTCTACAATATTTGAAGCTGAAGCCATTGCCATCCATGAAGCTCTCAAAAAACACAAAGACGCAAACAATAAAATTGTAGTTTGCACTGATAGTCGATCTGTTTTCGAAGCAGTTAAAAACACAAAAAATAAACTTGAAATAATTGTTTCAATTCAGCAACTGTTAATTCAGATGAGAAATAAAGCGAAACTATTTTGGATTCCAAGCCACACAGGAATAAATGGAAATGAAGCAGCAGACTTGGCAGCTAAAAATTCAAGTTCCTATCCAACTTTTACATTTATTCCAAATTCAAAAGCTTTCATAACCAGGTGTGCTTTGAAATACCTAAAAGATTCTCTTATTAGTAAATGGAAAAATTATAACCACTTATACAGCAAAATTAATCCAGATAAAATTGCTCTACAACTTTCAATCTCAACAAGCTGCCTAAAAAACAAATGCTTTACAAGACTTCGTCTAACGCATACCAACCTTACCCATCAATATCTACATTCTGGAGATTCCCAACCCATATGTAACTTCTGCAACAACTCGCCCCTAACCATAACACACCTTTTAAAAAGCTGCCCATCATTACACTCCACACGTATATCACTTTGCGGTACCAATGACATTATTAATCTACTGAAAGTACCATCTGAACAAAATGTAATTCTTACTAACACATTTCTTAACCATTTGAATATTCAACACGAAATTTAAATGTAATTAGATTTTTAGTCTTATATAATATATACAATAACTTTTTAAAATCATTCCTAAGCCGATAGCCCTTGTTGCTAGTGCTGTATAATTTAAGATTTATTATAATTTTAATTGTAATAATATCTAAGCAAATAAAATAAATAAATAAATAAAATACTCGAACTGATTTACGTAATCCAATGCAAATGGAAATGGATAAGATTCAAACCTAAAATTTTCAGCTAGTGGCCGACAAGCTATTCCCTTCATAATAGTAAAGACGAAAACTATTCCAATAAGATTACTAATAGATACTGGATCCGGGAAAACACTTATCAGAAAGGGTTTGTTTCATGAATCTTTTAGAAGTGAATAAAATCATCCGATAATTTTAAGTACAATTTGCTCAAAAACCATTACAACTTCCAAAATTACAATACCTTTTTTTAAATAATTTAATCGTCTAAATTTAAAAATAGAGATGTTAGAAACAGAAATTTATAGTGAATTTAATGGCATTATTGGTTGCAATTTACTTAAACCAATTCAAGCTAAAATTGATTTTTAAAACAATCAAGTATGTGATGGAAATCGATCGATTTGAAAACGATTCGTTTTGAGACAAATGTTAAACAAAAGTAAAGAAATTCCTCCAAAGTAATTGTAGAAACTGAATGGAGAGTTATTGAAATATATATTGAAGGTATTAACAAAACGAAAATAGTAAGGATATCACAACCGTTTACGGTTTTAAGTCGTCTCGATTTCGAAATCGATTTCCATCACATACCTGAATATGTTAATTACAAATGAAGCAAAAATTCATATTACATTTAGCAAAATTTCAGATGAAACTACATATGATACCTTAAACCCAGATTCAATAATTGAAATAAATTTTAATAAACCAAGAATAGACCAACTCATACGAAAATTAAAAAATCAAAATAACAATGAAGAAGAAATTATAATTCTAACTTAAATCATTAAAGAATTCAAAAAAGTTTTTAATATTGAAGGAGAAAATTTATCATCTGTTTGCAAGCACAGACATAAAATCCAACTATTAATGAATTACCCGTTTATTCAAGAATATATTGTTTTCCACAAATTCATAAGGAAGAAGTAAAGAAACAAATTAATGAGATTTTAAATTCTGGGATAATAACAAAATCTAATAGCCTATATAATGCTCCAATTTGGGTTGTTCCTAAGAAAATTTATAATTCTGTTCAACAGAAATGGAGAGTAGTATTTGATTATGAGAAACTAAATGATGTTACTATTGAAGACATATTTCAATTACCAAATATAAATGATCTTTCCTCAAAACTAGGAAACTCCCAATATTTTACTTCATTAGATTTAGCAAAAGGATTTCAACAAACTTTAATTTCAACAAAAGATCAACATAAAACAGCGTTTTCAACATCAACTGCTCATTTTGAATTTACCAGAATGCCATTTTGATTAAAAAAATGTTCCAGCATCATTTTAAAGCATGATGAATTAAATTCTCACAGATTATATAAATAATGTATGTGTAGTATATTTAGACGATATTTTAATATTTTCAACATCGCTTAATGAACATGGTTTATTATTAAAAAAGATTCTAAAAAGATAATCGGAATACAATATTAAAGTCAAAGTTGATAAATGCAATATTTTTTTAGACATGAACCTGAATATTTAGGACGTATTATAACTCCTCAAGGAATTAAACCAAATCCCGAAAAAATAAAAATTATTAAAAATATTAATTTGCCTAAAACAATAAAGGAGATAAGATCATTTCTAGGATTAACTATATTTTAAAGAAAATTCATAAAAGATTATAGCAAAATCGTTTTACCGATGATTTCATATTTAAAAAAAAAGATCAATAATCAATATTCGGGATCAAAAATATAACGATTCATTTATTAAATTAAAAACAATTTTATGTAATACCCCAGTTCTAGCTTATCCTAAATTTAATAATATATATTTTTTTAACAACTGATGCTGGTGCAGTATTATCTCAAGATGGACATCCTGTTGCTTTTTAATCACGTACATTGAATAAACATGAGTTAAATTATAGAAAAAGAACTTTCAGCAATTGTATGGTCTGTAAAGTGGTTTACGCCTTACTTATTTGGAAGGAAATTCTAAATTCAAGCAGATCATAAATCAATTATATGGCTTAATTCTATGAAAGAACGCAATATAAAATTGCAGAGATAGAAATTGCAGTTAAATGAATATGATTTTGAAGTTGAATATATTAAAGGTAAAACAAATAAAGTAGCTGATTACCTAAGTCGTGTTGATGTCAATGTGTTAACAGAAGAGGAGCGAGAATTAACTATTCAGTCTGATTTAGCAACTGTACATAGTGGACAAGAAAATTTAAATGACCATATTCCGATATCAGAATCTCCAGTAAATATTTACAGAAATCTTATAATAGAAAACTTTAGGAAATAATTATAGATACAAAAAACAAATACTATATGAAAATACAATAAGACATATAATTACAATAAAGGAATATTTTGAAGAAAAAATAATACATTTTTTAAAGATGATATAAAAGGAACTGTGGCAATATTTTGTGAAAATTTTGATATATTTAAGAACACGCATATAATGAAATTTTTATATCGCTCAAAATTTATAAAATATGCTTTTGATAACGAAAAACTTCTAGAAATTATAGATAAACATCACACTGATAAAAATCATAAAGGAATTAAAGAATATAATTTATAACCCAAATTTAAGAAACGTAATTCGCAAATTTATTAATAATTGCATAATATTTAATATGTGTAAATACGACAGAAAACCTATTAAAGCCAAATTATATATAACTGAAACTCCTTTGAAACCAAATGAAATACTTCATATTGATATTTGGTTTCTAAGCAAAACTACAACAATTTTAACATGCATTGATAAACTCACAAAAAATGTTTCAATACATACTTTAAATGATGAAAATTCTTTAACTATAGTGGAAATGCTAAGGGAAAGATTTTCTGTTTTAGGCAAACCAAGCAAAATTAAAACTGATAATGAATTTAAAACAGCATACATTAAAAATTTATTAAATTCAGAAAATATAATTATCATTTCACTTCTCCTAACACCCACACTGGTAATTCATATATATAACGTTTTTACCTTACACTGAATGAACACATCAGACTTTTTAAATTAGATAATGGTAATAAAGATATTGATGATAAAACATAGTACAACAGGATATAAACCAATTGATCTATTAAATAATAAAGTTGATAAATCTGTTTGAGAAACATTACATAATATTATTCATAATAAAAGAGTGAAAGAATAAATAGGATGAATAAAAAAATTGAAGAATGTCATGCATATAAAGAAAGAGTTAGTAAAAAATTTTGGTTTTCAAAACCTTAAATAAAAACCAAAGTACTTTATAAAAGATGTTAAAGAAAAAAATAAAACAAATTTTTTAGATGAAAATGGCTGTAAACGTGATAGAGAAATAGTCAAAAAAATATTTAAATATCAAAAAGAATTGCCTAATATAAAATTTGAGAGAAAGATTGCAGGTAGAAATTACACTAAAAGAAAAGATATATAATAATAATTGTAATATTGTAACATTCCAGGAGTAATGTATTTACAAAGGCTAGGGGAGTTATATGAAATATATGTAATGTTAACTTATGTTGATTTATTATGTTTACTTATTTCTTATTGTTATTATTAACTTAACTTTACTTATTTGTTATTATATAATCACTTGTAATTTATATACTTTATTTTATTCAAATATTTTGAATCACAATAACATGTTTTTAAAATAATGTTTTTTTGTCAAATGAAAAATAAATTGTTTTAGTTATAATTTCGATTTTGAAAAATATACAAGAAAAACGAAAGTATAAAATAAATATTAAAATAAAAATATTAATAATATATCCTCTTTTCTTGTTAATTAACTATTGGAGGAAGAGGATCATCAGCCACAATTTTATCAGATTAAGAGTGGAACCATATAAAAATTGTGGAATCAAATTCAAGCATTTTACGATGAATTGTGGCATAAAGTCGAAGATCCTACAAGATTGGAACTTGACCAGAATGAATACCATAATCTAAATAACTCAGTTCAACATTATTTGATAGAATTGGCAGTACTATCAGATTAACATAAACAGTAGAATGTACATGTTGGATTACAGTTGCGAAACAACCTAGGCGTTGCTTTTACCAAAAATTACAATTCCATAACTTAATGGAGATTGTTTAAAGTGGTGTCAGTTTTATTAACTGTTAACGGAAATGGTCGACAAGCAACCAAATCAAACATCTCAGGAGAAACCGAAAAACTTATTAGTCATTTAACACTTACCAATGAGAACTACAAGATAGCAAAGCATTGATACTACCTCAGGAGCGGTATGATAACAAAAGAGTCATAGTAGCCACGTTAGTAGACAAGATCCTTATCCAACCAACAGGATCCATGTCTAGCGCGTCAATTAAAATTCTTTATGACACTACCAAGGAATGTTTGTTGGGGTAAAGTAACTTTAATGTGAACACTCTATCTTGGGATGCTATAATCATACAACTGATAAATAAAAAACTTGATCGTACTCTTTATGTTCGATTTATACAATCGCTAAGTAAACCAAGAGATCTGCCAACAATGAAAGGATTGTTCTATTCCCTTGAGATTCAATTTCAATCAATGAAATCAATTGGTTACAAGGAGAAATTAACTAGCCATCAAAAAGAAAAGATGACAGTATTATCTCTGGCATCTATGGATAATAATAATAATTGGAAACTGTGTATTACAGGGAATCATCCTATCTATTACTGCAAGAAATTTTTAAAAATGACAGAATCATACAGGTTGAGATGGGCACAGCAACAAAGACTCAAGGATCATCACGTAAAAAAATTTGTACCTCCAGTAGATATAGAAAATGCAACAACATTCATTATTACATTTACAACAAGATATACAAAAAAACCAAAGAAGGCATGACTTCCACATATGCAACCCACTAACAAAAAAAAAAAAGAGAGAGACGATTACAGTCTCATCCACATCAAGTTTAAAAATGGCATCACACATGAATTCCGAGCAATACTAAATTCAGGTTCACAGGTAAATATTGTGACTGAACGACTTATCAAGAAGCTATCCCTTTCTCCAACTGAAGCGTCCTTATGCATTAAAGGTGTGAAAAGGATTAAGAAACGAGCAGAGTACCGCGTGAATGTTGAGTTGTTCTGTGCAAATAAAGACTTTTCAATAAACTTGGAATCGATTGTTCTACCAACTATCATTCAGCACAACCAAATCCAAACCTCGATGTTTCGACTTTAAACATTCCAAGTAATATCTACTTAGCTGATCCCAGATTCTATCAGCAAGGGAAGTCGATGGCGCAGAGTTCTATTTTAGTCTTATGCAGACTGGGGCAATAAAACTGACTAACAGCGGTCCAACGCTACAAAACACGTTACTTCTCTGGATCGTGGCAGCTCTGTACTACAAACCATTGCTCATAGGGTACAACCAACACTTACACGTGCAGAATTTGGTGAGGAGTCTTCACTGAACAAGCGGTCAAGAGTCTATGGTAGCTCGATGAAGTAGAACCAATTGTCTAGGCAACGAAAATAAAGAAAGTAATTAATCATTGTTTTAAAGCATTTAAGGTGTTTTATTCTTTCGATAAGAGTTCTTTAGGTTCAAGTGCTTGTAAAAACAAAAAGAAAATAATAAATAGTGTTAGTTCTGACGAACTAAGTCTATTGAAATTGTGATTGTAAGTATGGAGTAGCTCATTAAAATTACCCTTAA
This sequence comes from Gymnosoma rotundatum, assembly GCA_916610165.2. Taxonomy (NCBI): domain Eukaryota; kingdom Metazoa; phylum Arthropoda; class Insecta; order Diptera; family Tachinidae; genus Gymnosoma; species Gymnosoma rotundatum. Next base: position 61,295,477 of record OU744339.1, read on the forward strand.
CTTAGTTTTTTGAAAAAGTGGACTTATTCCACCTTAAAAAAAACCAGCTAATATAGTGAAGGCTATATAAGATTTGGAATAGACGAATATAACACTCTTTCGTGTTTATATAGGGTCCGCTATCTATCGTTTTTTTTTTCAACTAGGGCTTATTTTGTGAATGGTAACACTTAGGTCATGTCTGATTTCACAGATAATTAGTTTTATCCTTCCTCTGAACGAATATGGTTGTGTATACGCTTGAACAACGCTGGGAGATATTGCGACATTACTTTGAAATTTTTGTCATTTTGATCTTGGCGGGTAAGTAAACAAGCAAAATTGTTGCATTTTGGGCACAGAAGATCCACACGCATACATTAAAAAGCCGGTGCACCCAAAACAAGTCACTGTTTGGTGCGGATTTTGGTACAGAGGCATAATTGTGCCATTCGGGGCATGTTGAACTAATTTTGTTCACAAAAACTGGTTTCAACAGGACGGCGCTAAGTGCCACACAGCCAAAGCTACACTGTTTTTTTATAACGTTAAAAAAATTTATTTGGCGACTAATATCCACCGGCGATATATAGTTTAGTCAGTGAGCTTACGCCACAATCGGCTAAAAATATTAGCCGACTGTGTCAGCTTAGTTCTTCAGATATTTTTACTTTTTGTTTTCGGCTAAAAATCATTTTATTTATTTATTGTCTCTTTTTTTCCAAAAATTATTGTAATTCTTATTCTCAAAAGAATAAAATCAATTAGTAAATTAAATTTATCAGTTCCTTTTTGTAAGAAAAGTTTAATTGTAAATTTTGCGGAACATAAAAATTCAAAAATTTCAATAGCTTGTGTCAAAAAATTAAATTAAAAAATTACAGATATTTTGGCCAAATACAAATTGTAAAAATCAGTTTAAAATCAGAAAATGACAGTTATTTCTGACGATAAAAAAAATAATAAACATTAAATAAGAATTATTCGTGCCAAAAATAATATAAAAAAATAATTCAAAATAATTAAAAACAAAAATTTTTAAAGCGCACATTCTTGTGAATATATATTTGAATACGATCAAAACGGTATGCTTCACTTGGCTCTCGGATATATTCTTGTGGTTACTTTTTTCCTTGAAATACTTATAAAAGCCAGGATTCACTATCATGCTCACTCGTACGATTTGTCGAAAATGCATGCGTGCTCAAAAAGTAGTATAAGTGTATGTGTGTGACAGACTTTTTGACCGATCAGTGCGATTTTATAATCTTTTTAAAATAATTTATAAAATATTTTTCCCTATTTTAATTTACTTTAATCGTGTTTGATTCGTTCAAATATAAATATTTCATGACATCCTCATGAAATATTTTATATATTACTGTGGGGAAAGAATATCGCTCAGCGGATTTTACCCAAATTGTATATAAAACCTAAGAGTCTTATATCAAAAGCCAAATTGATTAAATGAGAACTTAATTGAATCAACAAAGACAAAAGACATTAAAAACTCAAAAACGTTTTACACATGAGAATATTATGAAATATTTATATTTGAAGGAATGAAGCATGATTAAAGAAAATTAACATAAGATAGATTCCGAATAATTAATTTTTATATTGATATTTATTCCTATGCGTTTGTGTTTTAAAACACTAAAACCATATGTTTTTGCATCTTTTTTCTATAACAGTGTGGCATCTACGACACCATCTTGAAACGATTTTTAAAGTAAGACAGAACTCTCTTATACTTTTGTGTGATTAAAGCGTACGATTTAACTAAACTGACACGGATGCTCGCTTTATAGTCAGCCTTCCATTACGGAAAAACCGAACATCAAGGAGTGACTCGCATGCTATGGCATACAACAGAATTGTTAGTTTGGATCGACGACTCCAAAAGAATGAAAATATCCGAATTCAGTATACGCAATTCATGAAAGAATATGATCCAGTCAAGGTGGTAAGCACGCTGACTACAAACCTAGTTGGCCAAGTTTCACCCTTGCGGTAATCAAAAAATGAAAAAAAATTTTTTCTGTTTCATAGTATAAATACATATTCAGAATTAACATTAAACATGCAATCTCCTTCCTCGGTACTTCTTCATAGCTCATTCGTCGACGACGTAAAATAACTAATAAAATGGCTGCCGTATCTCTCATTTATCCCTCTTCTAAAGAATGTTGCACGGTTACGAAAATAACTAAAAATGTTATGCCTGAAGTGCTACTTATCTTTATAAAAAAAACCCCATAGGGACATTGCAACACATTACGTGGCCACGAGATGTCTTCAAAAAAATAGGTAATGAGAATTCTTTCAAGTTTCTATATGGTTCTCAATGCCTGAAAGACAACTTTTATGTAGATGACGGACTCGGTGTTTCAGACAACCTTAGCATAGCAGTGGAGACGCAAAAGGAAAAAATGGTGTGCAAACAAGCCTTATTGGCTCAAAAATATTTCAACTGGTTGACTTATAATTTTAAAATAACAGTGCTAATTCAGTAAAAACCTTCGGATTATTTTGGCTTCATAAATGAGATAATTTTTGCGTTAAAGTCAGGTTAACCCAATATCAGTAAATCTCGAAACGAACAGTAACTTCTGTCCTCGTAAAACTATTTGATCCTCTCGGTCTGTTAGCTCCTGTGATGGTTAAGGCCAAAATATTTCTTCTGCACTTTTGGCATCATGAATTAGATTGGGATGAACGATTAACTAATGACATAAGTGCATTTTGGAGCACATTTAGAAGCGATTAAGAGAATCTTAAAAATTTTACAATACCACGACACATCTTCCAGGGCAGTTGCATACATTCGTGCAATTCTTAAGAATGAGCAGGTAATAGTGCGAATGCCCTGTGCAAAATCAAGAGTTGCATCATTGAAACACCAGACATTACCTCGACTAGAGTTATGTGCAGCAGTTTTAGCAGCAAAGGTATCTCAAAGACTAAAGACTGTTCTGCAGGTTCAAGACCAAGCTACATTTCTATAAACTGATTCAGAATTCATACTGCCATGGATATATTCACAATTGTCTTCATACAAAACCTTTGTGGCTAAAACAGTTTTAACAATTCAGTCACTAACTCTAGCCGAAAAAAGGCGCCATGTACAATCAAAACACAACCAGCCGATATACTATCCAGAGGACTTGATGCAGTAGATCTGCCTGCATGTAACTTGTGGTTATATGGACCACTTTTTCTTCATGAAACAGAGGAATCATGGCCATCGAAATATTTACCTAAAGAAATTGCAAATGACGTTGAGAAAAAGAAGGTGGCTTCTGTTACAGCAAATATGGAATGAAACAACGGTAAGCCTTACATATGGAATTCACCACAAAAATGCTTTTAAAACCGTACAGAAGATTTTGCTGATTTCGCTGAGCCCTAGAGAACTGGATGAATCGCGGTTTATAATTATTCGAGCAGTTCAGACCTCCGACTTCATGAAAGAGATATCCGAATTAAAGAAGAAAAAGCAAGTGGACAAGTTCAGCACAAGCAGCAGCGTATCTCCACTTCTAGATCAAAACAACATTTTACGGGAAGAGAAGGAAGATTGGAAGCGTCAGATTTATCATATGACGCAAAACATCCCAAACTTCTACCCTATAAAAACTCGATTTCAAAAATTATACTCACAATGTTACATGAAAAAAACTATCATTGTGGCCCACAATATCCAGACAACAATATTCCATAATATTGGCAAGAAATATAGTCCAAAATTGTGTGTGATGTACAAGAGCAAAATCTAGACTTTTTCACAAATAAAGTGTTCTCTTTAAATTATAAAGTTTTTTTTCTGCTCTTTTCTAGTTGATGGCTTCTATATTATTGGCTTTTTCTTCCTTACAAACTAAATACAATTATGAAAATAACATATTACAACTTTGGCCAATCTGATAACCAAATTGGCCTCGATTGGAATTATAACTTATTATTGGGACAACTATTATTATCAAATGCATTTTCAATCACAACCTGCCAACCATCTTCTTATCCTAGAAGCTTACACAATACTATCGTATGGTAATTGCCTAGTTTGACAATTCTCAATATCTCTTATTACATAACGGTCATGTGGCAAAGCTTTATGTACAATGTAAGGACAATGATACTTCTGGATTAATTTCTTATTTGTTCCAATGGCAGTATCTACATTACTGATGACAAGAAAATCACCTTCATGATATATCTTTGCTGCTTTACTATGCTGCTGAAAATGTCTTTGGGAGTATTCCTGAGATTTTTTTGTCTCATCTAGGGCGGCTGACCGGACCTCATTCAGATTACACTCCCTACTCGAATTTAACTTCAACTTAGTTGTTGAATGCGCAGTGTTATTTAACTCATATTCTACTTTACCTAACATAATAGTACAATTAGCGTGACTAACAGGCTTAGTAATTTTGCTTAACATGGCCCGTATTATCTGATTTATGCGTTCTACTTACCCATTTGCCTGAGGAGAGGCAGTAGCAACTTTACTATGTGATACATTATTTTTCAACTAAGTTCTAAAGAGGTGAAATAGGTTCCTCTGTCAGATGCAATACACCTTGGTCTGCTGTAGTAACTAAAATATTTGTCTAAACACGCAATAACTTCTCTTGTGGTAGTAGTAAGAATCGGGTATAAAGGAACATACTTTGTGAAGGCATAATAATTACCAAAATGTGCTTGCGCTTTGAATTGACAGAAGGTAAAGGGCCAAAATGGTCTATATGTAGAGTACGAATGGGATAGGTTTCTTAGGTATGCTGTGAAGGTTACGCTCGTTAATACGAGCAGGAACAAAGCACATAATGAAGCGAATACATTTTTTGATAAATTTCTCAACTTTTTTGGAAATCAGTAGTTCCTTACTATTTGACCACAGGTTTTTTTTCACCCTTAAATAACATATTTTTTCGTGTATCAGCCTAATAATAGTAAGCTCCATTTCAACTGGTACATGTAATTGTCTTTCCAAATTCTACACATTTATCCATCCTTTAATTAAAAATTCTTTTCCAAATTTTCCTTCAGTTGGGCAACTGTTTTTTTTTCGCGTTTCTGGGCAACTTGAATATAAATATTCATTTCTTTAGAATCTACAACAGCAACTAATTCACATTTTCTTTCCTCAAGCTTTTTTCTATTATGCACACTTCGGCATTACTACTGGATCCGGCAGTTTGGCAGCTATTAAGGGCATCAACATGACCCATATTGACACCTTCTCTACGCTGTATTGTATAATTATAATCTTTTAACGCAAGTGCCCAACGTGCAATTCTAGGATTTATTTGCTTTTTGCCCAAAGTGAAAACCAAGGAGATGTAGTCAGTTCCTATTGTTAGTTATCTTGAAATTATTTCAAAAGTTCTGTTCCCTAACGTGCCAAGGATATTTAGAATGCTGCACCTCAGCTGCAGCACGTTTGAATTCCGCTAAGCTACCGGTTAAGTGGCTCAGTTGGAATATTGAAGAACGCTTTTGTTACCTCTTTTGCTACAAAATTAGTTCTTGTCTTTATTTTAAAATTTACAGATACTTATAATAAATTTTTATAATTTATAATGCTTCTTACTTTTCTATAGTTTGCTCTTTTTATTACAAAGTAAGACTTACTTACGACAATTGTCATGTCATGATTGGCCAAGACCTCACTCAATATTCTCAATTATTTTTCCCATTACTTTGTAAATTGAGTCACTTAAAAATCAAAATATTCTTTCTGATCATTTCTGTAATCCAAAACATCCATGATCCCTTTTAAGTGTTTTGACCCATGTTAGTTAATTTTATTGCATTTACATGTGTGGTCTTGTTTGTGTGCCGCTTATGCAGTGTGTCATATTTTGTTATTATTTTAATTTTTGACGGTTTATTGGTACATTGAAATTTGTGTTAAGATATGTAGACCAAATGTAATTAGATATTCTTTTCTATTCAGTCTTATTTGTGTATAAACAATGTGATAAACACACTACCCTTTCCCCTTAAGATTGAATTTATGATTGTCAAAGAAATAAATTGTATATTATAAATATTGTAACGTTTATTTAAATTATAAACGTTTTATTTATGAGTTCTTTATTTGCAAAATAAATACACACACAACTTTTAGAGTTTTAATTAAATTACACTTTATTTAATCAATTATTTGACGATTCAACTATTCGCGATTAATAATACACGCTGGCAACTTTACTTGTTGTACCACAAGATCTTAACTACATGACGCTCACAATCAGAATGAATCAGCACGTATTGGCGTTGCTTTTATATACCATAGTTTAAGGCATTCTTGAATATTCGAGAATTTCTACCTCCATCTGTTGCGTAGTTAAAAAAATGCTGCGTTGCCATTTTTATCTCAGACACATTATGTGACCATTGTTATTTACTTCTAGAACCTTCAATTATTATTTCAAAATGCATGTTGTGTATTTTTTTTAGTTGTTATACAATGCAGGTGTGTATATGGTTGTGTATTGTGTTTGTTTATTTCTCGCTTTGTGTTAGTTGTTTTTGTTTTGAAATAAAGATGTTTTGTAGAAACTTCTAGACACAATAGGTCATTTCTTTTCACTTTCTTGGCCTCAATTATTTTTACATCTTTTTATGATTTTAATAAAGCATCTATGTAACACTGTCGCCCTTTGAAGCCTTTTCGTCCCGAATAGGCTCAACATTACCTCTGCCATATTTAGCCAGCCGCTCCAGGTGAACCACTTTCATTTTAGACCTCGGATTATAAAATCTCTGTATCCGGTAAACCACGTCATTTAATTTCTTGATCACTTTGTATGGGCCTTCCCAGTGGGTTTGTAGTTTAGGGGATAATCCTGTCTTGCGTTGCAGAGTAGAACCATTTGTCCTTCAGTAAATCCCTCCGTGTTTGCTGCTCGATCATATCTGCCTTTCATCTTATCGCTGGTCATTTTAATGCGGTTACGGACAAACTCATGAAGCTCATGCAGGTTTTCTTGTGCCTGGAGAATGTGTCCATTGTTTTCGTTCGCTGGTCCAGGTTTAGTACTAAATTCTAAATCTGCTGGCAGTTTTAGTTCCGTCCCAAACAAGATTTTTGCTGGGCTACGTGAGGTTGAATCGTGTACAGCTAACCGGTACGCCAGTAGAAATTTGGGTACATGCTCATCCTAACCCTTTTGGTGTTTACTGTCCACTTTTCTGAGATATTCCTCCAGGGTATAATTGAATCTTTCCACCATGCCATCAGACTGTGAATGCAACGGTGACGTTCTCGTCTTTTTGATACCATACACGTCGCACATCTCTTTGAATATAACCGATTCAAAATTTCGTCCCTTGTCTGAATGTAGTTCTAGTCCATAGTCTCTATGGTGTTCCTATATCGACACACCCAATTGTTCACAAGGGCGTCTACCACTGTTTGGATTCTTGGTTTGGAAGAGAAAAGACTTCGAGCCATTTGCTAAAATAATCCATTACCACTAGAACATATCGGTTTCCAGCATCACTGACAGGGAATTGACCTGTGATTTCATTAGCTATCTACTCAAAGGGAGTACCTGCGTTGTATTGTTGAAGTTTGCCACGACTTTTTCTCATAGCTACTGCTGGGACCATTATGGTACTGCTGTAGTATCTCATTTCTTTTAGAAGTTGGCACGACAACTAAGTCCGTTGTAATTTTGCCATCTGTACTTTCCCAAGATCGATACAAGCAGCCATCTTCTACTTTAAGGCTATTCCACTGAGGCCAGTACGATTTTGCTAGTTGGCTTTCAGCCGATATTTCATTAGGATTCGGTCTTCTGGTGTCTTGCTTAGCAAATATAATTTTTGCCAAAATTGGGTTGTCATTCTGGGCCTTCGACCAGTCTTCCCTTGACCCAATTTAGGTAAGCCGCACATCAATGATGCACTCCTTTTTCTCGACTTTCCTGCAGTGCTTGCAATCTATATTGCATGGACGTCTTGAAAGGGCATCAGCATTATTGTGCTTTCCGCCTTTTCTATGCACAATACTAAAGTCATAGCTCTGCAGACGTTCAACCCAGCGTGCAAGCTACCCCTCAGGATTCTTAAATTGCATCAACCAACCTAATGCAGAATGGTCCGTCCTTAAAATGAAATGTTGACCATATAAGTACTTGTGGTAATGTTAAACACACTCTAGCACTGCTAAGAGCTCCCGTCGTGTAACGCAGTAATTTCTTTCGGGCTTGGAGAGCACCCTGCTGTAATAGCCAGTGACCTTTTCTCTTCCATTAATCTCCCGACAAAGGACTTCTCCTATTCCATAGCCACTTGCATCCGTGTCCAATATGAATTCTTGTCCAGCTATTGAACAAGAGACGCCCTCTGCTGTTATACGATGCCCCAGGTATTTGACCTCCTTCTAAAACAAAACACATTTCTTAACACTTAATATTAATCCTGCAGCTGTTATACGCTTAAAAACTTCATCCAGGTTTTAAGGTGTTCGTCAAAAGTCATCCCCATCACTATTATGTCATCCAGATACACTAAGCACGTCTTCCAATTGAGACCCTTAAGCACACGTTCCATTAAACGCTAAAACGCAGCTGGAGCGTTGCAGAGCCCGAATGTCATCACCTTAAACTGCTATTAACCACTACTTGCGCTAAAGGCAGTTTTCTCCTTGTCTTTATCGGATACCTCTACTTGCCAATAGCCGCTCTGCAGGTCCAAGGTAGAGAACCATTCCGTTCCGACCAACGTGTCTAAGGTGTCGTCAATTCTAGGTAACGGATAACTGTCTTTCTTGGTGACGTCATTGAGCTTCCTGTAGTCAACACAAAACCTGGTACTGCCGTCCTTCTTCTTTACTAAAACTATTGGTGAACTCCATGGACTCGAGGATAACTCAATGACTCCGTTCCGTTCCATTTCGCTGACAAGTTCTTTGACCTCGTTTCGCTTTGCTAAGGGAACACTTCTGGGTGTTTGTTTTATAGGCCTCGCTTCGCCAGTATTTATTTCATGTTTAACAACTGCCGTTCTACCTTGGCTTTTATTATTTAGGGGGAAGGCGGAGGCATGTTGTCTCAGTAACTGCTTTGCTTTGTTTCTGTTAGGAGGTGTCAGTCCTGCAACCCATTTTTGCACCTGTTCTGCTAATCGATCTCTTTGTGTGTCTGTTATTTTAGGACATACTGTATTCGCCGCACAATTAATTATGGCTTCTGCCATAATTAATTAATAGTTTCTTCGCTATTAGACAGATTAAGTACTCTCACAGGAACTCTGCCGTCGTCGCAGATTTTCACGAGGGCTTTTGCTGTTATCATATCGTCTTTTAGTTCTCCTACCCACAGCCGGTTATCCTCACAATCTGCCTCCAAACGTGCCCATACTACAGTTTCCGCCTGAGGTGGTAATTTCTGGCGTTCAACGGCAAATAGCTTCCTTACTGTGGTCCTGGTGTCATATCCAATAACCAGGGGTATCTCCACATTGCGCCAGATCATTATTTGCTCGTCCATGTGTAGATTAATACCATGCGCTATCATAAAGTCTGCACCAATGATAACCTCATCCACTATATCGGCAACAACAAATACATGTTCAGCGCTGATGTTTGCAATAGTGAGCCTTACCCTGGTTCTTCCATAGACAGTGGCTAAGTCGCCAGAAGTAGTGCGCAGTCGTACGTTATTTAACGGTTCCCTACCCCTTTTACTAAATCGGGCCTTATAATCGTTTGAGATGCTCCTGTGTCTATGGTGAGGACTTGCTTATTTCCGTTTATGGAAATGGAGATTGTGGGGCCATCGGTTTTGGGAGCTAGCATTTGCACCTTAGTGCTAGCTCGATTTAGTTTAACGGTGACTCATGCGATTTGGTATTGTTGGACCGCTTGTTGTCCCTTGCTGGCGAAGCAGATCTTGATCTTCTCTTTGCATCTCTACAATTGCGCCAGCCATACCGCATTTAAAGCATTTAGCGCGAGAAATAGTTTTTTCCTCCTCCATTATCTGTTTGACTAACTCCTTTATCTCGCTTCTATTGTCTATGTTATAAGTTTCAGTATCAAGACATCGCACCTTGTACATCTGTGGCTTCGAGATTAATTTTGCAGTCTCTTGGGCTAGCGCGTACGAGGTGGTTTCTGCAAAGGATGATTTTTGCATAGCACAAACCGCATATTTAATATCTGGATCCCATATGCCATTCAAAAATGCTTCAATCTTAAACTGATACAGAAACGGGTGTTCTTCGCCTGGATAAGTCAGCTGCACCAAACGTTCAATTTACGTGGCGAAGTCTTGGTGCGTCTCATTTGCTTCTGTACCCTGCCATTCTATAGAGTTCTCTTTTGTGCTCCCCACCGTACTTGCTTTGTAACGCTATGTCCTCATAGTTATTTCTGCAGCCGGCTGGTAATCTTTCGAGTATCTGTAATGCTGCTCCCTTTAGGGCCAGAATTATCTCAATAGCTTTTTCTTCATTGTCCCGTCTATTTTTTCTGGTCACTCTTTGTCTAGTTTTCTTTCTAGGCCGCACAATTTTTTATCAAACTCGGTGGCCCTCTGTTCTACGATGTTCACCCGTTTGCCGAAACTTCCGATATTTCTTAAAACTTTTCGTTTACTTCTGCTAAAAGCCTTTCCCCGTAGACCCTAGAACTTTCTTGTGTTGCTTCTTGGAGCTTCAGGTTATTTTCTTCCATCTTCTTCATATAGTTATCTTGCTTGCGGCTGTTTTCTTCCATCTTCTTCATCTGGTTATCCTGCTTCTGGTTGTTTTCTTCTGTTTACCTTATCTGGTTCTTTTCTTCTATTTTCTGCATTATAGCGGCAAACATTGAATTTAAGTCTATACGCTGTTTGTTGCTGGAGTACATGCTTCAATCTTTTGCTTTTCGTCTTTTTCTCCAAATTCGTATGTCCCAATATCGATACCGCGCTGCTTAAATTCATTTATTCACTGATTTTGCAATTCCGCTTTATTGCCTGGTGTCGGCAGATTTAACTTAATCAGCTCCATTTTTAGCTGCTCAAGTTTTAGCTCGTCAAATTTCATTGTAATTATTTACTTATTATTTTGAAATTTCACTTCTGACACCAGTTGTTACTTTTATTAAAATTATAAACATGTTATTTATGAGTTCTTTATTTGCAAAGTAAATACAAACACAACTTTTAGAGTTTTAATTATTAATAAATTATTTGACGATTTAACTATTCGCGATTAATAATACACGCTGGCAACTTTACTTGTTGCACCACAAGATCTTAACTAGATGACGCTCACAATCAGAATGAATCAGCACTTATTGGCGTTGGTTTTATATACCCAATTTTTAGGCGTTCTTGAATATTCGAGAATTTCTACCTCCCAGACACATTATGTGAGCATTGTTGTTTACTTCTAGAACCTTTATTTGCACTGTCCAACAAATTAAGACTTTTAAGCAACCCCATAATTCTGAAAGGGTATGTTGAGTAGATCATTTTTGTAGAACAAACTTATGGTCCAGCAAGTCTGAGTTTTTTTTTTTTACAGTGAGTCAAAGTTTTCATTTTTTGGTCGAAGGGAACTAATGTTCTGTAAGTTAATGTCTGAGAGAATTCTTATGGTCTGAGTTATATTGTGGAATTGTATGAGGATTATTTTTGTGGAAGATCTTAACCCTCTAACTGGTCCCTTTATGGGTCAATTTGACCCTTTCAGTGGGGGGGTCACCAACGACCAACGATTAATTGGCAAAATTACATGGCATTTGCCATGTTTTTCAATCTGGAACGTAAATTTCAGCTTTCTCTTTTGTTACTCCTAAATCTCTTACAAGATCTTCAAAATAAGCTTGGTCTATCAAATAAGGACATATGTTTAAACCATCAAGAGGCAAGTAACTTATATCTGTCGCCGCTGTTATTTCTGTATATGTCATATTGGCCGAAAATATATGTGTAGGCGGTTGAGGCACCGGAACACCTTTACAGCGCACTTCTGGTAAAATGACATTATTTGTTGCTTCGTATGTCATTATCGCGTAGTGCCTTTGGCTTCTACCAAATTTGTAATTTACGCAGAAATAGCATGTATCTGATTTGTGATCTTCAGGTTCAATCCATGTCATAGGCGCAGAAAATGGCAGAGCCTTAGTACCGCCTTTTTACCAGGTCAAAAGACCACTTTCGCAAGTAGTACATATAGTTTTTGGTATCCAAGCTTCAGATAAAAATCGTATTCCAAAGAAAATATGGTTCTTCAATAATAGGGAATATCTTTCTTCTGTTTTGATGGTGCGTAAAATGTCCACAAATAAAACAAAACCAATCTCTTAATTTGCAAACAGAATCCGCCATGCTTATTTAAGCTTCAATTTTTCTTTTTTTATATTAATTTTAGTAAAAGTCACATTCGATACGTACTGCCGAGTAGCTCAATTATGCTTGATTTTTTTTTGATTTTACGCGAGAATTCAGTGTTTGGCCCGGCCGAACTTGACGCTGTTTTTACCTGTTTTGTATATGTTAGTGTAACATTTTAATAATTAAGCGTCAAGAGCTTTTTTTACAACAATGGTGTCTTTGGTGACCCCCACTGAAATTTTCCGGCAAATATTTTCATACAATATTTTAATCCTTAAATGTCCTTTTAAAAGGATATTTTTTGATTTTCTCGAAAAAAGGGTCAAATTGACCCATGAAGGGACCAGTTAAGATCTTCCACAAAAATAATCCTCATACAATTCCACAATAAAACTCAGACCATAAGAATTCTCTCAGACATTAACTTACAGCATTTTTTTCATACAGTATAATGCTCCCTTCGACCAAAAAATGAAAACTTTGACCCACTGTAAAAAAAACTTAGACGTGCTGGACCATAAGTTTGTTCCACAAAAATGATCTACTCAACAAACCCTTTCAGAATTATAGGGTCGATATTCTGTTCCAAAAATGCTGTTGGACAGTGTTAGTTTTTCAAAATACATGTTGTGTATTTTTTTTAGTTGTTATACAATGCAGGTGTGTATATAGTTGTGTATTGTGTTTGTTTATTTCTCGCTTTGTGTTAGTTGTTTTTGTTTTTCAATAAAGATGTTTGTGAAACTTCTAGTTTTGAAAACAAACACAATAGGTCATTTCGTTTCACTTTCTTGGCCTCAATTATTTTTACATCTTTTTATGATTTTAATAAAGCATTTTTGTAACAATATTTATTACCCTTTCAAAATTACGTAGGAAAATGTGCACGTTATATGATAGGCCTTCACCATCGAACTTTATGTTAGCGTGCTCAATGTCGCGAAACGTTAAACAACTTGCACTTACGAATGGCGATGTTGGGTTCGCGTTAAACTTCGTCGATGTTCTAATATTTCATTTATTTTTTCGTAAGATATCCAGTTGGTTGTCCCATTTAACGACTGATGTTGTGCATTGGTAACATCAATATTTGCGTAAGTTTCAAATTTTGTTTCAACAGTGTTTTTTATATAGTTCGAGGATGGCGTCAGTGGCTTCAGCTTTAAAGTTAGAAGCAGAGTCTTCCAGGTTTATGGCTGCGGCAGGTCAGGTACATCAGTGGTTTTATTTGATTTCGTGGTGACATCGTTCATTTCCTCATAAAATTTTTGAAGGCGTGTAGATGTAGCGTTTGCCGGAATCTCCACACCGGCATTTCTTAGTGCTTCTGCAAGCTGTTGTCTACTAATCATCGCATTACATTTTTTCTTTAAATTATAGAGTTTTTGTATTCTGCTCTTTCTCAGTGGATGGCTTTTGTATTAATACCTTTTTCTTCTTTACAAGCTAGAATGGACTTAATAAAAATAGAAGTGCGGTTCTGATTGGTCAGTACAACCGATATGTTGCCACTTATTTCTTACATTATCAGTGCTGCTATTACAAAATACAAGTAAAAAATAACATGTAACAAATGGGAGATCTAGCATTAAGCATGGCTGACCCATTTATCACATCTGGTGTTGAGGACTGCAGACCGTTTTGGGTGTATTTTAAGATAAGAGGTAAAAAAACTCATAAAGTTTACATAGCTGTTTTTGTCATTTTCTTAATAAAGGCTGTACATCCGGAAGTTGTAACGGAACTGACAACAAATGCATTCATTGAAGGTCTAAAAGGACTCTAATCACGCCGAGGGCGGTGCCAGACCATATATTCCGACAATGCTACAAACTTAATAGTTACACGGAATCAGCTAGAATAATTAAATCAAGCGATATTTAATAATAGCTCCAAAGAAAAAAACTTACAGGCTTGCAGTAAAAAAGGCATTGAATTCAAATTTATTCCGCCTCGAGCCCCTCATTTTGGAGGCTTATGGCAGGCAGCAGTAAAAGCCGCTAAGCAACTTTTACGAAGTGTTTCAACAGCGGCACTAACGCACGTAGACCTTAAAGAAATAGAAGCTACATTAAATTCCCGTTCGCTACCTCCGATGTCACCTAATCCAAGTGATCTAACTGCACTGACTTCAGGACTCTTCTTAATTAGAGAACCACTCACAGCCCAAGTGGATACCAAATATTTCTCTCTCCACAAGATGGAAGCTTGTCTCCCAAGTCAAACAAGAGTTCCGGAAACTTTGGTCTGCCGTGTATTAACACCAACTGCAGGAAAGACAGAAGTGGAAATCATTATCTGAAAAAGTGAAAAAAGGACAGACGAGGATAATGATGGAAAGGTTTGGGTAGCAGATATACAGGTATGTGATGGAAATCGATCAATTTGAAAACGATTCGTTTTAAGATATTTTTTAAATAAAAATAAAGAAGTTACCTCAAAGTAATTGTAGAAATTGAATGGAAAATTATTGAAAAGTATATTAAAGGTATTGAAAAAACGAAAATAATAAGCATATCACAACCATTATCAGTTTTAAATCGTCTCGATTTCGAAATCGATTTCCATCACATACCTGATAATAACAACTTCAGGAATAAAAAGAAGACCTATTCACAGAGTAGTTCCCCTACTTTACAGAGATTAATTACCTCAAACTGGACTATCCAACCCTATTCGCCCAGTACCTGTTGACGAAGAGGATACACTACTCACCAAAAAATCAAAGACTATTACTAACTCAATCCTACTCACCATTATCGTAGCCATACTTATCATTCCAGCTGTTATGGGTGGTACCGTAGTGATAAAGAACTTCATTCTCACCCAGAACTCTACTTTCAAAGTATCGGTACAATAAAACTGGCGTCAGCTGAATGAAAGCTGATGGTATACTATAATCTAGCACCTTTCTTGTCCGAGTTAAAGATTTTTCACGTTGCAACACTTATGTTCTAGCAATACACATCAGTCAACATGTAATATTTTGATAAATAATTTATATCTGCTGGAGGAAAAGGAACTATTTGCCGCTAGAAGAGTTAAAAAAGGTGCTTTTAACATTGTAGGAAATGTATTAAGGTCATTGTTTGGAGTGCTGGACTCAGACTATGCCAATAAAAAACATACTATATTTTTAAAAACCAAACTTCAATTATTGATACCACTATTAATATAATTAAACAAGACGAAGTCAGTACAAAAAAAAAAAAAAAAAAAAAACTATGAGAGATTGTTGCAAGAATTAACAATGAAACACATGTTATTGCTAAAGAATTTACAGAAGTCAGCCAAACACAGCTAATATCATTTCTTTCGAATCGATAAACATTAACAGCACTGAAATTGCAAAAGGTAGAAAAGAAGATTATCGACGTAATAACCGATGTTCACCATAAAAAAATCAGTCCACTTTTATTATCGCCTCATCAGCTAAAAACTAAATTAACCACAATGAAAGGTCATCTACCAGTACAACGTACACATCCAATTGAAGAAAATAGTTTGGTTCAACTATACAAGCTTATGAAGGCAAATGAAGGAGTGACAAAAGACGAAGTTCTCTTCGAAATTAGGTTGCCGCAATTCCTAGAACTCCTGAAGATATATCCGGTGCCAACAACACGAAATAACTTTTTAATATCCATCAAATAACTTTTTAATATCCATCAAACCAGATGTATCTCTTTTAATAGTCAATCCACATAGAGATGAATTTATTTCATTTACAACCGATGATTTGTCAAGCTGCACTAGCAACAAGGAATACATAAATATGCCACAATAAGCAGGTTAGATTCAAAGATGATTTATATTCTTGTGAAATTAATGTCCTCAACAGCGTTAACACAGCAACACAACATAGGCGCAAATGTAAATCCGAATTGCTACAACAAAAATAAAATTTTTTAGCAGTTTACGGCACTGAAAACTCCCAGAAGCTTATAACAGGCACTGGAATGATGCAAATTAAACCAAATTGCATAATTCAAACCAACTTTCTCACTATACACGGCCACCTTGATGCATCAAATGGCTTGCATACTTCATACGTCCAATTTTTAATAATACTAACAAACTGATTGAAACCCATCTAAATCATCTAAATAACCTGCAAAAACAACTTGAAGAGTCAACTATTGTAAGATTGCCAGAGTTTATCAGGTCCCAACACACCATGTCGTCAGCTACACTGTCCTTTTAATTTCTCTAATCATTTAATAGCCATCATCATATTCAAGCTATACTAAACTTGTAATGGAAGAAAAATTAATTAATTAGTTCAAGCGACACCTCATCCAGTTCTCTTACCGCGACCTGCTACCCTCGACATTGCAAACATCAAACCTGATGAATGTTTGTCACCAGAGACTTTTGGTCAACGCCTTGGAGAATATTGATACTTGATCAACATAATTTTTATTTTTTATTATTTTATCAATATTAAAAAAATTTTAATAATACGTATATACTAAAGATCTGCATGAATGAATTATTTTTTTTTCATATCACGATTTGTTTTGTGCCGAAGTTTTCGAAACGAATGAAACAAATTACGCATTCCAAAAATGAATTACGAATCGAATCAAAACAAAACTTGAATCAAATGTGTACGAGTAGAATCAGTTTTACACTAAAAAGCAACGAATCATTTTTAATTCTCTGAGTTGATTTTAATCAGCTTAAAAAGAACAGTGCAATACTGCTACTTTTTAATTTCTATACTATTGCATTTTGGATAAAAATTATTGTTAATTACATTAAAATATGTTTTATAAGGATCTAGAGCTTTAATTTTGCATTAAAAAATATAGGTTTTAGTTTTTATTTATGTATAGGTACATACTTACATACATTTATTCATACATACATAAATACATATATATATATATATATATATATATATATACATAGATTCATACACACATACATATGTTTGTGCAGATAGTATTTATATTTAATATATTTTAATCAAAAATTCCTAGGCCACATCATCCTAACATCCAATAGAAATATCAGATAACGATAATAAGACTGGATACGAGGGCGGTTGCATAAGTTACTTTTAAACTACTTTTGATTGACCGACGCATGACAGTTCACACACTGTTTAAATTCTGTAATATTAAGTGGTAATCTATCTTATAGTCTACAAGGTCAGACATGTAAGGCCTTTCGTTATTATTGCGCACAACCGATTCTTGCGAAACATCGTACCTACATGTATTAAGTTCCCGTAACAATGAAAAATTAGGATAATTTACACTGTATATAAAATTACTTAATAATTATATGTATATTATTAAGCAAAAAAAAATTTGTGGAATGGTAGACGCTCCTGGAAGAAACAAACTCAGTGATAGCAGTTTTGAAGTGCTTGTTTTGCTTACAGCAAATAACTAGAGAAATATTTTTATATTTTTAATGTATCAATTTTTTTATTTTGTTAATCTAAGAATCAGATTAAATGTTGTTATTTCTAATAAATTATAAGTCTTTAGTTTTGAATTATTGCACAAAATGCCAGCCATACTGCATTTAGAGCATTTAGCGTGTGAATTACTTTTTTCCTCCTCCATTATCTGTTTGACTAACTCCTTTATCTAGCTTCTACTGTCTGTGTTATAAGTTTCAGTATCAAGACATCGCACCTTGTACACCTGTGGTTTCAAGATTACTTTTGCAGTCTCCTGGGCTAGCGCGTACGAGATGGTTTCTGCAAAGGATGATTTTTGCATAGCACAAACCGCATATTTAATATCTGGATCCCATATGCCATTCACATATGCTTCATCTTAAACTGATCTAGAAACGGGTGATCTTCGCCTGGATAAGTCAGCTGCACCAAACGTTCAATTTCCATGGCGAAGTCTTGCAGCGTCTCATTTGCCTTCTGCACCCTGCCTTGTAACTCCATTCTATAGAGTTCTCTTTTGTGCTTGCCACCGTACTTGCGTTGCTAGCAGTATGTCCTCATAGTTATTTCTGCAGCCGGCTGGTAATCTTTCGAGTATCTGTAATGCTGCTCCCTTTAAGGCCAGAATTATCTCAATAGCTTTTTCTTCATTGTCCCGTCTATTTTTTCTGGTCACTCTTTGTCTACTTTTCTCTCTAGGCCGCACAATTTTTCATCAAACTCGGTGACCCTCTGTTCTACGATGTTCACTCGTTTGCCGAAGACTTCCGATATTTCTTAAAACTTTTCGTTTACTTCTGCTAAAAGCCTTTCTCCGTTGACCCTAGCACTTTCTTGTGTTGCTTCTTGGAGCTTCAGGTTATTTTCTTCCATCTTCTTCATCTGGTTATCTTGCTTGCGGCTGTTAATTTCCATCTTCTTCATCTGGTTATCCTGCTTCTGGTTGTTTTCTTCTATTTACCTCATCTTGTTCTGGTTGGTTTCTTCTATTTTCTTCATTATAGCGGCAAACATTGAATTTAAGTCTATCCGCTGTTGCTAGAGTACATGCTTCAATCTCTTGCTTTTCGTCTTTTTCTCCAAATTCGTATGTCCCAATATCGATACCGCGCTGCTTAAATTCATTTATTCACCGATTTTGCAATTCCGCTTTATTGCCTGCTGTCGGCAGATTTAACTTACTCAGCTCCATTTTTAGCTGCTCAACTTTTAGCTCGTCAAATTTTATTGTAATTATTTATTTATTACTTTGGAATTTTACTTCTGACACCAGTTGTTACGTTTATTAAAATTATAAACGTGTTATTTATGAGTTCTTTATTTGCAAAATAAATACACACACAACTTTCAGAGTTTTAATTAAATTACACCTTATTTAATCAATTATTTGACGATTTAACTATTCGCGATTAATAATACACGCTGGCAACTTTACTTGTTGCACCACAAGATCTTAACTAGATGACGCTCACAATGAGAATGAATCAGCACGTATTGGCGTTGCTTTTATATGCCCTATTTTTAGGCGTTCTTGAATATTCTAGAATTTCTACCTCCACCTGCTGCGTAGTTGAAAATGCTGCGTTGCCATTTTTATCCCAGACGCATTATGTGAGCATTGTTATTTACTTCTATAACCTTCAATTATTGTTTCAAAATACATGTTGTGTATTTTTATTTAGTTGTTATACAATGCAGGTGTGTATATGGTTGTGTACGAGTATTGTGTTTGTTTATTTCTCGCTTTGTGTTAGTTGTTTTTATTTTTCAATAAAGATGTTTTGTGAAACTTCTAGTTTTGAAAACAAACACAATAGGTCATTTCGTTTCATTTTCTTGGCCTCAATTATTTTTACATCTTTTTATGATTTTAATAAAGCATTTTTGTATCAATATTTATTACCCTTTCAAAATTACGTAGGAAATGTGCAGGTTATATGATAGGCCTTCACCATCGAACTTTATGTTAGCGTGCTCAATGTCGCGAAACGTTAAACGACTTGCACTTACGAATGGCGGTGTTGGGTTTGCGTTAAACTGCGTCGATGTTCTAATATTTCATTTATTTTTTCGTAAGATTTGCAGTTGGTTGTCCCATTTAACGACCCCAGTGTCAACATTTTTACCAAAAGTTATGATATGACTATCATGTGACTGATGTTGTGCATTGGTAACATCAATATTTGCGTAAGTTTCAAATTTTGATTCAACAGCGTTTTTTATATAGTTCGAGGATGGCGTCAGTGGCTTCAGCTTTAAAGTTAGAAGCAGAGTCTTCCAGGTTTATGGCTGCGGCAGGTCAGGTACATCAGTGGTTTTATTTGATTCCGTGGTGACATCGTTCATTTCCTCATAAAATTTTTGAAGGCGTGTAGATGTAGCGTTTGCCGGAATCTCCACACCGGCATTTCTTAGTGCTTCTGCAAGCTGTTATCTACTAATCATCGCATTACATTTTTTCTTTAAATTATAGAGTTTTTGTATTCTGCTCTTTCTCAGTTGATGGCTTTTGTATTAATACCTTTTTCTTCTTTACAAGCTAGAATGGACTTAATAAAAATAGAAGTGCGGTTCTGATTGGTCAGTACAACCGATATGTTGCCACTTATTCCTTACATTATCAGTGCTGCTATTACAAAATACAAGTAAAAAATAACATGTAACAAATGGGAGATCTAGCATTAAGCATGGGTGACCCATTTATCGCATCTGGTGTTGAGGACTGCAGACCGTTTTGGGTGTATTTTAAGATAAGAGGTAAAAAAAACTCATAAAGTTTACATAGCTGTTTTTGTCATTTTCTTAATAAAGGCTGTACATCCGGAAGTTGTAACGGAACTGACAACAAATGCATTCATTGAAGGTCTAAAATGTCTCTAATCACGCCGAGGGCGGTGCCAGACCATATATTCCGACAATGCTACAAACTTAATAGTTACACGGAATCAGCTAGAATAATTAAATCAAGCGATATTTAATAATAGCTCCAAAGAAAAAAACTTACAGGCTTGCAGTAAAAAAGGCATTGAATTCAAATTTATTCCGCCTCGAGCCCCTCATTTTGGAGGCTTATGGCAGGCAGCAGTAAAAGCCGCTAAGCAACTTTTACGAAGTGTTTCAACAGCGGCACTAACGCACGTAGACCTTAAAGAAATAGAAGCTACATTAAATTCCCGTTCGCTACCTCCGATGTCACCTAATCCAAGTGATCTAACTGCACTGACTTCAGGACTCTTCTTAATTAGAGAACCACTCACAGCCCAAGTGGATACCAAATATTTCTCTCTCCACAAGATGGAAGCTTGTCTCCCAAGTCAAACAAGAGTTCCGGAAACTTTGGAAATCATTATCTGAAAAAGTGAAAAAAGGACAGACGAGGATAATGATGGAAAGGTTTGGGTAGCAGATATACAGGTATGTGATGGAAATCGATCAATTTGAAAACGATTCGTTTTAAGATATTTTTTAAATAAAAATAAAGAAGTTAACTCAAAGTAATTGTAGAAATTGAATGGAAAATTATTGAAAAGTATATTAAAGGTATTGAGAAAACGAAAATAATAAGCATATCACAACCATTATCAGTTTTAAATCGTCTCGATTTCGAAATCGATTTCCATCACATACCTGATAATAACAACTTCAGGAATAAAAAGAAGACCTATTCACAGAGTAGTTCCCCTACTTTACAGAGATTAATTACCTCAAACTGGACTATCCAACCCTATTCGCCCAGTACCTGTTGACGAAGAGGATACACTACTCACCAAAAAATCAAAGACTATTACTAACTCAATCCTACTCACCATGATCGTAGCCATACTTATCATTCCAGCTGTTATGGGTGGTCCCGTAGTGATAAAGAACTTCATTCTCACCCAGAACTCTACTTTCAAAGTATCGGTACAATAAAACTGGCGTCAGCTGAATGAAAGCTGATGGTATACTATAATCTAGCACCTTTCTTGTCCGAGTTAAAGATTTTTCAGTCTGTATTAGTCACGTTGCAACACTTATGTTCTAGCAATACACATCAGTCAACATGTAATATTTTGATAAATAATTTATATCTGCTGGAGGAAAAGGAACTATTTGCCGAAGAGTTAAAAAGGTGCTTTTAACATTGTAGGAAATGTATTAAGGTCATTGTTTGGAGTGCTGGACTCAGACTATGCCAATAAAAAACATACTATATTTTTAAAAACCAAACATCAAATATTGATACCACTATTAATATAATTAAACAAGACGAAGTCACTACACAAAAAAAAAAACTATGAGAGATTGTTGCAAGAATTAACAATGAAACATATGTTATTGCTAAAGAATTTACAGAAGTCAGCCAAACACAGCTAATATCATTTCTTGCGAATCGATAAACATTAACAGCACTGAAATTGCAAAAGGTAGAAAAGAAGATTATCGCCGTAATAACCGATGTTCACCATAAAAAAATCAGTCCACTTTTATTATCGCCTCATCAGCTAAAAACTAAATTAACCACAATGAAAGGTTATCTACCAGTACAACGTACACATCCAATTGAAGAAGATAGTTTGGTTCAACTATACAAGCTTATGAAGGCAAATGAAGGAGTGACAAAAGACGAAGTTCTCTTCGAAATTAGTTTGCCGCAATTCCTAGAACTCCTGAAGATATATCCGGTGCCAACAATACGAAATAACTTTTTAATATCCATCAAACCAGATGTATCTCTTTTAATAGTCAATCCACATAGAGATGAATTTATTTCATTTACAACCGATGATTTGTCAAGCTGCACTAGCAACAAGGGATACATAAATATGCCACAATAAGCAGGTTAGATTCAAAGATGATTTATATTCTTGTGAAATTAATGTCCTCAACAGCGTTAACACAGCAACACAACATAGGCGCAAATGTAAAATCCGAATAAATGGATTTTTGCTACAACAAAAATAAAATTTTTTAGCAGTTTGCGGCACTGAAAACTCCCAGAAGCTTATAACAGGCACTGGAATGATGCAAATTAAACCAAATTGCATAATTCAAACCAACTTTCTCACTATACACGGCCACCTTGATGCATCAAATGGCTTGCATACTTCATACGTCCAATTTTTAACAATACTAACAAACTGATTGAAACCCATCTAAATAACCTGCAAAAACAACTTGAACAGTCAACTATTGTAAGATTGCCAGAGTTTATCAGGTCCCAACACACCATGTCGTCAGCTACACTGTCCTTTTAATTTCTCTAATCATTTAATAGCCATCATCATATTCAAGCTATACTAAACTTGTAATGGAAGAAAAATTAATTAATTCGTTCAAGCGACACCTCATCCAGTTCTCTTACCGCGACCTGCTACCCTCGACATTGCAAACATCAAACCTGATGAACGTTTGTCACCAGAGACTTTTGGTCAACGCCTTGGAGAATATTGATACTTGATCAACATAATTTTTATTTTTTATTATTTTATCAATATTAAAAAAATTTTAATAATACGTATATACTAAAGATCTGCATGAATGCATTATTTTTTTTTCATATCACGATTTGTTTTGTGCCGAAGTTTTCGAAACGAATGAAACAAATTACGCTTCCAAAAATGAATTACGAATCGAATCAAAACAAAACTTGAATCAAATGTGTACGAGTAGAATCAGTTTTACACTAAAAAGCAACGAATCATTTTTAATTCTCTGAGTTGATTTTAATCAGCTTAAAAAGAACAGGTTTTAATTTTTATTTATGTATAGGTACATACTTACATACATTTATTCATACATACATTCATACATACATAAATACATATATATATATATATATATATATATATATATCTATATATATATACATAGATTCATACACACATACATATGTTTGTGCAGATAGTATTTATATTTAATATATTTTAATCAAAAATTCCTAGGCCACATCATCCTAACATCCAATAGAAATATCAGATAACGATAAGACTGGATACGAGGGCGGTTGCATAAGTTACTTTTAAACTACTTTTGATTGACCGACGCATGACAGTTCACACACTGTTTAAATTCTGTAATATTAAGTGGTAATCTATCTTATAGTCTACAAGGTCAGACATGTAAGGCCTTTCGTTATTATTACGCACAACCGATTCTTGCGAAAGATCGTACCTACATGTATTAAGTTCCCGTAACAATGAAAAATTACGATAATTTACACTGTATATAAAATTACTTAATAATTATATGTATATTATTAAGCAAAAAAAATTTGTGGAATGGTAGACGCTCCTGGAAGAAACAAACTCAGTGATAGCAGTTTTGAAGTGCTTGTTTTGCTTACAGCAAATAACTAGAGAAATATTTTTATATTTTTAATGTATAAATTTTTTTATTTTGTTAATCTAAGAATCAAATTAAATGTTGTTATTTCTAATAAATTATAAGTCTTTAGTTTTGAATTATTGCACAAAATGCCAGCCATACTGCATTTAAAGCATTTAGCGTGTGAATTACTTTTTTCCTCCTCCATTATCTGTTTGACTAACTCCTTTATCTAGCTTCTACTGTCTGTGTTATAAGTTTCAGTATCAAGACATCGCACCTTGTACACCTGTGGTTTCAAGATTACTTTTGCAGTCTCCTGGGCTAGCGCGTACGAGATGGTTTCTGCAAAGGATGATTTTTGCATAGCACAAACCGCATATTTAATATCTGGATCCCATATGCCATTCACATATGCTTCATCTTAAACTGATCTAGAAACGGGTGATCTTCGCCTGGATAAGTCAGCTGCACCAAACGTTCAATTTCCATGGCGAAGTCTTGCAGCGTCTCATTTGCCTTCTGCACCCTGCCTTGTAACTCCATTCTATAGAGTTCTCTTTTGTGCTTGCCACCGTACTTGCGTTGCTAGCAGTATGTCCTCATAGTTATTTCTGCAGCCGGCTGGTAATCTTTCGAGTATCTGTAATGCTGCTCCCTTTAAGGCCAGAATTATCTCAATAGCTTTTTCTTCATTGTCCCGTCTATTTTTTCTGGTCACTCTTTGTCTACTTTTCTCTCTAGGCCGCACAATTTTTCATCAAACTCGGTGACCCTCTGTTCTACGATGTTCACTCGTTTGCCGAAGACTTCCGATATTTCTTAAAACTTTTCGTTTACTTCTGCTAAAAGCCTTTCCCCGTTGACCCTAGCACTTTCTTGTGTTGCTTCTTGGAGCTTCAGGTTATTTTCTTCCATCTTCTTCATCTGGTTATCTTGCTTGCGGCTGTTAATTTCCATCTTCTTCATCTGGTTATCCTGCTTCTGGTTGTTTTCTTCTATTTACCTCATCTTGTTCTGATTGGTTTTTTCTATTTTCTTCATTATAGCGGCAAACATTGAATTTAAGTCTATCCGCTGTTGCTAGAGTACATGCTTCAATCTCTTGCTTTTCGTCTTTTTCTCCAAATTCGTATGTCCCAATATCGATACCGCGCTGCTTAAATTCATTTATTCACCGATTTTGCAATTCCGCTTTATTGCCTGCTGTCGGCAGATTTAACTTACTCAGCTCCATTTTTAGCTGCTCAACTTTTAGCTCGTCAAATTTCATTGTAATTATTTATTTATTACTTTGGAATTTTACTTCTGACACCAGTTGTTACGTTTATTAAAATTATAAACGTGTTATTTATGAGTTCTTTATTTGCAAAATAAATACACACACAACTTTCAGAGTTTTAATTAAATTACACCTTATTTAATCAATTATTTGACGATTTAACTATTCGCGATTAATAATACACACTGGCAACTTTACTTGTTGCACCACAAGATCTTAACTAGATGACGCTCACAATGAGAATGAATCAGCACGTATTGGCGTTGCTTTTATATGCCCTATTTTTAGGCGTTCTTCAATATTCTAGAATTTCTACCTCCACCTGCTGCGTAGTTGAAAATGCTGCGTTGCCATTTTTATCCCAGACGCATTATGTGAGCATTGTTATTTACTTCTAGAACCTTCAATTATTGTTTCAAAATACATGTTGTGTATTTTTATTTAGTTGTTATAGAATGCAGGTGTGTATATGGTTGTGTACGAGTATTGTGTTTGTTTATTTATCGCTTTGTGTTAGTTGTTTTTATTTTTCAATAAAGATGTTTTGTGAAACTTCTTTTGAAAACAAACACAATAGGTCATTTCGTTTCATTTTCTTGGCCTCAATTATTTTTACATCTTTTTATGATTTTAATAAAGCATTTTTGTATCAATATTTATTACCCTTTCAAAATTACGTAGGAAAATGTGCACGTTAGCGTGCTCAATTTCGCGAAACGTTAAACGACTTGCACTTACGAATGGCGATGTTGGGTTCGCGTTAAACTGCGTCGATGTTCTAATATTTCATTTATTTTTTCGTAAGATTTGCAGTTGGTTGTCCCATTTAACGACCCCAGTGTCAACATTTTTACCAAAAGTTATGATATGACTATCATGTGACTGATGTTGTGCATTGGTAACATCAATATTTGCGTAAGTTTCAAATTTTGATTCAACAGTGTTTTGTATAGTTCGAGGATGGCGTCAGTGGCTTCAGCTTTAAAGTTAGAAGCAGAGTCTTCCAGGTTTATGGCTGCGGCAGGTCAGGTACATCAGTGGTTTTATTTGATTCCGTGGTGACATCGTTCATTTCCTCATACAATTTTTGAAGGCGTGTAGATGTAGCGTTTGCCGGAATCTCCACACCGGCATTTCTTAGTGCTTCTGCAAGCTGTTGTCTACTAATCATCGTATTACATTTTTTCTTTAAATTATAAAGTTTTTGTATTCTGCTCTTTCTCAGTTGATGGCTTTTGTATTAATACCTTTTTCTTCTTTACAAGCTAGAATGGACTTAATAAAAATAGAAGCGCGGTTCTGATTGGTCAGTACAACCGATATGTTGCCACATATTTCTTACATTATCAGTGCTGCTATTACAAAATACAAGTATAAAAATAACATGTAACAAATGGGAGATCTAGCATTAAGCATGGGTGACCCATTTATCACATCTGGTGTTGAGGACTGCAGACCGTTTTGGGTGTATTTTAAGATAAGAGGTAAAAAAAACTCATAAAGTTTACATAGCTGTTTTTGTCATTTTCTTAATAAAGGCTGTACATCCGGAAGTTGTAACGGAACTGACAACAAATGCATTCATTGGAGGTCTGAAAGGACTCTAATCACGCCGAGGGCGGTGCCAGACCACATATTCCGACAATGCTACAAACTAAATAGTTACACGGAATCAGCTAGAATAATTAAATCAAGCGATATTTAATAATAGCTCCAAAGAAAAAAACTTACAGGCTTGCAGTAAAAAAGGCATTGAATTCAAATTTATTCCGCCTCGAGCCCCTCATTTTGGAGGCTTATGGCAGGCAGCAGTAAAAGCCGCTAAACTACTTTCACGAAGTGTTTCAACAGCGGCACTAACGCACATAGACCTTAAAGAAATAGAAGCTACATTAAATTCCCGTTCGCTACCTCCGATGTCACCTAATCCAAGTGATCTAACTGCACTGACTTCAGGACTCTTCTTAATTAGAGAACTACTCACAGCCCAAGTGGATACCAAATATTTTTCTCGCCACAAGATGGAAGCTCGTCTTCCAAGTCAAACAAGAGTTCCGGAAACTTTGGTCTGCCGTGTATTAACACCAACTGCAGGAAAGACAGAAGTGGAAATCATTATCTGAAAACGTGAAAAAAGGACAGACGAGGGTAATGATGAAAAGGTTTGGGTAGCAGATATAATAACAACTTCAGGAATAAAAAGAAGACCTATTCACAGAGTAGTTCCGCTACTTTACAGAGATTAATTACCTCAAACTGGACTATCCAACCCTATTCGCCCAGTACCTGTTGACGAAGAGGATACACTACTTACCAAAAAATCAAAGACTATTACTAACTCAATCCTACTCACCATGATCGTAGCCATACTTATCATTCCAGCTGTTATGGGTGGTCCCGTAGTGATAAAGAACTTCGTTCTCACCCAGAACTCTACTTTCAAAGTATCGGTACCATAAAACTGGCGTCAGCTGAATGAAAGCTGATGGTATACTATAATCTAGCACCTTTCTTGTCCGAGTTAAAGATTTTTCACGTTGCAACACTTATGTTCTAGCAATACACATCAGTCAACATGTAATATTTTGATAAATAATTTATATCTGCTAGAGGAAAAGGAACTATTTGCCGCTAGAAGAGTTAAAAAAGGTGCTTTTAACATTGTAGGAAATGTATTAAGGTCATTGTTTGGAGTGCTGGACTCAGACTATGCCAATAAAAAACATACTATATTTTTAAAAACCAAACATCAATTATTGATACCACTATTAATATAATTAAACAAGACGAAGTCAGTACACAAAAAAAAAAAAAAAACTATGAGAGATTGTTGCAAGAATTAACAATGAAACACATGTTATTGCTAAAGAATTTACAGAAGTCAGCCAAACACAGCTAATATCATTTCTTGCGAATCGATAAACATTAACAGCACTGAAATTGCAAAAGGTAGAAAACAAGATTATCGACGTAATAACCGATGTTCATCATAAAAAATCAGTCCACTTTTATTATCGCCTCATCAGCTAAAAACTAAATTAACTACAATGAAAGGTCATCTACCAGTACAACGTACACATCCAATTGAAGAAGATAGTTTGGTTCAACTATACAAGCTTATGAAGGCAAATGAAGGAGTGACAAAAGACGAAGTTCTCTTCGAAATTAGGTTGCCACAATTCCTAGAACTCCTGAAGATATATCCGGTGCCAACAATACGAAATAACTTTTTAATATCCATCAAATAACTTTTTAATATCCATCAAACCAGATGTATCTCTTTTAATAGTCAATCCACATAGAGATTAATTTATTTCATTTACAACCGATGATTTGTCAAGCTGCACTAGCAACAAGGAATACATAAATATGCCACAATAAGCAGGTTAGATTCAAAGATGATTTTTATTCTTGTGAAATTAATATCCTCAACAGCGTTAACACAGCAACACAACATAGGCGCAAATGTAAAATCCGAATAAATGGATTTTTGATACAACAAAAATAAAATTTTTTAGCAGTTTTCTGCACTGAAAACTCCCAGAAGCTTA
The DNA here is from genome assembly GCA_916610165.2 of Gymnosoma rotundatum. NCBI lineage: Eukaryota > Metazoa > Arthropoda > Insecta > Diptera > Tachinidae > Gymnosoma > Gymnosoma rotundatum. The sequence continues at coordinate 61,324,352 of OU744339.1, forward strand.
TAACAGACACTGGAATGATGCAAATTAAACCAAATTGCATAATTCAAACCAACTTTCTCACTATACACGGCCACCTTGATGCATCAAATGGCTTGCATACTTCATACGTCCAATTTTTAATAATACTAACAAACTGATTGAAACCCATCTAAATCATCTCAACTATTGTAAGATTGCCAGAGTTTATCAGGTCCCAACACACCATGTCGTCAGCTACACTGCCCTTTTAATTTCCCTAATAATTTAATAGCCATCATCATATTCAAGCTATACTAAACTTGTAATGGAAGAAAAATTAATAAATTCGTTCAGTTCCCTTACCACGACCTGTTACCCTCGACATTGCAAACATCAAACCTGATGAACGTTTGTCACCAGAGACTTTTGGTCAACGCGGGGGAGAATGTTGATACTTGATCAACATAATTTTTATTTTTTATTATTTTATAATATGCATGAATGCATTCGTTTTTTTTTCGAAACGATGACACAAATTACGCATTACAAAAATGAATTACGAATCGAATCAAAACATAACTTGAATCAAAAGTGTAGAATCAGTTTTACACTAAAAAACAACGAATCATTTTTAATTCTCTGAAATGATTTTAATCAGCTTATACTATTGCATTTTGGATAAAAATTATGGTTAATTACATTAAAATATGATTTATAAGGATCTAGAGCATTAATTTTGCATTAAAAAATATAGGTTTTAATTTTTATTTATGTATAGGTACATACTTACATACATTTATTCATACATACATAAATACATTTACATATACATATATATATATATATATATATATATATATTTTAATCAAAAATTCCTAGGCCACATCGTCCTAACATTCAATAGAAATATCAGATAACGATAATTAGACTGGATACGAGGGCAATTGCATAAGTTACTTTTAAACTACTTTTGATTGACCGACGCATGATAGTTTACACACTGTTTAAATTCTGTAATATTAAGTGGTAATCTATCTTATAGTCTACGAGGTCAGACATGTAAGGCTTTTCGTTATTATTATACACAACCGATTCTTGCGAAACATCGTACCTACATGTATTAAGTTCCCGTAACAATGAAACATTACGATAATTTACACTGTATATAAAATAAAACATTACGATAAGTTACACTGTATATAAAATTACTCAATAATTATATGTATAATATTAAGCAAAAAATTTTTGTGGAAGGGTAGACGCTCCTGGAAGAAACAAACTCAGTGATAGCAGTTTTGAAGTGCTTGTTTTGCTTACAGCAAATAACTAGAAAAATATTTTAATATTTTTAATGTATCAATTTTTTTATTTTCTTAACCTAAGAACCAAATTAAATGTTGTTATTTCTAATAAATTATAAGTCTTTAGTTTTAAATTATTGCACAAAATGCTTCGAAATTAGTGAAGAAAAAAAGTTACATTATATTGCCGATTGAGGCTGCAAATTTTCAAATCCTCAGTAGATATAAACAAAATTAATGCAATAATTTTGCACTATCACTAAGTGTTAGTGATGATTGTAAGATTAGTGCACTACCCCCAACGATGACAAGTGTAAAATAAATTAAAAAAATAAGGGTGTTCCTATAATCAATGTAATTTGACCGTTATGGCCCCATCTTTTGAATCATTACATACAAACACTGGGAAATTAGATAGAATGTTCAGTACTTTGTCTGGTATAATAAAATTGTAAATATTTAAAGGTATAAATTAAAGTGTGCTACATTGATGTTATTTAATACGAGTATATATGGCTTAACGATGAACAGTTATAAACAGGCGGTTTGTTTGCTCTAGTCAGCTCCCATAACGATATCAGCTGGAATCGACATTAGCCATCTGTGGTCAGCCAGATCTGCATCCTTCTTGGTCTTTCGAACTTACCTGCTGCATTCAAGAAAAGAAACCAATGGACCACAAAAACACTGTCAGTAAGCTCTGTTGTGTCTTGGTACTAACTACCCGTACTCTATTATCTGCGCCAGAAAATATTTTAACAATGCGACCTAAGGGCCACTCTGTAGCGCAAAGAGGTTCAGTTCTAAGAGCGACTAAGTCGTTTTCCATTAGATTTCTCTGCGGAGATTTCCACTTCTTGCGTTTATGCAGTTCTTTGAGATACTCGTCCTTACAACGACGACCTATTTTTTGGTAAGTAGTTTTGATCTTGCGCCATCGATTCATAATACTAATCGCAGAGTTGAGTTCCTCAAGATCAGCAGGTGTGAGCAACGCAGAGCCAAATAAAAATTGACCAGGTGTAAGCGCAGACAAATCAATGTTTTGTGACAAAGGGACTAACGGACGTGAATTGAGACATGCTTCGATAGTAGCCAGGAGGGTAAAAAATTATTTAAAGGTTTATTTTAACTGACCAGCCATCTATTTGCAATGCGTCTTGAAGCTTTTTACGCCCGGTTCACATAGCCCTCTAATGTAAGGGGCGGCGGCCGGAATAAGAAGCCAATTTAAGCGTTGGTGCCCATATTTATCGACAACGGTATCACGAAATGCTTTAATGTGATGTTTGAAGTTTTTGTCGATTTCTTTAGCGGCGCCAACAAAGTTCCTGACATTATCTAAACAAATGCAGTTCGGACAACCACGGCGAGCAATAAAACGGGCCAAGGCAGCTAAAAACGTCGAAGTCGACAGATCACTCACAGCTTCACGGTGAATAGCCTTTGTCGCGAAGCAGACAAGAGACACACATAACCATTCGTTATTTTACTGTACTGACCAATAAAATGGATGACTCAAGGTAGTTCCCTCTTTGGGCAAGGCAGCCATAATTTGCCCCTGCCGTGCGTTGTGGTGCAAAAAACATGTTTTGCAATTATTAATACAAGTTTTTATCAAGATTTTCGCTTTTATTATCCAGCATTCATGTCGTATGACGCAATGTACCAGTCTTAGACCACCATGATGGACCATTCTATGAACAAAATCAACATACAGACGAGATAACCTGCTACAATAAGCTAGAATTATAGGGTGACGTTCATTATAAGATAAACTTGGCGATAAACTGAGGCGACTATTTGCACGGATAATTTTATTATCATGTCTGGTTAAGTAGACATGCGTACTCATTAAAATGTATCTGCTGGGAGAGCTGAAAGAGGCGGTTTCATACAAAAAGTAATTTAAGCCAGAGAGAGAGAGAGAGAGAAAGAGAGTTGAAAACGCGAAAAATGTACGCAATGACATGCAAAGCTCTCGGAAGGATAAAAATCGGTCTAGAATGTCTTGTTTCGCCTCAGATCTAGCAATATAAACCTAAACATTTTTTCTTTCTTCTGTCGTTTCAAATTCTGAGGGTAATACTGGCCACAAAAATTTTTCTAAACTCAGCCATTCTGGACCATTCCACCAAAGTTTATAGTTCTTAAAATTTCGTAGGGGTTAGCCCCCGGGTGGCTAGATCTGCAGGGGTGTCTTTCGACAAAACATAGTACCGGTTTTTATTGCCAACGTTTTCTATTTTATTTAGTATTATTTATTATTTTAGTAGCCACACGATTGGCCATAAAAGTTTTCCATCTACAGGCAGATTTTTTTTAATCAGACCACACATACACCGAATAACTGGATAAAGAAAACTGAGTCAATACGCTACTGATTACCTTCGCAAACAATACAGCACCACATAACTTGAAACAAGGGATAGACGGTTTCTTTTATTGGAACCACTTTTGACTTTGCTATTAACAGACTTTTAATTATTTTATTTCCAACTTTAACTGTAGCATACAAAGCTTCTGCATAAGCCAATTCTGACGAGTCGCAAAATCTACGAAATTCCATATAAGAACTACTGGTATACAGAATCCAACGCGGAATATTATTTTCGATTATTTCGATTTCGAAAGGACTGCCAATTTTTAAGACTAGCTTGTTTGATGTCATCATGCCAGTCGATCTTGTCGAGCCACATTTGCTGCATCAGTATCTTCGATGTTGAAATAACGGGAGCAAGCCAGCCAGCAGGATAAAAAGCCTAGGAATTACGGAAAGTACTTCTCTTTTCGTATAAGAAGACTTGATTGGAATTATCTCTATTGTGAAGTAAAAGTAATCTGCTGAAGCATTCCAACGAACACCTAGAGTCTTTGCATTACTTTTATTATCAATTTGCAAGAAATCTTCATTTAATAAATGTTTAGTGGGAACCCACTTCTAAAACTTCCCTCCTGTTAAAAGTCCATTTTCTCAGATAAAATCCAGCTGCTTTTATAATAGATATTAACTGATTTCGGGCCTCTAAAATTTCCTGCAAACTATAAGCACCTACTAAATCATCATCAACATACATGTTTTCCCGCAAAACTTTGCACCTACTGGATAATTATGTTCTTAGTCATCTGCCAACCGCAACAGCATTCTAAGGGCCAAATATGGAGCGCAGTTTATACCCAAGGTGACAGTTTTTAATCTTTAGTTTTGCAGCTCTTCATGGGGAGAGCTACGATACACAATATGTTGAAAACGAGCATGTTCAGTATTTATTAAAATTTTCCAAACATTTTTGAAATATCTGCACTAAAGACAAATTTAAAAACCTCCAATTTAACATTAGAACCGTTAAATCTTTTTGAAGAACAGTGGCAACATGTAAAATATCTTTAAAGCTTTTGCTGCTAGGTGTTATACTTGAAGCATTAAATAATATTCTTAATTTTGTTGTAGTGATGTCTGGCTTAAAAACGCAATGATGAAGTAAAAATTAACTTGGGCCAGCTACTGGATTCTCAATTTTTTTCATATGTGCCAAAGTTAAGCATTCTTTAATCACCCCATCATATAAGGCTTTGTATTGTGGTTTACGCAACAAAGCATGTTCACTTCTCATAAACTAATTTAGAGCTGTGTGTCTATTTGGAGCCTTTGATGAGAATACATTTCTGAAAGGTAGGTCAACCACATATCTCCCTTCAGCTGTTCTCACAGTAGTTGCCCTAAATATTTCCCCGCATAATTTATCATCTTTCGATAAAACCGAGTTACGAAAAACGTCTTCAAGTTCCCAAAATTTTGTCAACTGCTTATGATACGAATGTGATTTTTGGGCCCAGTCACAATCTAGCCAAATATGATTTCTTGGGCCACTAACGAACCGCAAATGCCATGTTGAACCCCTTGCCGTAGAATCAAAGGATAAACGTCCCCCACTAATAAAACATAAACAGCATAATCAAGATTTGGTAACGCACTTTCATTAGGGGGAAAAAGAATGAGTTGGAACATTTCCAGTTACTTGAGGAACTACTAAAGCAGAAACTCTTATCGACAATTTAGGTGTTTTTAATGAGTAAGCAGAAAATATGGCTATTCTATTCTGTCTAGTAACAACTTTCCCACCTAGACCTGCTACTTCAGCTGACACAGGTGCAGTGGACAATTTTAGTAATTTACATATTTTCTCAGATATAAAACTCTGAACAAGGGTCAATTAAGGCTCGTATTTTATAAAAGTTACCGTAGCTTTCAACGTTATCCCATGCTGTGGTCAATAAAACATGTTTCGGGACTGAATGATGATGATTCTGGACCAAATTAGACGAAGCACAAGTTGAAGCCCTCGACGTAGAAGGGCCTTTATCGATCAAAGTATAAAAATATTGTTTATTAATTTGAGGGTAAGTATTCGCTTGATTTATTGAGAATACTTTTTTATAAAATCTCTGTGCAAAAGGTTATGATGTTTTCTTTTGCACTTTGAGAAACCGTTACTGCTTGGGCAATCACCAAAGTTGAAATTCGATTCTTGTAGTCCATTGCTAAGAATTTTTCACAACAGCTTATTTCATGGGCCTCTTTACATAATTTGAACTGAGCTATATTAACTTTAGTATGACGTGCCTTGAAATGTTTACTTTATTAAAATGAAAACTAGTTTGAGAACCACTGGCCCTAATATTCAATACACTCAAGAACCCGAAATCTGTCAGCTAAAAACTCATTGATTTCATTCCATTTTGGAACTTCTATTTTGTTTTTTACTTACTGTTCCCATTAATTCAACGTTTGTTAGGCAGCCTTATAGAACAATGAAATACAAATAATGGGTCACACGCATCAACATCATCTTGTATAACCTTAAAGTCGAATAGCAATTATTTATTTCCCTCTGAAGCCTTTTTATTTCAAAAAATGCATCTGATTATTAAATGACACTCGCTTATTTTTGTATGTAGCTTTTAAATTTTCTCAAGCTACCTCAAAGTAACCAGCTGTCACCGTTATGTTTCTATTAACCTCACCAGCATCTCCGCTAGTTTTTTGAAACAAGAAGCATAATTTTTCGTAAATAGATCTCTAACTGTGGGCCAAGTGGCATAATTACCGCTAAAAACTTTAACCTCACATGCCTAGAGGCTTATTCTGAATTGCGATGCGAAAGTCACTGCGATGCGAAAATACATAAATGCGAACAATTGCTATGCTGTATTGCGATATTCTCAAAGTTCTTTTTTGGATCGCATTTTAAATGCGAAGAGGTGGTAAGTCGGTATTCTAAATTGCGAAAACAAATGTCAAATTCGTAAAATTTATTCGACAACAAAATATCATTCGCAAAGTACAAACATGTAGGTGAAAGATAATATTTTATTTATCATATATTTTTTAATTAATTGAGGGAAGCAAGTAGTTAAACTACCAAACCGCGTCACACAGTCATTTGGCAAGAGGCCTTTCGAAAACACCAAATGCACGTCAGTCGGCAAATACTTTGTGGCAAACGTTAACTGAACAACTAAATATCAATGGAACACCTATTAGAGAAGCAGCAGGATGGAAAAAAGTATGAAATATAGAAACTAGTTCAAAAATATTTAACTTCAACTTTAATTTTAATAGGTTTGCGCCGATTTTTAAGTACACGCCAAACAGAAGCTTAGACGAAAAAAAAACCGACATTGGAGGTAGCCCATTAAGATAGAATCCACCGTCACCCTTAGAGGAGAGTGTGGTGAAATTATTAAACTTGACGGTACGTAAATGGATTACCTTCGGGGCAACAATTGCTTCTAAGCAATATTTTCTGTACCCTTTCATTTTACTCATGCCCTGCTCCGTCGTCGAACCACAGTGCCATAGAATCCTTTTTTATTTCTTACAGAATTTTCTAAATAAATTTTACAAAAAAGAACAAAAAATGTATTTTTAATTTGATACTGACGTTTATTTGAGCAGCGTTGCCACGATTTGAAATAAATTGCGAATGCTATTGCAAAAGTCTAACAGAACACCAATTTCTTTCGCATCGCATTTTATTTGCGCATCGCATTGATTTTCGCATCGCAATTTAGAATAAGCCCCCTAAACTGGGGCAGAATAATTCTGTTTAGGAACCACTGTCTTTGATACATCAATATCATCCTTGGCCAACCTAAGTTTAGCTTTCGCCAAAATATTAATGCATTTTACCTGGGTTCTGTGCACGTGATTATATTTAGCATAGATCGCTGCTGCTTTTTTCTTTTCCATGGGTTTTTAGCACAGGCATCGTATATGTTCTTAAAATTTTTCCACAATCTAGCCAATTCTTCCTTTTCAAAATCTAAAGCCTCCGCTGTATAAATTGAAAAATTCTCTTCTAATAGTCTTATTTCGAATCTAAAAAGCTCATCTACAGTTTCACTTCATTTGTCCAACGTTGGCATAATTGGAAAAAACTATCCCTATGAGCAACACAAATTTAAAACGACAAAAAAAAAAAAAGAGCCACTAAAAATTTATTTATAATTTTAAGTGTAATAGACACGTTTTCCACTTTTTATCCACAACTGCTTACATAAATTAAATTAATGTTTCCCGGCGAAGGACCAAAATGTTTGCTCTAGTTACCTTGGTTTCCACGGCAAATAAAAACACTGATAGCTTTATTACTATTTTTTATTAATTTAATTTATTATATCACTTTGACTCTTCAATAAAAGCCGTTTTGCCGTTGCGCAAAACGTTTTCTTCGACCAAGCCAAAACCGATGGTCCCAGGACGCTTGAAAAGTTGACGGCGGACAACTTTCAATGGGTTGCCAACAGTTTAAGTATTCATATTTCACAACGTGGTTATTGAAAATATCAATGTTGTGAAATAAACACGGTTGAAAATTACAAAGAATCAGATAGCTAAGTCCGCTATAACAGCAAGAATAAAAATTGAATTTGGGAATTGATGGGTGCTATTATAGTTGATTAATTTTTATGTATAATGCCAAGTTGTAAGCGGTTTTAGACAGGCGGTTGAAATTTACAAGGAGCTGTAGAGTTAAGTCCGCTTTATCAACAAGATAAAATTTTTATTTGGAAATTAAGACCATGAAGATTTTTGGTTGGCTGCATAAATTTAATATCAACCATTCTAAACAGGTTGTAAGTGAAAAAAAGTTTTATTGATGTTTTTACCTTTAAAACACGAAAAGGATAAACACACTCTTTTCAGTGCATTATATACAACACACTCTAGGGTAGAAAAATGTGGCAGAGAATTTGCAAAGCTATGCGGCGATCGTAACTTAAGCACTAGTTAAGTGATTTCTAATAAAAAGCACTTAACCGTTCGTGTGTCGTTGAATGTCAAAGCCCAAACTATTGAAAGAAAATTATATATTGCAGTTTTGCGTACTCGATTCGAAAATTCATTTAGCAATCGTTTTTGTCTTGAACTTGTATTGTTACAAAACAGTTTGTTAGGATGGATATATTACTTTGAATTTACCTTGTGAAATGGTATATTTGTGTCTATATACACGGCACCTAATGTTTTACTAGAAGTTTGTATTATGGACATAAGACTTTTTAACTGTTAGCTAATTTTTAATGTCTGACAATTCAACATATTTAGTGATATATTTTGATATATTTTTCTAGTAGCATCTTTTTTCTAGTAGCATCTTTTTATTTCTACTATTGCTCTTTATACTCCACAATATTCTCCCTCCATTAGAGCATCGTGATATTTCAGAAAAATATCTAAAATTGTCACAGAATTTTGTTATTTATTTGGGGCACCTTAATAAGTAGCGCTACCTTTATTTTACTTAAATGTTAATGGACCATATCATCAACTGATATAAATTCGAACATTTTCTAACAGGAGCCACTTGTAATTTAATTTAAACATTATGTTTATCGACCACTTTTTAAGCAGAGGTAAGTCAAAATTCCCTTAAGTAAACAAATCAACAATTGGTATGTTACTATTGACTTTCCCCCTGGGATAATCTTTAGTGTTATAAACGTATATATACAGTGGGCTAATTATTATTATTAGTGTTCAGTGTTCAAAAGTACACTGTATGCAAAACACATACATAACAAGTGCAGTGCTTTATTTTTAAGACAAATTCTTTTTATTTAACTATTAAAAACAATAACAAATATTTATTTTTCAAAACCAATCGTAATCAAAACAATACCAAAATAAAGATATTTAAAAAAACGGGAATCTTAGTTTATTCTACAGAAAATTTAAAACCTTAAACTAAACAAAAACAATAACTAATTACAAATTAAGTGAGAAAAGAAAAGGAAAATCATACAGCGTGAATGCTTCTAATGATGATAATGATGTCAGTGAAAATGATTCTTTATACAACTAGCAAAGTATACCAAATATTTACAAACGTACTGTATGAAAATGCCTAATTGGGAATGAAGCTAAGAAAAGAAATACATCTGATGGATCGATTTGCTATACTTAAAGCGAAAACAAATTCGATGTGAGAGAAGAGACTAATAAGTCTATCCTATTTTTTGTGCTATTTTTAGACCGTATGTGAACAATATTGTTAATGTGATAAAACATATATGCTCTATTATCCCTAGGAAAGAATCTTATAGAAAAATAGCCAAGTACCTTTATAATAGAAAAACAGGTTTTCTTACTTATTAAGTATGAGTTGTCATTAAGGGTCTTCAGCACTCAGGTGAGCTTTTGATACAACGTCATTAGATTAGAAATGTATGTAATGTTAGAAATAGAATTACAAAAGAACCTCTTCCAATGTTTTATGTAGATCTTGACCCAAATCCTAACAGCAACAAAATATAAAATATTCGTTATATAAACAACACCATAATTTCTGTTGAACCACTTAAAAAAGTTAAAGATATTGTTCAATGTCACCGTTGCCAACGTTTTGGCCACTCTCAATCTTATTGTAGAAAACCTTTTCGCTGTGTGAAGTGCGCGCTTGATCATCCTTAAACAATACTAATACTCCTCGCTGCATACATTCGTTTGCAAAATCACACTGAAAACTATAAAGGCTGTCAAGTTTATCAAAAATTAGTGCAGAAAAAAACAATCGTTAAACCAATCTCGCAAACTTCAAACTCTACCACCGCCGCAAAATGCTATAAATGTTAATCAAAGAAAAAAGTTTTTCCATTTAATAATTAATTTGCAAAGTGCCTGTGCATAGAAATAAATTATCGTGGTGTTTTATGATATTTTATTTTTCATCCTCTTTCAACTGCATAAAAGAGCCAAAAAGTCAGCCGTATATAGGGTTGCCAGACGGGCCTGATTTGGCCTGATTGTCAAGTTTTTTAATGCGCGTCAAGTGTCAAGGGAAAAAGTGATTTGTCAATGTTTTTTGTAAGTTAATTTTTTTTTCTCAAATTTATTCTAGCTACATATGTAATAATACTTAAAAAAGTAAGTTTATATTTCTAAAAAACACATCGAAAGAGCATATTTTTACTATCTATATTTCTGAAGATAGTACCTATATTTTTTTTAAATAACGGCTAAGTTTTCTCTAAAATATATAACGACTGAATTTTTATTCTTATATTGTTTCTTGTGTCTTTCACATTGTTTCTGTTATTTTTACTTTTAACGATATTTTTGCTTTTATTCTAATAATTTTTATGAAAAAAATAATAAAAAAAATTAAATAAAAACCAATAGTATGAGTGTTTTTATTTGTCAAGTTTTTTTTTTCAAAATCAAGTTTTTTTTGGGCAATGTCAAGCTTTTTGGCAAATTGGATCTGGCAAGCCTAGCCGTATACATTGAAGAAAAATAGAGTCATTGTTGGTTATTGTCGTTTTTGCTTAAACTTTTATTTTTGTCTTTACTACGTTGTTTGGACAAAGAGCTTTATTTTATTTATAATGTTCGTGAGATGTTTCCTGAAGAGCTAAGTAAGCTTTGGCGAAATGGCCATCGAGACGTCATTTTACTCTCAATAATCAGTATCGGAGATTTGTTAATAAATCGATGTAACTTAAAAAAAGAATTTTGAAAATTAATTATTTTAGTAAAAGTTTCCCGTGTTTTTAATTCAATTTTATAATTTGTAAATTTCTTGTGCATTAACATAAATTATCGTAGTGTTTGATATTAAATTAAATTATCGAAGTGTTTTGTGATATTTTATTTTTCATTATCCTTAAACTGTATAAAACAGCTGAAAAAGTCAGCCGAATACAGTGAAGAAAAATAAAATCATAGTTGGTTATAGTTGTTTTTGCTTAAACTTTGATTTTAGTCTTTACTTTGCTGTTTGGTCAAAAATCTTTAGTTTATTTAAAATTTTGCGAGTAGTTTCCTGAAACCTATGTAAGCGGTAGCGAAATGGCCATCGAGACGTGCTTTCACCCTCAATAATTAATATCGGTGATTTGTTAATAAAATCGGGATAACTTAAAAAAATAAATAATAGCACAAAAATTTTTTTAAAATAAAATATTTTAGTAAAAGTTTCTCGTGTTTTTAATTTAATTTCATAATTTGCAAAGTGCTCATGCATAAAAATAGTTTATCGTAGTGTTTTGTGATACCTTATTTTACATCATCTTTTAACTGTATAAAAGAGCCGAATAAAAGTCAGCCGTATACAGTGAAGAAAGAAAAATAGAAGCGTTGTTGGTTATTATTGCTTTTAAAGAAAAATTATTACTCAGCCCAACCCCAATTAACCCTTTTGAAATTGTAATCATTGATACCATGGGACCCTTACTGACGTAGTCACCATCATGTGTGGCTTAACTAAATATCTAGTTGCCGTACCAACCCCGGATACATAAGCCCGAAATGTTTCTAAGGCAATTGTGGAAGGTTTCATAATTATATATGGAACAATTAAACATGTGATTACTGATATGGGTACATGTACCAAGCCCTTTAATATTTGTTTATCCTCCTAAAAATAGAAAAAAAGTAATTCAATTCTTTACCACCATGAAACAGTTGGTACAGTAGAAAGATCTCATAGAACTTTTAATTAATATTTGCGATCGTATGTGTCAATTGAAAAATCAGATTGGCATACATGGCTAAAATTTTTTGTGTATTGTTACAATACAACTTCTTCAACAGCCCATGATTATTGCCCATTCGAACTTATTTTTGGCAAAATACCTCCATGCCTAAAGTTCACAAATGACACAGATATAACTCCACTGTACAATATCGATTTATATAAAGAGGATTACATGGATTTTGATATGCTTAACTCAAATCCGTTCACGGTTTTTTCCATCACGTAGAGTTTTGTTTAGATGGGTGTGGCAAAATTTCTTAACTCGAGAACGACCCATCTGATTTCCATAAACAAAACACTGAAAGATGCGTAAAAAATTATTTTAATATTAACTCTATATAATTTTTTTTAAAATATAAATTATCGTTATAGAATTATTTAAGAAGTTCACCCTTTAACCGGCAAGACCATTAAAATGATCGAAGAAGGCAAAATTTTTTTTAAGTAGATATAGTCAAAAACAGCAGCAAGGTTTAATTTTTATGTTAAAAAAAAAGTATTCTGAACGAACGACAGCTAAAAAATTCTGAAGGCGTCTTCACGGTCTTGCCGGTTTGTTTGTAATAAAACATCACAGGTAAACTTTATTTATAAAAAAGTTCCATTAAGAGAAAGCAGCAAATAAAACTAACATACATTTTGTTTTCGATGGTGGTAGTCCAAGAAAATTTTTTTTATCTGATCGCATTTGGAACAAACGACCTTCGTGTCAGTTTTTTTGCAGTATTTGCACCTTTTCTTGGCTTTTTTATCCCCTTAAACAAATGTTATAGATACCATCAAACGAATATCGAAAACTTGATGAACTGCTCTTTTTCCAACTCCTGATATTCTAGGCAGGTGTAATAATTTGAAATTTTTGTTAGGTAACTATAAACACACAAAACATTTATCTTCGAAATTGCATACCCTGATATGTTTTGAGTATCTGTTCTGCAACAACAAAAACACAAAACAAAATCAATTGTTGCCTTTTATTTTCTTGCTTCCTTGTTTTCTGCATTATGAGAATTCTTACAATTTTTCAATAATAATTAATTCCTTTCTCATATGTTTTGTTACTTCATTCATAAAACGGTTGTTTTTTTCCATTTTATTATTTCATTGAATAATCGATATTTTTTTTTTTATTTATTGATAAATCTCATATTCAATAAAGAGAAGAGGGTTAATTTCTTCTATCAATTAAAACGCAGTTAGATAAACAATTTTGGTTGTTTGAATAAGAGTGTATAATAAATTTAAAGTAGTAACACCTTACCTTCCGTAATATAACTTCAGCCAAATCAAAGTTACCGATATAAAAAAAACTAGATTGTAACCAAAATTTTTATATACCAATAAGTTAACAAGATAATTTATATTAATTCTTTATTAATCGAAATGAATTTCCAGTATGAATACAATTACGAGTACCTTTAAGTGAACTCTATATTATTTGTTTTAAAGTTTGCTTTCATATGAAATAAACATTGATTTAATTATGCAGGGATAAGGTTCTTTAATTATTCTTACATAATGTGATTGGTCTAGATTGGGTAGATTAGGGATCTTAGTTGAATAGAAAGCGCCATAAGATCATTGGTAGGAAGGGTGGCGAGGCGTTATTCCCAAAACCACCGGGGATTGTATGTAGGTAATAATGTTATTGTGTCTGGTAATTTTTAGTTGGTAGTAAAGTTTCAACAAAGGGGTATACAAAAAAATTATTTCTTTAAATCCAGAACTTAAAGTAGTATGTTTTAAGGGAGTCTATTATATTATTTATGTTATGACACTCCTATCGGTAATAGAGAAATACAATGACAAGAACCACCCCAACCGACTAACTGATAGCATATTCAATGGCTCCCGCTAGTCTGTTATTACTCATAGAGCAATATTCAATATCCTTACATCTCCGATAGATTTAAATAAAGCCTTGCGCGTCTGTCGAGGAAACTTTAAATTATGTCATAGTAAGGTTCATTACACTACGTCTATGATTTCATGTCTATCTGCTTCCATCTGAGCCTGCCCTATAAATCTCAGATTAATCCGACCATGTAACTTTCTTCCAATCAGCGATGCCAGAATGAAGATTTTACCTTAATTTTAAAGATTTTTTAGTGAAAATAAGATTTGAAGATTCTTTTCCCAAAATTAAGATTTTTTTAAATTAGTTATTGCAATTTCCTGTAAATTTTATTAAACATAAATAAATTAAAAAGAATTTTTATTTGTTAGTTTATAAAAATGCAGACGTTTTCGAAAGAAAACAAAAACAATTATATAACAAATTATATAACAGCAGAATGTAATGCTGCATTTTTTGGATCACTTCATCTATCATCAGCATTCTTGGCATCTATCAACCTTAGGTTGTGTACATTGTAAACATCGTCTATCTAACCAGCTAATTTTATCAATATTAATTTGCTTAGAGAAAGTCCACACACAACCCAAAGCATTTCTTCGTTGTGCTTTCTGTAACTCGTCTTGTACATTTGTTTTTGCTTTGTACTAGTATTCGGTATGCCCGAAATAATTTAGCGATCTTCACATTAGAGGGTATTTTATACACTCAAGATTTATTGTTGTAATTTAAACATTGTTACTAATATTAAAAAAAAAAAATTTTAAACCGTCATACTGTCGTCGAAGGCGTCGTTTTTCTTCGTTTGTTGTAAATCGGTATTCCTGTTATCAATATTGTCATTAATCGATGACTGTCGATATATGTTTTATATTTTCTAAGAACGATTGATGTTGATGTTGCCGTTTAGCTTTTCGTCGCCAAATTTTTTGTTGTGTTGGGTGCAAAAGAAAATTTTTAAAATATGAAAAAGTATACAGCAATATTAAAATAACAAAATAAGAAATATACAAAATAAAAACAGAAATGGAAAAAACTAAAATTACCAACTTCTGCCAATTTGAAAAATGAGTGGAAGAGTTAGAAAGAATCCATCCCAATGAAAAAAGGTAGTTAGTAAAAGGCAGGATTTTGTCGGACCGATAAATGGATTTGCATTATAAAAACTTCACTTATTATTATTTTTTATCCATTAAATATGTATTATTATTATTGATAATAATTGCAATATAAATTGGAAGTTTTCATAATACAAAGCTATTTATCAGGCAGACAAAATCCTACCTTTAACTAACGGCAAGTTTTAATAATGGCCCTTAGACTATTTTGTTTTTAATCGTTTGTAATAGTTTTGCTTATTTTATTGTTTATAGGTATTTTATTTATTTACAAAAATTAAATTTTCCACAACACAACACAATAGAAAACAAGTTGAATCAATTATCGATAAACAGTCAACGTTGTCATTAGTTTGTAAGGGAATACGAAATTAGTATTGATGTTGTGTTAATTTGATGTTGTCACAAAATTTACGACGATGTTCACGGTGCCAAACAGAATAAGGGTGATTAATAAATTCTGATTACTTTTACAAAATAGTTATTTTTTCACTTGTTGCCTTAAAACCAAAAAAATTTATTCCCCAAAATTTTTTTTGGATAAAATTTTTATTTTTTAGTTTTTTGTTTTTTTTTGGTTTGGTAACCTCATTAAAAGTAACAACACGTAATAAAGAATAAAAAATATTGAAGATTTTTTTTCTAAACTTAAAATTTTTTTTTCGGCGAATGATGATTTTTCTACGAAAATTTCTGGCACCACTGCTTCCAATCATCAATGGTGAAACTTTCATACGTTTCAGCGAACTTTAGTCTTGCATTACGGTTGTTTTTCATTTAAAAATGGACTTAGTCCTTTATTTTTAATGCATCTGCAAATTGTTATGTCACTGGAATTAACTCCATGAGCTTCCCTTAGGATGTCATTAGTTTCCACTTCTGTGTTTGTGGCTCCTGAAACAATTAAGCGCATGGCTACTCGCGCAACAGCTTCTTTGAACGACCGTCAAAACTTCGAGCAACTGATAATTTCCAATTATAAAGAAACTGCAACATTTTACATTTTTAAAATTAAAAAATTATATTTCGTTATTATATTTACCTACTTTTCTTGTGGTAAGGTCTAAATTTAAATAAATTTTCACACCAAATCTGTTTCCGGACAATGCTGTTTACATTTTTTATTATTAAGATCATGTAAAACAAAGTTGATAAAATAATGGTTTAAAAATGAGCTGCCAGTTTATAGTAAAGAGAATGTTTAAAAACTTACAAAAGAAGAAGGTAGGCAGTTGATATACATATAATATAAAATCATTTCGAAATTAAAATTTTTTTATTCAAATCAAAAGATTAAAGCTTTTGATAAATTTGATATGTAGTTTTAAATTATACCCGCTTATCTACATTGTATAAGGAACGTAGTTGTAGATTTTTTGCTTAAAAATAAGAATATTTCATTAAATAATATAGAACATTTCATTAGATTATCCTTTTATTTGAAATTCCGTTGTCCTTTGTTTTAAAATTTCAATGCTCTCAGAAACAGTTCTTTTGATAATATTGTTTGTGTTACGATATTATCCCATTTTATCCACAATAATGGCAAACCCCTTTGGAATACTAGAAAACAAAGATGTTACGTCAAAAGGTTCTAATTTTTCATAATCCAATAATGCACTGTTATTACTCCTATTTTCAAATTCTACCGCATTACTTACATTAACTTTTGTATTTTTTGCGAGTTTGCTATGAATGTTTGAAAAAATATTGCATAGCTGTTTTGATGGTGCTTTTATTGAGAAAATAATAAGTCGCTATGGGAAACAATCTTAATGAATTTTTGAAAGTTCATATAATCTTGCAGCAGTTCTCGTGCTAATGTTCTTTTATTATAGCAATTATCTTGGAACGTTCAAATATAAATATTTCATGAGAATATCAAAATAAAAATAAAATATTGACATATTTGCATGTGCATATTGCTTATTGAAAACAATTTTTATATGTATTTTTTCACTGAATCTTTGGTTCCTAATGGGATCACTTATGTAGAAAAATGAAAGAAAAAATAAAAATGGTTACTGAATGTTTGTTGTGTTTTTGTATCAAACATTTTTGAGTTGTTATTGTCTTTTTGTGTGATTGATTCAATGGAGTTCTTATTTATTTAATTTGGCTTTTGATATAAAACTTTCTAGTTTTCTATACAAAATTTGGGTAATATCCACTGATGACAAATTTGCGCAGTAGTGAAATGGCCATATGGATATGCTTTCCCCGCAGTAATACATTCAATTTGCAGTTTTAAATAAAAAATACTTCATGAGAATATCATGAAATATTTATATTTGAAGGAATCAAGCACGAATAAAGTAAATTAAAATAAAATGATTCCGAATAAATAAAAAATTTTCATATTGATATATTTGCATGTGCACATTGCTTATTAATAAAAATTGTTTTCAATTTTTATTTTTTTCATTGAATCTTTCAAATACGAATATGAATGGTTCCCAATGGGATCCCTTATGTAAAAAAATGAAAGAAAAAATAAAAATGGTTACTGAATATTTGCTGTGTTTTTGTATAAAACATTTTTGAGTTGTTATTGTCTTTTTGCCATGGAGTTCTCATTTAATTAATTTGGCTTTTGATATGCTTCTCCGGCAGTAATACATTCAATTTGTAGTTTTAAATAAAAAATATTTCATGAGAATATCATGAAATATTTATATTTGAAGAAATCAAGCACGAATAAAGTAAATTAAAATAAATAAGATTCCGAATAATAAATTTTCATATTAATTATCTTGGACTCTTCTACCAGATAACTATATGTATATTTATATATTATCTCGGATCCGTATCATATAAAATGTTGTTCAGCCTTGCTTTATAATCGGCTCTGTTGATTGCCGCAGTAACATTTGTTTTCAGTGATGCTAATTTACACTCTTAAAATTTCCGCTCAAAATATTTTTACGATAAAAGTTAGATTTCTGAAAATTAAATATTTTTGAACTTTTGTAGGGAATATATATAAATTGATAGTAGGCTAAAATTTATTGTTTGGGCATTTCCATAAACATGTTAACCATGACAGAAAAAACAGAAAGCCTTGAACCTTTTTTAACATATTTGAAAAAACTAATTATGATTATTTTTGTTTCCTATTTTCTGAATATGCAACCCTACGGTGTGGTGAAATATTAAAAAAATAAAATTAACAATATTTTTATTTTAAAAACTGACCTAAAGCTTGAAATATTAGAAAAGAAATGAAGAAATATTAAAATTTAGCATTTCGAAATTATTACCGCTTATTGCATTTTTACAATTAAAATCAGCACCAATTATTTTATGGAAAAAATGATTAGAAATTTGATTTATTGCCCTTATTGCCATCTTAT
Source organism: Gymnosoma rotundatum (assembly GCA_916610165.2). NCBI lineage: Eukaryota > Metazoa > Arthropoda > Insecta > Diptera > Tachinidae > Gymnosoma > Gymnosoma rotundatum. The sequence goes on from OU744339.1 coordinate 61,342,979, forward strand.
AGTTCATATTTTTTTCTTAGTGCAAATATATTCCAAAAAGCATGTCCACCTTTTTTTGTAGGACGAGTATTTGTAAATTATTTTAAGTTTTTGTATGTATGTATATACGCAAAAGAAAAAATAATATTGGTGACAGTTCCAATGTAGAAATTTATAACAAATAGCAGAAAGAAGATTTTTATTGGAAATAATTAGTTTTTATGAGTTAGTAACATATATGAGTTTAATTTTTTCCAGCGTGCTAGGGTTTTGTTAAGATAAAGGCGAAAAACCAATTTGCTTACAACAATTTTTTAATTAATGTACATTTTTAAAATGTTTGTCTTTTTTACAACTTCTAAATTTTAAGTACTTGAATTGAACGTGCAGTTTTAAGCTTGCGACGTGTTCTTATAACGAACACAGCCTAGGTGCCTAATTTCAATTTTATACTATGGTAATTTAATATATAGCAGTTTTGATAAAAATAATAATAAGCAAGGGCAGTAATGTGCTTGTCGTCATACTTTTTAAATAGTTATTGCTAAAAAATGAATAGCTGACATCACTGCTTTAAGCGTTTTAGTTTTCTTTTCAACAATTAGAGGTTATGTCATATGTAGGTAACATATGCAAGTTTGAACATGATAATTATAAACCTTATGTTAAACACAGATTTTGACATACAAAACAAATTACACATGGGTAGCAACTTTGACATTCCATATGACTTGTACAGTTTGTACACAGTTTTAATGTTCATTTGTTTAGTTAATTTTTCACAAAAAACGTAAATCTTGAACACGCATTTTCTGTTTCTATTGCTCTAATGTTTAAACACAATCGTCTCCATCAGCGACACTTTTATAACGCGACGCTTTACAGGAAAATCTTCTTTTGTCGTTGGTAAATCATTCCGTTGTCAACTACTCTTACTTTTGTATGCAACGAAATAACGAGGTGCAGAGTTGTGAGCTCATTTTTTTTTACTGAGGAAAACTAAACGAAAGCACTTTTGCTCAGAACTGACGGGTATTACAGCCTGTTTATAGAACACGTCAAGATCGAAACGAAACCGGAAGGCATATGAACGAATACGTTATAATTAGCGTCCGTGTAACACGTTCCGGTTTTTTCGTTTAACTTACGTTGTGTTTCGTGTAAAAAAATGTTGTGTCAAATCGTAGTATTTTTTCATATACAATTTTTGTTTTTGTCTTGAAAGTTGGTAACCCTGCTTCGGCGCTTAAAAAGAAACAGCTTAGTTTAATAAACAAAACAAATTATCAAACAAGTAATCGGTAAAACAAAAATTTTTGCAAATAAAAAAGTTTAAACAAAAAATAAATAAAAAAGTGTAATAATAAAAATAAATAATAATTTTTAAAGTTTGAGTGTACTGATTATGTGTATGTATAATACTTTTATAGTAGATGTATACGTAGATGTTTTATTGGTGAAAGTGTTATGATGGGCAGTTGCCCACAATATTAACTCCTTAAAACTTTCTGAAAATTCCATATTTTTTATTTTTTTTAACATTTTTAAACTACTTTTGGGAACACAACTAAGCATGTATATGTAAAATTTTTAAAAGGAATGTTTTTTTTCTTCGCTTAGTTTTGACGTTTCTGACACTACAATGCGCGATACATAAACTAGAAACAATTGAAGGATCGCCGCGAATAACGTTGCAAATGACAAAATAATAATTTTTCAGGAGAGCAAAAAAACGCATTTAAATGGTTTGATTATCTCCACTGACTGACTCATTGTAATTGCTTTTTGACGGTGATAAAATGCATAATTTTAATGTTTTGTTGTTGGAACAAATGTAAGAGAGTAAAATTAACGGTAATCTGCAAAAAAACAGGTTTTGCAAAATTTGTCTTTTACAACGTTATTCGCGGCTTTGCTTCAATTGTCATTTGTTACATTAAAAAAAATGACACTTGCGTTTTAAAAACCCAAAAATGGAAAACGGTAACGTTTTTGTGCGTCTAAACGGCAGATTGTTCCGTAAACTGGCTGTTAATTACCCTTTGAAATTAATGATGCATTTAGATTTAAATTCGATGTTTTAATTACAGTTAGGTTATAAGGTAGGTTGCATTACGTAATTTAAAGAAAAAAATAAGTTATTATTACTTAAGTAAAAAAGTAATTAATTATAATAATTGTTAATTATGTTTAAATTATAATGCAATTTATAATTAAACCTTTCCAATTAAAATTACTTATAATGTCAAATTGAAGACTTGTAATTACAAGCTACAAATGATTGTAATTGGATTTTTTAATTACCATTATGTCCACTAGTAATTGAACCTTTAATGCAATTACAATTATTTGTAATGAACATATCCAATTACCACATAAGTAACTAAAATCTAATATAGACTCCCAAAGTCCCTCTGCTTTACTTTTACGAGTAGAGATATTAAAACCTTAAAAATTATAGTTGCATGCCCTGAGTAGTCAGTTTTAAAAACTAATTTCCTGGGCTTTGGGTGAAAATAAAAATTCGTATTTAACCGGATGTACTTACTTGTGCAACTTCCAAGATGCAAGTTTAATAAAACGCAACTGGCTAATAAAATGGGTAAATAAAATCCAGTAAGGAATTTTATGAAAATTACATCTTTTAGATTAGAGCATTTGGCAATAAATAAACAATTGCACGAAACTCTATTTTTCAATATTTATTTCTGGTTTAAGTTTTCTGTTTGACAGAAATTATATTTAGTTACATAATACATTTTATATTATTATTTTAAAAAATTAACTAACTACACATGCTTAATGTTATTATTGTAGAAACAAAATCTAGCTTTGCATTTTGCTTTGAGTATTTCAAAACATATATGTATATTTATTATAAAATTTCAACTAAATACTCAGGCATGCACAAAATATATTTTTAATTATTCTATAGAAAAATGATCACGCTCACTCACGAATCCTTCTTAATTTAAGAGTTATTTCATATGTTTATTGTTAAATAATTATTTTTATTATTGCACATTAAAAATATAATTGTATAAATATAATGGCACTTCGTTGTTTCTTGGTTTTTTTGTATGTTAATTTAAAATACACTAAAAATTAAAAAAACAGCAGTTTCAACCCCTAAAATATAACTTTTATATAAGAATTGTCTGCGTTAATGGCACTTCGTTACAATCAGTATTCTGTTTGAAATTAAAGGGTTATACGTAAAGTATTTTTTTATATTAGATTTTTATGGATTTTAGTATAAACGTTATATTATTACTACAATGTCTTTGAATTATTAAAATTATTTAAAAAAAAATCTATTTGTTGGATAAAGTATGACCCGATATAAACCTTAAAAATTTAATAAATAAATATTTTTCTTAAGGTTTTTATTAAAATTAATAGCTGGTAATACAGCTAAGCGTATTTTAGAAATCAGTTGAAAATAGCATCTAAAATGACTAGTTTTATACACGAATTTTATTTAATGTGTAAATTTAAATGCGCCTACATTGACGAATTTTATTTTTTTTTTACTAATTGCAGACATCAAATTATTCATAAGTAACATATAAAATGTATACATAAGAATGAGATCCTGTACTATTGTCACTGACACTTTATTCTCAGAAGTAAATAATATTTTTTTAACTGTTGTGAAAATTTTTTAAAGAAAAAAGCATCAAGGGCCTCTAATGAAATGAATGAAAATTAAAAATAGATCACATCGCCTTAACGTAACCGCTTGGGAAATTTGAATATTTGTAAAATCTGTTCTTGTGCTTTTTGTGTCGGTGAATTGTTACTGGTAAAAATATGATTGCAAATAATTGTAAAATCTTTATTGCATTTTTTAGTGGCGAGTTTTTACCGTTGTGGATGTGAATGTGACATATGGGTATGTGTAGAGTGAGTCACATGTGGCACATGCGAATGATGAGCATGCCCATGCGCGAATGCTTGGGAATGAGAGTGTGAAGAGGGTTGCACACCGCTATATGGTGACTGCATTATACTCTGATCAAGACCATAATGCGAACCTGTAGTTTGTGGATGTCCGAGATGAGCGTGACCATGATGACCATAAATCAATTGTCTTACTTTTGAGTCTTCATCCGCAATGTTGTAACTGAGTTCTGTTTCCTCAAATCCCGTGGCTGACATCCTTTGATCCCCACTCCCTAAATTTGGAGGATCTGGGGAGTTTAAGCATGTTTGTATTAGCTGTTTGCCAGCTTCGGAAGTGATCATTGGCTGCAATTTACGAGTTGCAAATGTATATACGTGCCCAGTCTCCGAAGCAACCAACAACATAACTTGAGTTCCTGTCAGTGTTGAAAGTTCATATGCCTAAAATATAATATTAATACGAAGATTAAAAGTTGTATATTATTAAACAAACTAAATTATAAAAAACATATATCTGGAAGTTAAAATATTTTTAATATGCAAATAAATAGTTTTTTCTTAATTCATGTAGTATAATATTATTAAGCGCAGAAAAACATTTCAACAAGCGTTTTTACATTTCTTAGGTGGTATTACTACATATTCAGTAAAGGTACGGTCACATATGACACATATGTACCTAAAAGTTGTTTGCTGTTGTATGCAAAATTTGTTTTGTGGTCACACTACGCACATTTATTTGCCTATTTTTATTTGTTCAAACAGATATGAAAAAAAATACATGCCTTAAAAATATATTTGATCAAACCAAAAAAAAAAAATTTATTGCTAAAAAACTGCTGCACATGGGACATCTTCATAGCCATTCAATTTCCTTGGCATTATTTCGAAGTAATTGCAAAAAAAAACGTTTAAAATATTATTAAATGCTAATTACAAATTATGAAAAAAGGTTGCTCGTCTTAAATCTTTAATTGCAGTACAATATTCATAAGTTTAAAACAAACAAACAATAACCATTTGTAGTCGGAACAGAAATATACAAATGTAGGAACATTTTTCCTATCTAGGCAGGCTCTGGGCGCATCTTTTAAAAAGTCCCAAATCAAGTTTTTATTATCTTCCTATAATAAACTTTTCCTATACTTTGTACGAGAACTAAAATCCCTGTTTTAAAACTAGAAAAGTTGGTAAGTAATGATGGCTAACATTACATTTATGTACCCGCATGTATTCTGTATAAAGATTACAATTAAAATAATTATTATACATAATGACAAAGTGAGAAGAAAATTGGCAATAAATAACTCCCATGTTTGAAGGTTCCAAATAAACAAGGCCACGCAGGAATATAAAAATTTTTCATACCCTATGCTATAAAGAAGCAATAAGACGAAGAACCTTAATAGGAATTAGATTCCTCTTCTTAACAAAAACTTTTAATATTCATTCACTATATATATATATATATATATATATATATATATATATATATATATATATATATATAGCATATATAAATACTTTGAGGACAGTCCTCGAAATTCTGTATGTCTTCCGCATAGTTTGAGGACATGATAGTTTGGGGATATTTTTTTCTTGCATTTGACATAATACAATAACTTGATTCCACTACATATATGTTGATGTTTATTCATTGAATTTATTCTTAAGACTGATTACAAAGTTTCAGATATAATATTAACGAACATTATTAGAATGAATGTGTGAAAAGGAAAATAGGAGAACGTACATGTTGCAATTATAAGGGTTACCATATCTTAACACTCCTCCTAAACATGTATGTCCTTTACAATAAGGATAATAATAAAATTACGACAAATTCATTAAATTCATAAAATACATGTGTTTTACTCTAGGTAGATTCTTCGTCAGTATATCAGCTACCATCTCTTGCGTTGGGCAATACTGCAAAATAACATCTTGATTGCGGACTACTTCACGAACATGATGATATTTGATATCGACCTGTTTTGTACGGTTGTGGTAAACTGGGTTCGTGGCTAACTTCATCGCACGCTGATTATCCACTTTCAATGCTATCGGTTGACCATCATAAAAACCAATTTCTGTCAACAAACGTTTTAGATATACGGCTTCCTTACAAGCACTGGACATAGCCATATATTCTGTTTCGGTTGAACTAAGAGCTACCGTTGGTTGCTTACGGGACTCCCACGAGATGACGGAACTTCCAAGATAAAAAATGTATCCCGTATATGATTTGCGATCCAATATACTTCTTCCCCAATCAGCATTAGTGTATCCTTTAACGCACATATCATAAATAAGACCAACGTCCATAGTTCTTTTAAGATATCTCAATATATGCCTCACTGCAACCATATCTTCTGCATGTGGATCTTGATTGTGTTGCGCCAACTTTGACACTGAATGTTGAATATCAGGTCTGGATGTTATCGCCAAATAAGGTAGTGCTCCAATTATCGACTGATATTCTTCTTTACTAACTCGTTCACAATCATTATTACAATGTGTTTGAAAACCTGCATCGAGCGGTGTACTAACAGATTTACAATCCTCCAACCCATATTGTGTTAGTATATCTTTAACATATTGTCCTTGACACAATTTAATAGTACCAACTTCACCATCACGTTTGATGATCATTCCAAGAAAATTGCTGAGAACACCCTTATCAGTCACTTGGAAAACTTTTGCCAGGTTCGACTTAAACTTTAAAACCTCCTCCTTGTTCTTGCAAGCGATTATGATGTCATCGACATATACTGCTACTAACATCACTTCCGCGTCAATGGTAGATTTGTATAAACAATGTTCATTTTCGCAAGATGAAAACCCCATTTCTTGTAAAACACTGTCTAGCCTTTTGTTCCAATTTCTTCCGGCTTGCTTCAACCCGTACAGGGATTTTTTCAATTTAAGGACTTTATTTGGTTCTATTCTATTTACAAAACCTTCCGGTTGCTGCAAGTATATCTCATCATTGAGATCGCTGTTTAAATACGCAGTACTTACATCGACCTGATGCAAATGTCAGTTCCTCTCTACAGCCAGCGCCAACAGCATTCGAATTGTAGCATATCGCACCACAGGTAAAAATGTGTCTTTATAGTTAATTCCAAACTTTTGGCTACAGCCTGTAGCTACGAGACGCGCTTTATATCGCTCTATTTCACCCTTTTCATTACGTTTAATTGCGAATACCCATTTACTGCCAATAGCTGTATGACCATCCGGCAAATCGACTAGACACCATGTTTTGTTTTTCTCTAAGGCTTTTAGTTCTGCTCTCATAGCCGCCTTCCATTCACTACTTTCTTCACACGAGATTGCTTCTTCAAAATTTTGTGGTATAAATTCATTATATGCAACCATCAAATTTTTTACCTTACGAGGTCTACCAGGCTCACCTCTCCTTACTATTCGGGGTCTGCCAGGACCAGGTTTAAAACCTAAAAAATCATCTTCAGAATCTTCATCAGCTGTATTATAGATGTCTGCAATATCTTCATTGCCATGAGAATCTTCAACATTTCCATTTTGTTGGGGTTCGGTGATTTTTAAAAATCGTAGATTAAAACATCATTAGAGTTGACTTCCTCAACGTCTCCAATAGTTTTTGGGAATTTTGTTTCATCAAAGATGACGTCACGACGTTCAACAATACTGTGAGATTTCATATCATACAATCGATAAGCTTTAGATACCAATGAGTAACCGACCATCAAGTACTCATCACCACGGGCTTCAAATTTAGATCTGTGAGGTTTCTTAAGTGCCATGGCTAAACAGATAACGTCCTTAAATGACTTACGTTGGGGCGTTTACCATGCCATATCTCATATGGAGTTTTGTCATTTAAGTTACGAGTGGGACAACGATTTCGTATATATACAGAAGTATATATACAGCCCATAAATCACCAGGAACGCAGGCGTGGATTATCATCGATCGCGCCATTTCAACCAATGTACGGTACATTCGTTCAGTAACCCCGTTCTGTTGTGGCGTGTGGGGTACAGTCAACTGACGTTCTATTCCACACTCTTTCAAATAATTATCAAATTATTTGCTTGTGTACTCACCCCCGTTATCGCTACGAATGGCCTTAATTTTCTTTCCCGTCTGTCGTTCAACTTGTGCCTTAAACATTTTGAACTTCTACAACACTTCAGATTTACGTTTCAAAAAATAAACAAAAGTCCTTCTAGACTTATCATCGATAAATGTTAAGAAGTACCTTGAGCCTCCAATAGAATTCACGTTTATTGGCCCACAAACATCTGTGTGCACCACCTCTAACAATTCTTTGGACATAGTTGGTGATTCTTGAAGAAATGGGGAAACATGTACTTTGCTCAACATACATGCTTTACATTTTGCGATTTTCTCATGCCCCTTTAAATTCAAACCTGTAACCATTTCATTTTTCACTAACATATCAAGGCTTTTGTTGTTTAGATGGCCATAACGGTCATGCCAATTAAAATTTGTAGCATACAACTTTTCGTTAACATCCTCACACATAACAATGAACAAATTATTTCTTTTAACAGCTTTAATAACGTTGTTATTATATTTGTCGCTTATAAAGGCTGCATCATTCTTAAATGTTGCAATATATCCACGTTCCACAGCTTTACTAATTGAGATAAAACTTGCCTGTAACTCCGAACAGTACAAAACATTTCTCAAAGTAACATCAATGTTGCATGATCTAATGTTGACATCACCTCTACCCGTTGCCATTATATGCTTGTTGCCAGCTAACGATATTTTCTCCTCATGATGCTCAAACGTTGTAAACATGTTGCGATTATTACACATATGCGCGGTTGCGCCGCTATCAACATACCGTAGTGGCCGGCTTTACCACAAGAAAAACATCTTCCCTTTAACTTTGGCTTGTTGTTGTAATTACGCGGTGCTTTCTCGTTTCTTTTTTCACACTTTGCACGTATACTAAATGCTTGTTGGTTTGTAACGGTTTCTTTATCGTTCTTTCTTCTTTCCCCTTCTTCTAGAAGCTTCAATTTCAGGGAATTAAATATGGCTATAACGAAATTTTCATAATCGTGCGGTAAACTTGATAACAAAATTATGGACAGAAGCTCCTCCTGCATAGAAATACCAATTTCTTCTAACTTTTCAGCAATTTTTGTGAACATATTTATGTGATTCACCATATCTCCATCTGATGCCATAGACAGATTTAACAATTTCTTATACAGCGTCACCTTTTGTATAGGTCCTTGCGGCCTGTATACGTCTTGTAATTTCTTCCACGCTTCATGTGACAACTTACAATTTTTTACATAATTAAGCTGTGACGGTTTTACACTGAGACAAATAGTGGCCAGAGCCATCTCATCGTCAGACTTTATCTTTTCTACTTCGGCTTCATTTCTTCCATCCTCCGCCTTTAGCTCACCGCTAACCAGCTTCCAATATCCACTGTGCACCAGCACACTTCGCATTTGGATAGACCATGAGTCGAAATTATTTCCGTCCAACTTCTCAATTTGGTAAATTGACGAGCTCATTTTATTAATTTTTTTTTAGTCTTATACACTTATACTTTTTAGTCTTATACACGCGCTACTGCGATCACTGGATTCATAACCTGTTGATGTTTATTCATTGAATTTATTCTTAAGACTGATTACAAAGTTTCAAATATAATACTAACGAACATTATTAGAATGAATGTGTAAAAAGGAAAATAGGAGAACGTACATGTTGCAATTATAAGGGTTACCATATCTTAACAATATATATAACCATAGATTCAACAGATATTACCGATACATACCGATCAAAGTTTCTAAGTAGTTCAGGGTGATGCCACACTTCCCGAAAAATTACAAGCTAATTTTAAAGGCGTCGATTTTTTTATGGTTGGCTACGATGTGCGCCATAATGATTAACACGTGTATAAAAAACACTAATAATTACATCTCTTTCAGGGTTGCAAAAAAGGTTATTTTTATTTGAGATTATTGTTTATATTATTATTTAAGAACATTCTTATACAAATATATGTGTTTTTAATTATATACGTGAATCTAATACGTATAAACACTGTTTAGTACCAGGAATATTTATAGTTTAGTATAATAAAATGTTATACAGTAATGTAAACATAATAAAGTACAGATATAATATATTTATATAAAAGCTCATATAGAAATAGAAGTCTTGGAATGTGGGTGTCAATACTAACATACTAAAATATAAATCTTTAATACTTTAAAAATTTGCACAAAAATTTTAATAAATTTTGACGTTTTCAGACCAAAAAACCAAGGTGAATAAATATACGGTAGACCGATGGCAAATCCGGTAATTTTTGCTGTTAGTCCAAATGTCAAACAATATATAAAAAAATAGTACACAGATTTTTCATATATGGAGCTCTACAGTAGACTACCGGCGAAAATCAATTAACTCGCCATCGCTCGCGCCGTATATTTATTCGCCTTACCAAAAAAACTTAGCTTCTGTGGTTTTAATTATTCTATACACGGCGAAACAACAGCGGTTTCGTTTTATTTATTTGTTTGGTTTTCTTTTTTGTCTAAAGACTTTAAAATTTGCTGTTATTACTTTCGGTAAAAACCATCGTCTCTGGCCCAATTTATTTAATACTTTAAAATTTATTTAAATTTTGTGAACATTTTTAAGTTTTAAATTGAAAAAGCTAAAACTCTAAATTTTAAAAAGTATTCTAAAATTGTTTAAAACTTTTTTTTAAATATTTAACTGCGATTTTACTTGCCGTAGTATCCTCTTTCTTGTATTATAGTCTACTTTTCGCTACGCTACAACCTGGTAATTTTTTCGCCATTTACTGGACTAAGTGTATCAAAAGTCAAACATTAGGCGAAAAAACTAACAGGCGGTACCGTAAGCGAATTCATTATTTTTGCTGATAACATAGTAGCCAAACAAAGCGAGTGAATTATAGGGTGATAGCGGTGGCAAATTCAATTATTTTCGCTCGTATTTTTACTGTCAAAAAAAATAAAAAAAATAACATAAACAAAATAATTATAAAATATTTATCTAACTGTTATACAGATTTTTTATAAATAGAGTTTGACAGTTAAGATACCGGCTAAAATGACTGAATTCGCCATCGCTATCACCTTATAATTCATTCGCCTTGGTAGCCAAACTTTATATAAAAAATCTATATTATATGTTTTATATCAGGAGTTTGGCAGTAATGATACCGGCGAAAGAAATGAATTCACCTACGTTGAAACTAAGTAATTTATTCGCTTTGATCCAACAACAACCAATAAAATCGCCTTGCAGAAAGGTTGTTTAGTATGTGTTGATAAAAACAATATGCGAGGAACTATCTGCTTAGTTCTTGTATGCAGGTGTTAGCGCAGGCGAATTCATTTCTTTCGCCGGTAGCTTAACTGTCGGATTTCATATGTAAGAATCTGACACATGAGAAGAAATCTCTGAGAAACATAAAACTTTTCAATAGAATTGCAAAAAAAAACTATTTTACACTTGCTGGACTACAAGAAATGGAAAAATGTACGGTGAAATATTAAGAAGACATTTTTAATAATTCTGTAATCAACTTCTCCAAAACATTTCGAGCGCACATACCGAATACAGTAATTAAAAAAGACAAAAATGCTAATAGAATATGGTATCAATTATTTCATAGAAAAAACTTTTTGAAACAATATTAGCGAATTTACGGTTTAATTTTTATAAAATCCAAATGTATTAGCCTTTTTAAATAAGAAATAAGTTAAAGAAATAAGTAATTTCAAATCGGCAGTCTAGTGTCATCAAATCACGTGATTTCAATATATTTTGTGCGTAGAACATCTTTTGCGTGATTCGAAACCATTCGAGAAAGAGTGGGTTTTACCCAAATTTTGTTTAGAAAACCTAAGGGTCTTATGTCAAAAGTCAAATTATTAAATGAGAACTTAATGGATCAATAAAGCAAAAAAAAAAAAAAATTATACAAACTAAGGAACTATTTTAATTTTTAGTTTCGTTGTTCTAAAATAATACTTATTTTCAATTTAATTTAAATGAAAACAATGTGTGTTAATTTTGTGTTCGAATATATATGTTATTTGTTTATGCTTATAACAACTTGCTTACTACATCAGCTGGTTTTTAGAAACAACGAATATCGTTAAAAATTTTACTAAATAGCAAAATCGACAGTATGGTTCAAGGCGAATCAAGTACCAAGTTGCGGCGTATACGAGTTCATTAATTTTTTTTATGAACACTACTGTTAAACTCCATATATAAAAAATCTGTGTATATTTTTTTATATATGAAGTTTAACAGTAATTTTAACCAGCAGAAAATAGTGAATTTGCCTACGCTGCCGCCTGGTAATTGATTCGCCCTGATATAGTTGTTAAGTAAATTTAACCAACCGATCAAGGAATTCTTTAATAGTTATATTCACGGCAAAAACGAATACAACACGGTAAAAGAAATATGTACATTTTGTTTTTGTAAAAACCGTCTTCGGCTGTCAAAAACAAAGTAGTACACTAGGATATAGTAACTTTTGATAAACGAAGAAGATAAAATCACAAGCACAAAAAAAAAAGTCAAGGCCACCTGTTGTGAATTTGCCTTGCAATCGATAACCGTTACAAAAAAAAAGCATATCGCACTGCTGAGCTATTACAATCACCTCTAAATGAATTCGCCTTAAGTTCTTTTTTATATTTTGAACTAATTATCCAAGGCGAATCAAATGCTAGAAGGTAGCGATGGCGAATTTATTTATTTTTGTCGACAGCCTTACTGTTGAACTTCGTATTTAAAAAAGCAGTATGTTTTTATTTGAAGCTTAACAGCTAAGTAACCCGCAAAAATTAGTAAATTCGCCATCGCCACCACCTAGTATTTGATTCGCCTTGATCCTTTTCCAGCTTTTAAAAAGCGTGCGTCAAGGCACATTTCTTTTACTAGGTAATAAAGGCTCTACAACAAATGCAGCATTTCAAAAACAACATGGCTTTTTATTATTGTTTTTTTTTTTGCGTTGAAAATATCAAAAGCATAAAGAGCAATAGAAAATAATTGGTCCAAATACAAATACTTGCTTACTCTAAATACAAGTACTTGCTTTGTTTTGCAAATGCTTGTTAATAGTGTTTTTTGAAATTCACAAACAAAGTAAAATACAAACAACTTTTGACATTTCCAACTACAAACCAGAGATGGAAGAGTTGTTACGATCGTACTTTTTTTGATACTATTTAATTTGAAAAAATACTGTGTTACTCCTCTGTAACATTTGATACTCTCAGTGATACGTTTAATCTGTAATCTGTTTTAGCATTTCCACTTCATCACTTATAGTTTACGAATATTGCAACTCTAGTTCTTATCGTGTCTTATTATTTGGCAGCTGTTACGTTTTTTGTATTTCTTTTGATAGAATTGTCAATCTTAATACAAACAAGTAAGAGTGCTATATTCAGCTGTGCCGAATCTTATATTTCCTTCACCATCTATGTTAATCTAGATTAGTGAAGTAACTCCAATCAAAAAACGAATATTAGGGTGACAGGGAATTAAAAAATAATTAAATTTGGTACTGCATTTCAGTGATGGGAAATGATATTTTCATTTGGTATAGATTTGGGCTTATTTGACTTTAATGTGATGAAGGAAGTTTTTTTGGAAATGGTCTTAAAATGTTAGAAAAAATTGTTTTTGAAATAAGCCCAAATTCATTTTATTGGCGCTATTTATCTAGGGGCTATTTCAGTTTAAAGTGATATACCTTAAAAAGTATAAAACAAATAAAAAAAATTTGTTGTTTATAGGTAAAAAGAACTTTTTATATATTGATTTATGGTTTTAGTTAACTTTTCTTTTCATAAAGATTTTTTTGCTGTTTAATAAAAATTAAAAAAATAACGAGTGTTACTCTTGAGGTTAAAAAGGTACACTTAAACAAATTTTTTTTTTATACCGAAATGCAAATATTATTTCCCATCACTGCTACAAACCAGCTGGGTGGAAGACGCTACCTAGTAAAATAAATATACTTTGGCGGGCGTCTTTATCAAAACTTGTGTTTTGTTCTCGGTAAATAACAAGTACAGATTATAAACAGTTGGCAAGACATTTTTTATATGCGCCTTTTAACGAGGTAACTTTATTTTTGTGGAAAAGAAATCACTCTAAGTTTTGATTTTTAATTATTTTTATAGCTAGCTTAATATTTTTCAAAGCAAAATAAAATTTTATTTGTAAAATCTGATATTTTTGGCCAATTAAAGTTTTATTGTTTTCTGTTTTTATTTTAATCTTGTTGGGCCTAACACTCTATAACAATAAAAATGCACTCTTTATTAATAAATATCATTTAGTAAGATGTATTCAAGGCAAATTCAAATGTAATATAAACACAAAAAAAAAAATTCTCTACACTTAGAGTCTAAAGCAACAAATTTCTTTAACTATCTATTTATTAACATGGGAAAAGAAGGTAAGCCTTCAAAAACATCTAACTCTTAAACACCAAGAGAAACTTAAAATGAGTATTTCCAAAAAAACTACACAATATAAACAAATTACACATAGAATCAATAGGTCTGTTCAGTAACTAAAAATTGATACTAATTGTTACTAGTGAAAAAGAGCGTAAAGAATTGTTGAATGTTTGGACTAGTAAAATTATTACTTGCAAAAGTAGGATAAACAGCTGTTTCTTACTTTTGTTTACAAAAAGAATAAAAATTTTCGCAACTTTGAAGAAAATGCAAGTACTTCACAGTTAAGAGAATATAAAAAAATGGCCCATATTCATAGTTAAAATAAAGTATACTTTAAGGGAACTAAAGTCGGTTTTACTTTAGAGTCGACTCTAATTCATTCATAGACAATTTAAAATATACTTAAGGCGAGAAAGTCAACTCTAAATTTAAAACTACCTAAAGCTGTTTTTAACACATTTTTCCAAAATTATTTTATTTGGTTTAAGAACACAATACTCTACATCTGATTTTTATACCAAAGTGAACAAAATAAAAACAAGGCTACTTTTTTCTAATGTTTGTTTAGAATACGTTTAAACTTAATAAGCGCTTACAAAATTACTTAATAATTAAAAGAAAATGTAAAACATTTTAATTACATATTTTTCCTGTTTGGTTATTTGGAGTATAATTTTCAATTTTTTGTATTTTTGCACTATAGTAGATTTGCTTCAAAAATTGTACTATTTAATGATCTTACCGTACAGTCTTAAAGTCTTACATATCATTTCCGAAGCCACAATAATTTTCTTTGCTAATTTTTGCTGCTAATTGTTCATTTATTTTTTTTACATTTAAAAATTTTTGTTTTATGCTCTCTTTGCTAGTTTTTGTTAGTAAAGTTACTTTACAGACCTATATATTTCATATATAACTCAATACCTATTTGATTTGAGCGCTTTTTTACATATGAAATTTATTCCGGTCAATAAGCTTTTTCGTGATATAAGCGAAAAAATTAATTTATAAATTTAAAATTTTTTTACATTTCTAAGTTTGCTGATTTATAACTTTTTCCGTACAGTCTTTCCAAAAATGAGCTGCACTACGATTGATTCGTAATGTAATCCTCTATCAATCATATGCTTTGATAAATTTCCACGCAAAATAGTTTTCGAGTTATTACTAAAAGACTCAACTTATAAGTTTCAGCGATTTGTTTACTGTTTAAAAGTTTGGTGCTTACTAACTTCTTTCATAAAGCCTTGAAAAAAACAAGCTATAACACCATTGCTTGGTATTTGATTCTGTATCGATTGCGTACATCATTAAATGTGCACGCGGAATAGTTTTCAAATAAAAAAAAAAAAAATTATTAATTTCAGACGTATAAGAAAATGCAACTCAGTTTAACAAAACCTAGGCGAATTTATTTACAGGTGGTCTTAATAGCCCAGCTGATGTTTCTTTATGTTCAACAAATGAGAATTGTCATGATTGCCAGTAAATCTAATATGACTTTACATACAAGAGGTATCCATGACTTCGTCAGCGTGTCCTCTCTAATTTTTTGAAAAATCTATTTAAATATTTAGTGACATATTCATAGAAAATCGAATTAGATTTGAAATATATTTAAGGACAAATTTGTATGAAAAATTTGTCATAAAAACAATTTCAAAGTTATTTTATTTTCTATGAATACGGGAGTTATTGTATAGTTCTGTAAACAGTGTTTAAAACTGTTTAGTACCATTATACCGATAAAATTGACTGCTTACCTATACGAACGTTCTAAGAGCGCTTCACACAAAATATTTTTCAAATAGATCCAGCAGTTTTAACATGATGCGAACACAGACAGACAGATAAGAATTAAAAAATACAAATACAAATTTGTCCTAAAATACATTTCAAATATATTTTTTTTATTTTCGTAAAATTTAAATAAACTTTGACGTTTTCCTCTTTTCAATTCGATTTTATCTTTTTTAATTATGGCATGAGCATATAACAATAAATAAAAAGAACAGCAGGGACAGGTTTGGCCCATGGCGAATTAATACAGGTGATTGCACGGCTACAGCAATGCAACAACACAAAAAACAACACGGATTTTGTTGCTACAAAATCTAGGTCTGTTGTTAAAAACAATTGTTAAAAACACAAAATATGAAATTAAAAAAATAAACAAAAGTAAATTACAGTTAAACCTCGACTAACCAGGCTTCTATTAATCGGTTACATCTATAAAAATACATAAAATATCTTAAGCAAACTTAAGCAACTGCGCAAATACATTTAATTATATGTGGTAAACTATAATGTACATAAGATAACTTTTCGTCAAATTTCGTTAAATGTAATTTTTTTAAGCAAGATACGAAACTGATCGCACTTTCCGTACGGAAACAGCTGATTGTGCTTTGTGTTATACATATATAAAGAAAAATTGTAATTAAGACCTACAGCAAAGACAATAAAGATGTTGCAGTTTGAACATTTAAAAAATCTAAAACTATGAGCAGTTTCATGGTAGCGGGGGTAAGAGATAAGAGGGAAGAAATTTCTGTGATCGCAAGCAAAACTCAAGAGAGCACAATATTAGTTTTGTAAACAAGACAGATTCATACACACATGCGTTTAAAAATGTGTGTGGATGTTCATGAGAAATGTTTTGTTAAAGGAAAGTATTGAGAGACAAAAACACACATTTAACATATAGAAACGTAAATACATACTTTCATATCTACATATAAAGAAGAATGTGCTTCATAAAATTTTATTTCTGAATTCTATTTTCCTACTTATTTAAAAATTATTTGTAAAATAAGCTTAAAAACGAAACTATATTATTGCTCTTATTATTGTGGGGTAAATATATATTTTTATTTGTGTATTTTTAAAAATATGCATAATCGCACCGAACTAATCATACCCTAAATTACGTAGTAATTTTTTTTAGCATTTATTCTTGTGGATACTTAATATGTTTTTTAATATGTTTTTTTTTTTCAAACAATGATAATAAAATAAGGCACTTATTTATGTATATTTATTATTAAATTTTTTGTTAAGTTTATTTAACCTGCATATAGGTTCAATATATATAAACCTCGCATTTTTCGCAATTTTCCATGTTTTACACCAAGAACTTTCTATTTTTCATTTGGAAAGCCATTAAGAAATAATTTTACACATAATTTTGTACAAAAAAAATTAATTTTAATCTTTAAAAATATTGTGCTAATTATACCGAATTTGAATATTGAAGGTAAAAGCACGTCTCGATGGCCATTTCCCTACCGTTTACTTAGCTCTTCAGAAAACTTCTCGCAAATAAACTAAAATTTTTTGTTCAAACAATAAAGTAAAAACAAAAATCAAAGTTTAAGCAAAAACAACAGTTATCAACACTGGGGGCAAATTACGGCATTCGATACCGATCGAAATTTACATTTAAATTCTATTGAAATTTCGATCGATATCGAGTGTCGTAATTTGCCACCTGATTTTATTTTCTTTATATACTGTATAAGGCCGACCTTTTTTCTTCTCTTGTATACATTTTAAAGATGATGAAAAATAAAATTAAGACAACAAAATATTACAACACACCACGATAATTTATTTATGCCTTTTATATGAGTACTTGCAAGTTAATTAATAAAATTAAATAACGGGAATTTTAAATTAAATTTACTATCTTTAAAAAATATTGTGCTAATTATCCCGAACAAATTATTAAAATCACCAATTTTTTTATTTTTCCACTTTTCCGACTTTTCTGGAGGAATTTTCAAAAATTTTCTTCCGTAAAAACTTTCTCATTGAAAATACAAGCAACTGATAAAAAATGTTATAGAAATCGGCACAGCTGTTCTCATTTTATGAATTACTATACATTTCTTACACCATTTTTATATGTAAGATTCAGCACTATGTTAACTACAACTAAGACGATAAACTAGTATTCTTCTTAGAATGATGATAAAAGTTAATAAAATAAATGTTTATAAATGGTATTTAATCTATATGTATGTAGTAATTAAATTTAGATAATAAATGAATTTAATTAACTTTTTTCGTGCTTGATTGCTTCAAATATAAATATTTTATGATATTCTCATGAAACATTTTTTATTTAAAAGTAGAAATTAAAATGTATTACTGCGTAGAAAGTATATTCATATGGCCATTTCATTACCATTAGTGTTTAGAAAACTTGAAAGTCTTATATCAAAAGCCAAATTCATTAAATAAGAACTCTATTGAATCAATAAGAGAAAAAGACAGGAACAAAAAGACGGTATACAAAAATACAGCAAACATTCAGTAACTAAAAAAGTAAAGTAAATTAAAATAGAAAAGGTTCCGAATAATAAATTTTCATATTGATAATAAATTAATTTAATATTCGGTGTAAGTAGACGTATTTCTTTTATGCAACAACAAAACACATATTGTTACCATACAAATACACAATCCGTAACATTGGCTTACGTTGGATATTTTATAATGTAAATATTTACACACTCGTATGCACGTATATACAAATGAATTAATGTGAGATGAGAGTAACCAGTTTGCTGAGAATAATAATCTCTCTTTGTCCATCGACAAAATATGCACTGGATGTAGAATGTAAGGCAGTGAAACATCTTAGTATATTTGCATACAGTGTTAAATTTTTACTTTTTAATTCAATAGAAAATGTAGAAAAAAAAACAACGTATTTATTTCTGTTGTTATAATTTTCGGTAATAACCGTCGTCACTGGCTTTCTGCCCAATTTTTACACACATATTTATACGATACAAGCGATGAACACCGTTGCATTTTTTAGTATGGTTGACCACAAACACAAAACAACTTGTAATAATCTTTTTGAAAATTTATCTTAGAACATACACCACAAAATGTAAATGTGTACATGAATGTTATTAAATGTATAAAATATATTCTTTGAAATTTTGTTTATTTATATAGAAATTATTTTTGGAAAAAGTACGAATGAAACATTAATGTGCAACTGTGGCAAATAAGTTACTAAATTTATGTAAGTACATTTACATTTTCAACGCACACAACACCAATAAAAAGCCATGTTGTTTTTGTTGTAGAGCCGCTCTTACCTAGTAAAATAAATGTGCATTGACGCCCGCTTTTTAGTAGCTGGCACAAAAGTTCCAGGCGAATCAAATAACAGGTGGTGGCGATGGCGAATTCACTCATTTTTGCTGGTAACTTAACTATCAAGCTTCAAATAAAAAAATACTATGCTGATTTTTTAAACACCAAGTTCAACAGTAAGGCTATCGACGAAATTGATTGAATTGGAAATTGAAATCGCTACCACCTAGCATTTGGCTTTTCTTGGATAAGTACTTCAAAATATAAAAAAGAACTCAAGGCGAATTCATTTAGAGGTGATTGTAATCGATCTTGACATAGTTTGTTTCTTGAAAGACTGTACGAAAAAAGTTATTTAGCTGCAAACAAAGCGAATCAATTACCAGGTGGCAGCGTAGGCCGTATTTTCGAATGACATATAATGTAGTCTATACTGAACCAACATTCTAACAGACATACCTAAATAAAAACGGAAAGCGGAACGTTCTCTTCCGCAGAGCCTTTACGCTGAAATGCCATACGTCAAAATGATGAAAACAGGGTTATTAAAGAAAGTGAACATAACTTTCCTGATAATTTTAAGAAGAATAACAATTCTGGAATTGTGTTGTACAAATTAAAATTTTGAAAAAAAAAACACAAAAATAAATTTTTAATTTTTTTCCGCATACATTTGTAAATAATTTTTATTTCTAAAAATGTTTAGAAATTAAAAATGAAGCAATAAGCCGAAAATAAGTAAATTTTCAATAATTTATAAAATCGATAAATTTTTAATTGTTATTATAAAACGCCTTGTCAAAAGTGGATTTTCCAATTGCAAAGCGTTGCAGCCGCGTTATTTCAGTATGCCAGCCAGCTGTTGTAGTTGCTTATGTCAAAAGTTGTTTATATTTTACCACGTTTTTTACAAACTTCAAAAACACCAACATCAAGCATATGCAAAACAAAGCATGCGTTTGTTTTTAGAGCAATAATTCGTGGCAGTATAACATATTTATGCAAATAAATAAAGAAAATTATTTTGCAGTTGCTAGGTTGCTTTTTTGCAATTATAAAACACAAATCTAAATTTATTTTTTTATAACCAGTTATTGACAGCACCAAGGCGAATCCATTGCCAGGTGGCAGCGTTGGCGAATTTATTATTTTTTGCTAGTAGAAACTAATGTCCAAGGCAAATTAATAAGAAGGCGTAGCGGTGACGAATTCATTTATTTTATTTATTTATTAGAATACCAGCGAAAATAAATGACTTCGCCACCACTATAACCTTATAAGTAATTCGCCTTGCTACTGTCAAACTTCATATATAAAAAATATACACAGATTTTTATATATGGAGTTTGACAGTAGTGTCCACGGCGAAAATAATTGAATGCGCCTACGCTGCCACCTGGTAATTGATTTGCCTTAGACAGTACTTCCAACTTAAACGTCAAGGCGAATTTATAAGACGTGTCATAACGTTAACCATATAAAACAAATGTTCAAACAAACCGCATGGGAACACTGTATTTGATTATTGGCGACATACCAATAATAACAGTTGGCTATTTAATTTAAGTATTAAATGTTTGTTTTTTTATTTTTCACGTTTGCTGCATTGACTTCAAATATTGTTTCCCTATAGTTTTTCCAGAATTTTTTTTCGAAAACAATTGGTACCAAGTTCGATTCGTATATTTAAGCTCTATTGATTAGCATTAGTCGTTTTGCTGGATGAATTTTATAACTAAAAAATCATTACATTTAACGACTAAATATCATACGTATAGATCATTCCTTTCTAAAATGGCGAAAGTAACAACCACAAAATTTGATTCTACAATCTTTGGGCTTCTTAATTCAATTTTTTATTTTAAAATGCTTTACAATTTGTCGAATTGTGACCGCATTTAATTACGCTTATTTAACGTAAAATTTTGATTTGCATATTTGTTATGAACAACAAAAATACTACGGTTTTTGCAACTCTGTAAAAAGAGTTTGACTGAATTCATACAAGCAAATTTTACTTTGACAAAGTTTTGTTAATTTTCTTTTAAACTTTGTTTGGTGTTCAGAGACAGAAAGTTTTCTTTTACAAATTTTTGTTTCTTCTCTTTGATCGTTCCTTATTTTTGGACGTTTTGTATGAGTGGTTTTACATTAAGGGCATTTTAGCTGACTCTTTTATTGATTTCTATTTTGGAGCATCTCCGTAAGTCATCAAGCGTTTACATTATGGCTCTTTTGTAGCAAGTGAGAGAATTTTATGATGTTTTATCAATCAATTTTTCAAGTGTTGCCATAAACTAAATGCATAAATTTTTCAACAATTCTTGAACGATATAGAAAAAAAACAGCCCTTTGCTAACACCGCTCAAGCATAGAACGAAAGAGAGAAAGAGGAATAAGAGAAAAAACTGAAAAGAGTCATGAATATTCATTTCGTGCTACTTTTGCTACCCCGTAAGCTTCTCTACACCTCTTGCCAACAAACTTCTGCATCATGACTTTTGTAGCTGATACAATGCCCTTAATGTAAACTCCCTCTATGTGGTGCTTATAAGTATATTTAAATACTTAGACTGCATTCAAACAAGGAAATTTTACTTTGACAAAGTTTTGTTAATTTTCTTTTAAACTTTGTTTGGTGTTCAGACACGAAAAGTTTTCTTTTACAAATTTTTGTTTTCTTCTCTTTGATCGTTCCTTATTTTT
The DNA here is from genome assembly GCA_916610165.2 of Gymnosoma rotundatum. Lineage (NCBI taxonomy): Eukaryota > Metazoa > Arthropoda > Insecta > Diptera > Tachinidae > Gymnosoma > Gymnosoma rotundatum. Next base: position 61,365,205 of record OU744339.1, read on the forward strand.
GGACGTTTTGTATGTGGTGCTTATATGTATATGTAAATATGTACAACTGTGTATAAGTAACGAAAGTAAACCAAAGCAACTTTGCGAGTACATCAAAGTCTGTACTGATCATTATGCTTTCTCCCTCTCTCTCACATAAAATCAAAACTTTGCAAAGTAAAATTTCCCAGTGTGATAGGGCTAATACAAATGTGTACAAGCAACGAAGAAAACCAAAGCAACTTTGCGAGTACATCGAAGTCTGTACTGCTCACCATGCTTTCTACCTCTCTCAGACATAAAATCAAAACTTTGCAAAGTAAAATTTGCTGTGTGAATTGGGTATTACTCAGAGTATGTTGTCTTCTCTTAAAGTAAATTTCTCCACGTTTTTACGTATCAGCTGCTATAGACTTGTTGTCCCTTTTTAAGAAGTGTTGTAAACAAATTTAAAAATGTAGAATTTAAAGCGTATTTTGCTTGATGTTAATTTATGATTTAATCAAAAAATGTTATAAATGTATGTTAAACTCTAAGGAACTTGTGCATTTATATTGTTTCTTATAAGTATTACTGTCATTATAGTTATTAGTGCTGTAATATCATAATTATTAGTTTTTTTATTTTTCACTAATATTATATTGTATTATTAGTATTATTGTAATAAATACCCTAATAACTGTTATTATAATTGGTACTTTTAGAATCCGAAGGATGCATCGAATACATATTAACACATTTGTGTTTAACATAAAAATATATATCAAATTTAAAATAGAAATTTGAAATAAAGATTACAAATAAATGCTGTGATAGTAGAGTATAGTTTTTGGAAGTGTGTGTAAATATTAGTTATAATAAATATTAACTTAACTTTAAATTTATCGTGCTATTTTCCCGGTATTTGATTATTGAAGATGAAAGCACGTCTCGATGGCCATTTCGCTATCGCTTACTTAGCTCGTCAGGAAACTTCTCACAAATATTTTAAATGAACTAAAGATTTTTGTCCAAACTATAAAGAAAAGACAAAAATCAAAGATCAAGCAAAAACAACAATAATCAACTTTGATTTTATTTTTCTTTATACACTGCATACGGCAGACTTTTTTTCTGCTCTTTTATACAGTTTAAAGATGTTGAAAAATAAAAAAACAACCAACCATCGAGACGTGCTTTCACCTTCAATAATCAATACCGGGAAAATAGCACGATAAATTTAAAGTTAAATTATATTATTAATTATTCCCGTGTTTTTAATTTTTAAATAAATATTAACTTTTGTAAAAAAAATTATATTTCAATATGAAAATTTATTATTCGTTATCATTTTAAGTTAATTTACTTAATTTACTTTAATCATGCTTAATTCCTTCAAATATAAATATTTCCTGATATTCTCATAAAACATTTGTTTTTTCGAACTACAAAATGAAATGTATTACTGCGGGGAAAGCAGTGATATATGATATTCTCATAAAATATTTGTTATTTGGAACTACAAAATGAAATGTATTACTGCGGGGAAAACATATCCATATAGCCATTTTGCAACTGCTCATTATAAAATTTAAATTTCCTTTAAATAGCTGTATAGATGTTTACTGTAATTTATAAACAACATATCCCTATCTGAACAATTATTATATATTAATAATAATGATATTTATATATACAATAACAATAAATTCATTTATAGCAAGTATCAGTCATGAGAGATTCAATTACAATTAAAATTAGATATTTTCAATTACGATTACATTATTGGAAATTTTCAATTACAAATTAAAATAAATTGTAATTAGGCATTAATCATTATGAATCATCAATGAATCATGTTCGTAAAAATATTAAGTGTAACTAAAAATTCTGAAAATGATTTTCTGAAAGGCTTAGGATAATTTAAGCTGAAGTGGATAAATTAAAAACTGTAAATGTTGTAAAAGTCAGTAGTAAAAACACAATTTTATTAAAATTTATGGTGAAAGCTCAGACGAATATTAAAAATTCTTTTTAAGGTGTAGTTTCCGAAAGATTATATATCAGAAAATTTTCTTTTACAATGTATTTTATACATATGTATTTTTGACATACTTTTACTTATAATATAAAGCAGAAACTATTAAATGGATAATAATATAGTATGGTTTATATCTTTCGTTGTATTATTTGTTATAAATGTTTTTATTTGTAAACACAAATAAGGCATTATTTAGATAGGAATCTAATAATTTTTTAAATGTTTATTATATTTTTTACCTTTAATTAATTTAAAAAAAGCATTCATTTAAGAATTAACTACTTTCGAAATTTATTTATTTACCAATTCATGTAATTGTAATTGGATTTTCTAATTAAAAATTACATGTAATGTGTATTTTATTATAATATTAATTATAACAGTAATTAATTATAATTAATTAATATTAATTAATTATTAATTATAATATTAAATAGATCACAACTTGCTAGCAAGGATTTAAGAAAAAATCTATTTTAATTTTGTATATCATAAATTTATACTATTTAATTCGCAAGTTGCGCGATTTAATTATGTAACATAAGCACGGTTTTTTAACGTTTCTATGAAATTTAATTAGCACCACTACATGATAACTTACCGTCAAACTAATATTTAATGAAAAATGAAAAAGTCAGTTTACATTAATTGCAAAAAAAAAGCTTTTAACAAAGGACTTATAGAACATATAACTTTTAATTGCATATCGAAAGTTATGCAAGAATAATTTAGGTGCTTAAAACGGATTTTCTATAAGGACTCTTAGCTGTATTCCCACGCTTCGAGTGGGGCGGAAGAATAATTTTGTTTTTGTTCTGCATACAGCCCACTTTTTTCGTCTCTTTAAGCAGTTAAAATGCGCGGGCACTTTGCAAATCTTCATTGAAGTTTTTTTATGTTAGTTAATTTTAAGCATGCTATTTTTTTTTTTTTTTTTTAATTTAAATTAATCGTGAAAGCGAAAGCAAGTTGCTTGTCACATATAACTTCATTTAAAAGTTATTTATAAGCATTTTAAAACAAAATTCATCTCAACCTGATTATAGGTTTATGTGTAGATATATAACAATATATAGTTTACAACTTTAAACCTCTATAATTCCCGAACTGACAGCTTCCGGCTGGATTACTTGCCCTCGGTAGAAGTAAAGATAGTTTGGATTCAGTCTTCTTTAGCATAGATTTTCAAAATATAAACAAAACTTACTTACGTTGTAGGAATGACTATTTCAAGAATAAATGTTGAGTAAATAACTTAGCGGCAACGCATATTTTTCGTGTTATATAATTTCTTGCGACTTATTTTAAACCAATACTTTACTCAAAATTATAAAAGAAATTTTTGTAATCGCCAGATCAACAACTGTTTTATATAAAATTTTGAAACCTTGCTCCGTTCTGAAGCTAAAATGTCGAAATATACCAAATTATATACATATAAAAAACATTGATTATATTATTACTCGAAAAATATGAGTTCTCGACAACTTTTTGTTTAAGCCTTTCCTCCAAAAATTAAATTTTATTCATTTTCTTCACTATTATCTGCAATTATAATTATGTAAAATGTTCAGCGAGTTTTTCCGAAACTCAATAATTTAGTTTAAATACTGGACAACATTGATGATCGGCTGTTATTTGCTTCCGTATGTTCTTAGAAAAACATTGCAAAGGTGCGGTAATATTTGACAAACATTTGTTTGAAGTCGGCATATATTTGTTTGCCGTAGTCTGACCACAAAATATTTGTTAGGGGCAAACAACACCACAGCTGAACAGAAATGCTTCTTATGTGAACATAGTGTGACCACTCGATGGTACTTTTTTCCGTACAAGATTTTTTTTTTCAATTTTTCCGTACACAAACTCGTTTTCATTTTTTCATGTACTTTTTTTCCGCACACGTACTGAAAATAAAGTACACTCAAACTTCTCTGTCTTTCATTTACGATTTCAGCCATACACGTACACAAAGAATAGCTGCAGTCGTACATTCACGTATATGTACGCAAATAAATATTTTAATAAAACACTTTCGTGGATGTGTACGGAAAATGTCTAAATTTAGAGACACACATAATTGTTATGAAAAGAAAAAATGTACTGGTTGGTTTAAGTTGTGTGATTTCCATTTATGTACGAGAATTTTGTACAGTGCGTGTACGTTTCTGAACTTTTTTTTTATTTTTTTTTTTTCGAGTGTTTGCTTGAAGCAAACTGTGTAAACTTTTTGACATTAAATTTAAAGATGTGCCTTAAAGATGATGTGCTCAATACTAAACTAAACTTTAAATTCTGTAGAAATATTGATCGATATCGAGTGCCATAATTTGCCCCCGGGATTGTTGTTTAATACCGTAAAGCATGTTCCTCAAATGTCATTGTTAGTGGCCTTGCTAGTGCAAACGCATCAGCGGCGAAAGTGAGTTTGAAAGATTTGTGAATCAATAAGCTGGAAGTAAATGCAAATGTTGTAGCTGCTCGTTAATAACCAACAAAATATATATTTGATCTCATTGAAAACGTATTTGCAGGCTATTCACTGCCAACGGTCAATTGAAAGGTGATCCATTTTTTATTTAAAAGGGTTAGTTATATGAGGGATTAACAAAATATTCGGTACAATTTGAAGCAAGCTAACAAACGTGTTACAAAACCCAATATCAACAAAAAAGTGAGAATTGGAGAATTTCGTACTTATATAAAAAACAAAAAATATACTAAGCTTGTCGCATATACAAATAAAGACGCCTAATATTTGAAAAATCTACTCAGTCGAAGGTCATTATTATTATCATGAAGCTGCACGTCCTCAAACGAGTATATCCACAAATACCTTTGTATAATATCCATTCAATTTAAGACGTATACTCTCTTATAATGTTGATAATCTTCCTAATAGTATAACTTTTGGAACTTTGAGAAATTAATAAATGTTAAATTATTTTCGCTCCAGATAAATTACTCTATGTCAACTATATAAAATCTATATATAAATAGGCACAGACAAAACTTCGGGAAATTTTTTTTTTCTTTGTTTGTCAACCAATTTTGTTTATTTTTTGATATATTTGCAGATATAGCTGAGCAAGGCCTTTATTACATTTAAATCGGTTCAGTGTTGTAAGAAATAAATGACCCCTTAAATTCCTACCACTACACATGCGAAAAATACACATTCAAAAAATTAGTGTGTACATAAATTAAATAAATAAAAAGTGTAATATTCTATCACACTTGAAATTAATTTATCTGTAAACTATTTTCTATAAAATAAAACCGGGGTTCAAGGTAAATACTAAAAAGCTGCACAAAATGTTTTAAAAGTTATATGTTCTAGTGTACACTACTTCCAAACACAGAATTTCAGTGTAAATATAAATATCAAAACAAGCATAATAAAACATGGCTCTCACTAAAACAAAACAAGCACCATTCGAAAAGTTTCTCTTTACAGCTTTGTTAGTACTTGTGTTTTAAAACAGAGTAGAACATCAAAACAAAAGGCGACAATGAAGTAAAAAAAAACGGTAAATCATAGTAGAAACATCGAGCGCACTAGAACATATACAAGAATTCTCACGAAAATAAAGCAGTGTTGTTAAATAATGGGATTTAAGCCTGTTGAAAGAAAATACTTTTATACATACATATATAGAAATGATATGCAAATACAAATTTGTTTTTTTTTTTTTTTATTACAGGCTGTTTTATTGTTATATTTTTAATATGAGAATATGAAACTTCGGATAAAAAATTAATTTTTAAAAAATATTTTTATAAACAGATAGACACTGAACCACGTGTTAATTATTTTAATTCCTTACTATCAATTGCTGAACTCTTTTTAAATTTTTTTGTATAGAACTTATAAAAAAATATATTATTTAGTACGATCGAATACACGCATTTTTTTTTTTGTTAAGTTTTATCACTATTCGTTTTTTTGAAAACCCCGAAATGTAAAAGACAATTTTACTATTATATTTTTAATATAAAAATATGAAATTTCTTTTGAAAAAGTAATTCAATTAACATTTGTGCGTTTGTGCGAGAGAGATTGTAGTTTCTCTTTAGCCTAATTCTGCTGTCAAAAACTTCAAGCATGTTTTGAATGTTCTACTTCAGTTTTGATATTCTATATCATTTTGTTCTAGTTCTGTTATGTTTTACTTCAATGTTGTTCTAAAACACTTTTGTTTTTAATCTCTATTTTGGTGGCAAAGCAAAACATTTGTTGTTATAATTTTCGGTAATAACCGTCGTCACTGGCTGTGTACTTTGGATGTTCGGCGAGCGCTTTCGATGTGATAACATCATTTTCAAGCCACGTATTTGTTAAAGCAGAACTCTACATTATCTTGACATATCAATAACACGAGGAATTGATACCTTAAACTTTGACATTTATAGAAAACCAACCATGACAGACACTACTATCCACAGCTCCTCAAACCATCCTACTCAACATAAACTCGCAGCATTTAGACATATGATTCACAGACTTAAAATAGTCCCACTCGCTCTAGATAAATACAACAAAGAACTCGATACAATTTACACTATAGCTAAAAATAATGGTTACAACTACACAACCATCAACAAACTACTCAGACAATACAACAACAAAAACAAGAAGAAAGAAGACAAGGACAGAAACGATACAACACGACGACACATCTTTACTTACACAGGACCAGAAATATATAGATTAACTAATCTTTTCCGGAAAGAAGGTTTACACACAACACTAAAAGCGAACAACCGATAAATTTAGCACCAGCGGAGTATACAGACTTACTTGTACTTGCAACCATACATACATCGGACAAACTGGACATACATTAAAAACAAGGTTTACAGAACACATACGATCATACGAAAGGAAAAGGGAAGACTCCAATTTCGCAAAACACCTTAACACACATGGACACGAACCAAGGGAAATAGATGAATGTATGACAGTATACACCCAAGTAAAAAAGGACGAAGACTAGACATTCTTGAAAACATGGAAATTTACAAAACAGGAACGTTTAACAGAGACATTATTAACGAACAGGTAAACACAACCTCTCACACGATTTTCACACCACTAAAATTACTAAAACACTCTTACAAACGAAAAACACCCACAGACGATCACACTTACCTATCCAATAATAAAAGACCCAAATATTAAACTATTTACCCCAATAAACAGGACAGATATCAGGCAATCTACCTGCATAATACCATTTAAACGGACAAAAATTACCTCAACCCACCACCTTTTATTCTTAACACTATCTATTCTTAACACTATCTCTTCAGTTTTAACAAATACGTGGCTTGAAAATGATGTTATCACATCGAAAGCGCTCGCCGAACATCCAAAGTACACAGCCAGTGACGACGGTTATTACCAAAAATTATAACAACAGTTTAATATATACTGGCGGAATCAACCCAATTAATTTAATACCAAAACATTTGTGTTTGGAAGTATGTGTTTGAAAATGAGAGTGTTCTATACACACACTACTTGAAATTTACCTGATTGCTTACAAGACATTTTTCATATGCTTGTGCAGCCCTTTAGTAAATCCATTATATTACCTAATGGTATGCCATATATATTCTAATTGATAATTTTTATTTCCAAAATTAAGGAAAAATGTGAAATTTTGTTCAAAGAGTAAATTAATAATTTACATTTTTTAAGTAGGTTTTTTTTAATGATTTTTAGTAAATTCTCTGGTAAAGTACGCATTGTGCGAATATGATTAACAAAAATCTGAATGTTCGAGACTGTAAAAAATTGCACGCGAATTTTCATCTTTTTATAACCAATTATTCTAGAATGATTGGCTTTGTTTTTAGTAATTGTCCAAATTAATAAGACATCCTGCGAATAAATGTGGTCTGGGGAAGCGACTGAAGAAAAAATTATAAGTTTTTGAAAGAAAGTTAGTATCTAAACAAAAAACAACATTTTAACCTTTTGTTCGCCAAAATTTTTAGAACTTTTTTACGTACATATTGGTCTTTAATGCGATGAAAACCGGATTTAATATCTTTTCTATGTTCAGAGATAATCAAGGTTAAATTTCATTCGCAAAATTTGACTTTTTATCTTTTTTTACAGCTTTTTTAATTTGAAAAACTACTGCAAAAAATTTAAAAAAAATCCACTTAAAAATAATACCGTTTAAAAAGCACGAGATTAGAGAAAAAAAAAAGAGAATAGGAGACGAGTTAAAAAAGCAGAGTCTACACATAGACAAACCCCTATATGGTTACGGAAGCTCTAATGATTAATTAAAAAATACCAAGAAATACGAAAAACATGCTGACGAGATCCTAGTGTTAATTAGTAAATTTTATCCCTGGAGACCAGTAACACCTACTGTCTACAAAGTGTTGGCGCATACTAAAAAAATTGGTAAAAACAACATTCTTCACCTCGGAAAATTAACCACAAAAACATAGAAAGCTAAAAATAGGGATGTCAAGCAATATCGTTTGTTTAACAAGCGCATTTTCCCTAGAACAGCTGAAAATTCCGACCGAAAGCAGCATTTACTTTTGCTTTCCTATCCAGTATTAAATGCTATTCGCATGTAGTGGTTACCTTAAATAAGTCTGGGTGTAGAAAAGGATGCAATAGAACCAAGGACCAAGATGCAATAGAAATTCACAATCTTATAACTCTAGATATTTTAGATTATTTTATGAAAAATAAATAAAATAAAAAAAGCAAGAATAAAATGTTCCTGTTAATGTATATTTTAACAATAAATCTACTCAAACTTGTTAAAGTGATAATTGAAAAGAAAACTTTTAGGAAATGAGTGTAACTGTGTGCTACAATTAAGTTAATGCAAGACTATTTGAAAAATGGTAAAAACATTTAAATATAAAGTTTAGGACGATTATTACAACTTGCCGTCAGTTAAAGGTAGAGTTTTTTTTACCGATAAATGGCATTGCATTATAAATCCTTCATTGTTATGTTTTTACCCGCTAAATATTAGTATTATTAATAACAATAACAATAATCGGACAGACAAAATTCTCATTCCTGAGTTCTTATGCATAACAAAGTCGATTGAACGATATACTTTTTCGTGTTGACAGCAAAATTTTCAAAAATTCATATCTCCGATATCAGGCTGAATCCAGACGTAGATTGTACACCGCTGGAATCTACTACTCCTAGGCTACTCCCACTATGCCGGTCACCCGATTCATGTCTTCTCTAAATACCCACTTTTTCCACTTCTAAATATGCCCTTTTTTCATATTAATTTTCCCTAAAAGCACAATTTTCAAAAATTCATATCTCCGATATCGGGCTGAATCCAGACGTAGATTATACACCGCTGGAATCTACTAGTCCTAGGCTACTCCCGCTATGCCGGTTACCCGATTCATGTCTTCTCTAAATATCGACTTTTTCCACTTCAAAATATGCCCTTTTTTCATATTAATTTTCCCTAAAAGCAAAATTTCAAAAATTTATATCTCCGATATCGGGCTGCATCTAGACGTAGATTGTGCACCGCTGGAATCTACTAGTCCTAGGCTACTCCCACTATGCCGGTGACCTGATCCATGTCTTCTCTAAATACCCATTTTTTCCACTTCAAAATATGCCCTTTTTCATATTAATTTTCCCTAAAAGCAAAATTTTCAAAAATTCATATGTCTGATATCGGGCTGAATTCCTACGTAGATTGTACACCGCTGGAATCTACTAGTCCTAGGCTACTACTACTATGCCGCATAATTCTTCAACAAAATTTTCAAACACGGTGCAAAGTTCTGCTTCAGTATAACTTGGTGATCTATAAACTGCTGCTAATATAAAGTTGTTTTCCTCATTTTTAATTATAACTGCACTTAGCCAGTATTTTAAATTATCAACCATTTCTGATATTAATTGCACGTTCCATCTTTTCTTGAATTATATCGCCACATCAGTTCGCAATTAAATTCGCATAATTCTTCAATAAAATTGTCAAACACGGTGCAAAGTTCTGCTTCACTATAACTTGGTGATCTATAAACTGCTGCTAATATAAAGTTGTTTTCCTCATTTTTAATTATAACTGCACTTAGCCAGTATTTTAAATTATCAACCATTTCTGATATTAATTGCACGTTCCATCTTTTCTTGAAATATATCGCCACATCCCCAGTTCTTGGTGAATCAGACAGTGCTGTTATTAAGTTATAACTTTCAATTGATATTTCTTCTTCCTCTACATCTCTAGTTACATGAGTCTCAGACAAAATTACCAAATCCGGTTTTTCTTCTTCAATGATGATCTCAATTTGTTCGAAATTATTTGTTAAGCCTTGAATGTTTGTATAGATACATTTTAAATTTCTTAGTTGTTATATGTTTAAACCTATATTTTTTTTTTAATTCAGTTTATTTTGGTATACTGGACACTCTCGACTCATAGTATTGTGGTTCTCATCAAGGTTCATATTTAATTTGTTATTAGTTCTTATACAATTTATACATTTTTCTATCATTTTTTTCTGACAGTCCTTTGTTCTGTGGTTTTCGTGACATTTTAAACATGTTTCTTGATTTCTGCAATCGCTAGCTCGGTAATTGAATCCTTGTCACTGCATCAATTCTGTTCCATCAAAAACTCTATATTTCTCCCATCCTATGTTTATTCTTTATGCTTCCAATATTTTCGTGTACTAGTCGTTATCAATATTTAATTTTTCATTGAAGATTTGTTTTTTTTTTATTTTTATTTTTATTTTTTTTGTTTTTTTTTTTTCTATTTGAAATAAGTAGTATTTATAATACTTTATAAGAATGACTTATTAGTAATAAGTGTATAAATAAAATATTTTACTTGCTCTGAAGAATAAAATTATTTTTAATTAAATTTACAATTTTGTTTCTAAATATTTTAATGTTTGGTTCATTTTTAATATTATTATTAATTGGTATTGAATTATATAACCTCAGTCCTTTATAAAAAAATAATTTTGTTATTCTTTTTAAATTCATACCTTTTAAAAACTTTCAAATTGGACTCTTGTCACATGGGGTTCTGTCTTTTTATTTTATCAACAATTTCATTATTATCATATTTAAAACTCATGTCTGTAATTGTAACAGACATCTCTACCGGGTGTGGAACTTTAATGTCATATTTTTCGCTCATTTTCTGTTGAATTGCTTCTTAAATTTTATCTCATTATTTTCTGTTTGAATTACTAATGTTCCATTTTTTCTGTTTTCTATATTTGTTATTTTTAAATTTACATGATCCACATTTTTATTCAATTCATTTTTTGTTTTTTCGACACCTTGTTTTTCTTTTGGCCTAAGTATTAACGGCACTGTTTTTGAAAGTTCTGGCAACTCTGTTTTATTTTTTACTGAATCGGCATTGGACATTTTGTTTTTATTTGAAATGTTTCTTTAATGATCTTTTTTGATTTCAACATACATTTTGTTATTGTTTTCTTCTATGTTGCTATACATTTGTTTGCTTTTATTTTCAAAATCATTTACATATCCGTATAATTTTTGAACTTCTTTTACATTTTTTTCACAACATCTTTGAGCATAATCTAATATTTTTATTCTTTTCTCATACCTTATTTCAACAGCTTCCAATAATTTCTTAATTTCACTTCCATTTTTTTTTTTCAGTGATGCTTTAAATTAATTTTTATATTCACACAATTTTCTCTCGTTCTTCTCTACACCATCTTGTATATTAGCTATTACCAAATCGACATTATGGATATACTGGACACAGTCATCCCAAATAAATTTGATGAAATTTTTATTTCCAATTATACCAATTGAATACTGATCAAGACCTGAACATTTTGCGGCGCAGTGATATACTTTTTTACATACTCCTTCACATTGTATTCCTGTTTCACCCCTAATTAACTTTTACTTAAAGCATCAACAACTTTTGCAACTTTTACTTAAACCATCAAATTTTCAAATTTTTGCAATCTCTTTTAAACTTCATTAATAATAATATTGAATGTAGAATGCAAATAACAATAAAGAATGAAACACTTTTTTATATTTCACAGAGCTTTTGTATTTTCGTTGTTTATTCAACCAGTGTACAGGACTATTTCTTCCGATTCGTACAAATTTTACTAAAAATTACGAAAACTACACGTCGAATTTAATAGATTTGGTGCTGCCGTTATGACAGGCTCCAATAATTCAGTTGCAAAAATTAAGATATTTTAGATTTATTTATCATGAAATGTGTTTGGCATTCACTCGCATTATATGCATTACATGCTGTAATTAAAGAAAGAATTCATCGATTTCAAAACATTCAAAAATTACCAGAAATAACACCAAAATTGCTGCACCCAATTGAAACGAACCAAATAGTATATATTTATCCTTTTTAAATATATTCTTGAAATTGTTAATAGAATAAACAGAATATTTTAAAGTGAGTCAACTGAAATACGCAACACAGCCATATGAAAAGGCTTCTAAGAACTTTACCTACTAATTTTATAAGATCGATGATCTTTATTTAACGGAAATTATGAATAAAGATAATTTTTTGAAATTTTATGAGACGTATTTGAGCTCATTGGCTAAAGAGTTAACATAAGCGCGAAAACATAACAAAAACGAAATAAACAAAATTGTAAATAACTTTATCAATTTTTAATTACAACTTACAATTGAAATATACCTATAAACATTTTGATTTTAAACACAAATCTTATAACCTTCTAAAATGATAAATTATTTGATACTTTCTGTTAATAAAAATATGTTTTATTGTATTCAAAATGCGTTTTTTTAATTGCCGATTTTTTTAAATTAAAGTGCCGATAAAGCCGATTTTTTGAGCAGATGTGCCGATTTCTTATCAAAACAATGGAAACTTGAATTACCATAACAGTTTATTACTTTATCTCGAAGGGAGAACATCTGTGTGCGAGCAGATTTTCCTTTTTCAAAAAAGTGAGGTTATAATTAAAGACGCAACGCAACCGTTCTTTCACAATTGGCTTTTATAAAAATACCGTCGTTTTAAAAAATTAATATATATACATATATATATATATATATATATATATATATATATATATATATATATATATATATATATATATATATATATATATATATATATAATGTGTGTGAAGATAAATACGTCAAGTTAAATACGTTTTTTAAAAAATGTAGCATGCGATATTTTTTTTCTCCCATACATACAGTACAATTTGTATAGTAAATTCCGGACTTTTTTAACGAATACGACTACAGCTACAAAACCCTACGATCTCGGAGAATCAAACCTATTGGGAAATCAAGAGCACATATAAAGCTATTAAACTGTAAACACAGTTTAGTCAAATTGAATTTGAGAAATTTTTCAGAAAAAATTGCACTAAGTCAATTTTCCGCGTCTTATAAAAAATTTCTCAAATTCAATTTGACTAAACTGTGTTTACAGATTAATAGCTCTATATGTGGTCTTGATTTCCCAATAGGTGTAATTCCGCGAGATCGAAGGGTTTGGCCACACTGACAAAATCCCTCACAGAACGCATCGTATATGAGAAAATTGCACTAAGTCAATTTTCCGCGTCTCGTAAAAAATTTCTCAAATTCAATTTGACTAAACTGTGTTTACAGATTAATAGCTCTATATGTGCTCTTGATTTCCCAATAGGTGTAATTCCGCGAGATCGAAGGGTTTGGCCACACTGATAAAATCCCTCACAGAACTCATCGTATATGAGAAAATTGCACTAAGTCAATTTTCCGCGTCTCATAAAAAATTTCTCAAATTCAATTTGACTAAACTGTGTTTACAGATTAATAGCTCTATATGTGCTCTTGATTTCCCAATAGGTGTAATTCCGCGAGATCGGAGGGTTTGGCCACACTGACAAAATCCCTCACAGAACTTATCGTATATGAGAAAATTGCACTAAGTCAATTTTCCGCGTCTCATAAAAAATTTCTCAAATTCAATTTTACTAAACTGTGTTTACAGATTAATAGCTCTATATGTGCTCTTGATTTCCCAGTAGGTGTAATTCCGCGAGATCGAAGGGTTTGGCCACATTGGCAAAATCCCTCACAGAACTCATCTTATATGAGAAAATTGCACTAAGTCAATTTTCCGCGTCTTATAAAAAATTTCTCAAATTCAATTTTACTAAACTGTGTTTACAGATTAATAGCTCTATATGTGCTCTTAATTTTCCAATAGGTGTAATTCCGCGAGATCGAAGGGTTTGGCCACATTGACAAAATCCCTCACAGAACTCATCGTATATGAGAAAATTGCACTAAGTCAATTTTCCGCGTCTTATAAAAAATTTCTCAAATTCAATTTGACTAAACTGTGTTTACAGATTAATAGCTCTATATGTGCTCTTGATTTCCCAATAGGTGTAATTCCGCGAGATCGAAGGGTTTGGCCACATTGGCAAAATCCCTTACAGAACTCATCGTATATGAGAAAATTGCACTAAGTCAATTTTCCGCGTCTTATAAAAAATTTCTCAAATTCAATTTGACTAAACTGTGTTTACAGTTTAATAGCTTTATATGTGCTCTTGATTTCCCAATAGGTTTGATTCTCCGAGATCGTAGGGTTTTGCAGCTGTAGTCGTATTCGTTAAAAAAGTCCGGAATTTACTATACAAATTGTACTGTATGTATGGGAGAAAAAAAATATCGCATGCTACATTTTTTAAAAAACGTATTTAACTTGACGTATTTATCTTCACACACATATATATATATATATATATATATATATATAACCATTAATACTTCAATATCCTGTTCAGGATATTCCATGTACAGTTCCTGGAGAGACTTTTTATATCTGATAACTTGTGGGATACCCTGGCGCTGTGGTTATGTACCCCTGCCATTATTAAATTCATATTTCAAAAAAATAATTAGCAAAAAAGTAAAATTTATTTATGTGCTGTTTCCATATTACGGGCGATCAACACGTCTAGAAAATTTATATGAAAATAACTCAAAAAACTGAGTGCTTTTCATACAAATTTTTTAGACGTGTTGATCGCCCGTAATATGGAAACAGCACATTAATAACTAGTTGCTCCCGGAGCCCCACGCTCCCCAATGATAATAATCATATTACGACCAAACAAGTTTATGTGAACACACTCGTCGCGGCATTGTTGAATAATGTTTTTAATTTTTTTTTGTGCAAAAGATTTTAATTTTAACTGAAAGATTACAAAACAATAACACTCTACAACAAAATAAAATTTTTTTCAAAATTACAAGGTCCGGGCTATAAATTCTGATAGAGAAGACAAAAAAAAGAGATACGTGTATCGGCGTTTTGAAAGTTTACATCTGAATTTGATTTGAGAGGGGGTTGAAATTTCCCAGCTCTGGCACATTCTTATTGTTAAACGGCATAAGAAACCATGTGACCCTTACATTTTAGGTATAAAATGTGTTCAACAAATTTATGTAAAATGTTACGGAGAACATTTTTGTGGAAATGTTAACCCTCTAACTCCTCAAGATATGGGTCTTTTGTGTCCTTTTTTCAAAAAAGAGCAAAAAACACCATTAAAACAGAGTTTTAGAGGGTTAAAATGTTCCACAAAAATGTTACCCGTTAAATTTTACTATAAGTCCCTGAATACACCAAAAAGGAAAATTCAACCATAAAGTCAGAAATAAGACGCAACAAAAGAGAGCTTAGGGTTAATTTCGCATTTATTAAGAATTTTGTTTTAAAGCAAATTTGGATAGCATTATTTACATTTTTTTTTAGCTCTAGGCAATTCCACTTCATTATCATACAATGTCCAGCATATTTCAGCGATAAGCGAATGCATGCTTTTACCTTTATCTTACGAAAATTGTTATTCTTACAGCCCTTTTATAAACCAGATTTTTTTACGTGTGAAAAGGGATACTAATTGTGGTTTTAAAAAATCTGTTTTAGAAAAAACCAATTCGAGAATGTCCATAGACCAAAAAAAAAACAGGTAAATATAAAAAAATTTCAATTGAAAATTAAAAGGAAAGGAAAATGTTTCATTCAGAATAACAGATCAATTTGGATGTACAAAATAATGTAATTAGTAATTGTGGTTGTTAAAATTCCACAAATTTGGGAATGTCCCTAAATAAAACCAGGTACCAGAATATTTATAAGTGGTATTGCAATAGGTAAATAATTTCAATTGAAACTGAAAATGTTTTCAAATGTGATGTGAAAAGCGTAATAATTGCGGTTGTAAAAAATCTGTTAAAATTTCATTTGGGAATTTTAAAAAACGTTAATAATACTTATGTATGTATGTATGTATGAATTACTGCAATAATAAATATCGATGTTTTCCATATTATAAATAGAACTAGGTAGTTATTAAACACTAAAAATTAAAATGTTTTAGTTAAAAACTCCTCTTCTACGCAAATTTAGTCCTTTGCTTTGTGTTTTCTTACCCGTTTAAATATTCAAGTAATTTTGTTAACAGCATCAGTTGCATTCAAGTTTCAAAAGATTGACCATCTCATAGTAATACTAACTTAATTAAGAAAGAAACTCAGTTTACGTGTTAGATTTGTTTTGGCAAAAATGTCCAATTGTTTGAAAAAATTAGATTTGTTTTGCTATATCTGCTGTAAACATACTATACCGGAATATAAAGTTACGTTTTTCAGTAAAGTTCAAGACTATAAAAGGTATTTTGAGCTAGAAGTTTTTCCGGATGAACTGTGGACGCCGAAGCATTGCTGTCGCATTTGTTATAATGGCTTCATTTTGTGGTCCAAAGGTAATTAATTTTTTTTTTTTTTTGTTCTTAAACTATAGTTTTATTTTTGAACTCTCGCTGAAGGTCAACGAAATTCAATGCAGTTTGGTATTCCTATGCGGTGGTTAGATCCAGGTGAACATAATGACGCTACGTGCTACGTCTGCCAAAATATTTCCATATCAAAGTTGAATAGATATAGGCGAAAGAGTTTTGTATACAAAACTGTACCATCAGCCATGCTGCCAATTCCGCATTCTGACGAACTCCCAGTACCTGTGCTACAACTTCGAAGTCCTAGTCATTATGTTGATGGAACCATCGCTGAAACAGGAACCTTTTATTGCGCAGATAGTGATTACACAGGAATTGACGTTATCCCAAGACCAATATTAATGTTTCAAGAGCATTTAAATGCATTGGTTCGGAGACTGAATCTGTCTAAAAACAAATCAGAAATTTTAGCTGCAGACTTAAAAGGTCTTCATCTACTTGAACCTTATTGCAACGATATTAAAGGAATAATGAATGCAATGAATTTTGAGTATAACCACGAGGACTGGCGTATATTTATTGATTCATCTAAAAAGAGGCTAAAAGCTGTGTAAATCCAATTCCAATTGCCTACGGAATGAACATTAAAGAAAGCTATGATTCTATAAAACTAATACTGGACTGCGTAAAATATGAAGACCATAAGTGGCGGATCTGCTGTGACTTAAAAGTCGCTAGTTTTCTTTCAGGTATGCAGGCCGGATACGTTAAGTACGGACGCTTTTTATGCACTTGGGATAGCAGATGGAAGGGTGACCAATATTCCAAAAAACAATGGAAGTTGAGAGCTGAGGGAACATTAGGAGAGCACAATATTGTACGTCAAGCATTGGTACCAACTGAAAAAATTCTCTTACCCCCATTGCATATCAAACTTGGTGTGGTAAAAAACTTTGTTAAATGTCTGGATATAAATGGATCAGCATTTAATTTTCTGACAACAATGTTTCCAAAATTAAGTGGAGCAAAGATTAAAGAAGGTATGTATATGTTCTTCAAGTCGTTGTTATTGTTAAGTCTTAAAATTGGTTTCATACCAACAGGTGTTTTTGTTGGTCCAGATATAAGCAAGCTAATGCTAAACGCTAACTTCGACGAAACGCTCTCACCAATTGAGCTTGATGCGTGGAAAAGCATTAAGGAAGTGATAAACAAAGTCTTAGGCAAAAATCGTTCTCCTACTGCTCAAATATACGTAGAGGTAAAAAAAAATGTAATTAATGCTATCCAAATTTGCTTTAAAACAAAATTCTTAATAAATGCGAAATTAACCCTAAGCTCTCTTTTGTTGCTTCTTATTTCTGACTTTATGGTTGAATTTTCCTTTTTGGTGTATTCAGGGATTTATAGTAAAATTTAACGGGTAACATTTTTGTGGAACATTTTAAGCCTCTAAAACTCTGTTTTAATGGTGTTTTTTGCTCTTTTTTAAAAGAAGGACAAAAAAGACCCATATCTTGAGGAGTTAGAGGGTTAACATTTCTACAAAAATGTTCTCCGTAACATTTAACATAAATTTGCTGAACACATTTTTTACCTAAAATGTAAGGGTCACATGGTTTCTTATGCCGTTTAACAATAAGAATGTGCCAGAGCTGGGAAACTTTAACCCCCTCTCAAATGAAATCCAGATGTAAACTTTCAAAACGCCGATACACGTATATCTTTTTTTTGTCTCCTCTATCAGAATTTATAGCCCGGACCTTGTAATTTTTTGGTGTGTTGTACAGTGTAATTAACAAATGCCAAAGGCTCTCAATGTAAACATAAATGGCCCGAATATTAAGTGGTAGTGCAAATTTAGTGCACGAAATAAAACGATTTTAGTGGTAGTGGAAATTTAGTGCACTAAGTAAAAGGATTTAGTGGTAGTGGAAATTTAATGCACAAAATTAAAGTATTTTAGTGGTAGTGGAAATTTGATGCACTAAATAAAACGATTTAAGTGGTAGTGGACTAGAAATCCATTAACAATAATCAAAAAAATTCATATCTCCGATATCAGGCTGAATCCAGACGTAGATTGTACACCGCTGGAATCTACTACTCCTAGGCTACTCCCACTATGCCGGTCACCCCATTTATGTCTTCTCTAAATACCCACTTTTTCCACTTTAAAATATGCCCTTTTTTCATATTAATTTTCAAAAATTCATATCTCCGATATCGGGCTGAATCCAGACGTAGATTGTACACTGCTAGTATTAACTAGTCCCTGGCTACTCCCACTATGCCGGTGACCCGATTCATGTCTTCTCTAAATACCCACTTTTTCCAGTTCAAAATATGCCCTTTTTTTATATTAGTTTTCCCTAAAAGCAAAATTTTCAAAAATTCATATCTGCGATATCGGGCTGAATCCAGACGTAGGTTGTACACCGCTGGAATTTACTAGTCCTAGGCTACTCCCACTATGCCGGTGACCCGATTCATGTCTTCTCTAACTACCCACTTTTTCCACTTCAAAATATGCTCTTTTTTCATATTAATTTTCCCTAAAAGCAAAATTTTAAAAAATTCATATCTCCGATATCGGGCTGAATTCCTACGTAGATTGTACACTGCTAGTATTAACTAGTCCCTGGCTACTCCCACTATGCCGGTGACCCGATTCATGTCCTCTCTAAATATCGACTTTTTCCACTTCAAAATATGCCATTTTTTCATATTAATTTTCCCTAAAAGCACAATTTTCAAAAATTCATATCTCCGATAACGGGCTGAATACAGACGTAGATTATACACCGCTGGAATCTACTAGTCCTAGGCTACTCCCGCTATGCCGGTTACCCGACTCATGCTAGTATTAACTAGTCCCTGGCTACTCCCACTATGCCGGTGATCCGATTCATGTCTTCTCTAAATACCCACTTTTTCCAGTTCAAAATATGCCCTTTTTTCATATTAGTTTTCCCTAAAAGCAAAATTTTCAAAAATTCATATCTGCGATATCGGGCTGAATCCAGACGTAGGTTGTACACCGCTGGAATTTACTAGTCCTAGGCTACTCCCACTATGCCGGTGACCCGATTCATGTCTTCTCTAACTACCAACTTTTTCCACTTCAAAATATGCTCTTTTTTCATATTAATTTTCCCTAAAAGCAAAATTTTAAAAAATTCATATCTCCGATATCGGGCTGAATTCCTACGTAGATTGTACACCGCTGGAATCTACTAGTCCTTGGCTACTACCACTATGCCGGTGACCCGATTAATATCTTCTCTAAATATCCACTTTTTCCACTTTAAAATATGCCTTTTTTCTCATTAATTTTCCCTAAAAGCAAAATTTTCAAGAATTCATATCTCCGATATCGTGCTGAATTCAGACGTAGATTGTATACCGCTGGAATCAACTAGTCCTAGGCTACTCCCATTATGACGGTGACCCGATGCATGTCTTCTCTAAATACCCACTTTTTCCACTTCAAAATATGCCCTTTTTTCATATTAACCCTTAACTACATTCGTGGGGTAAATTTTTACCCCACGCCGCACTCCATAATTTATAACTTACTTTGTACTGAAGCATATTCTTTAAAACTTCGTGTATTGTCAGTTCATCTCCGTATCTTGAAGGGTGTAAGTGGATTTCGCACTACGTCATATAAAATCTGAGCTAGGTATATATTGGGGTACAAAATTACCCCACGAATGTAGTTATGTAATTTATTTTTGTTTTTGGTATTTATTGATTTTTTATTATGTAGAAAAAATGAAGCGCTATTTAAGTAAATCGGAAATAGAAAAACTTTTTGATGAAGTCGACTCATCTGATGGCGCAGGAGATGATGATATTTTCCAAGACGATGATGACATAAGTGATGGGGAAATGGAGAAAAGCGATCATGATACAGAAAGCGAATTAGAAGACGACGAAAATGAAGAAGAGGTTGAAGGTAACAGAGATTTAGAAAGAGAATCAGGATATTTTTACGGTAAGAATCGCTTCAAATGGTCCAAGGTTGCACCTGCAACTTCAAGAGCAAAGGCTCACAATATTATTAGACTTTTGCCTGGTATCAAAGGCACAGCTGCAGAAAAGAAAAATTTGACACCTCTTGAATCATGGTTGTCGCTGGCTGCGACGTCAGTCTTGTGAAGGGCCGAATTTAACAACACCAAAAATATATATATATTTATAATAGGGTGCGTTTATTTCTAAAAAATTAAAGTTATTAAAAAAAAGAAATACAAATAAAACTAACCACTTACCGCAGTGCTTTTCCTTCACAAACTAAATTTGCTTATTAAAATGTTCTTATGGACAACTACTTGTCTATACATGTGTATAACACATTAAGAACGGTACAACTTAACGAAATAAAGCACTGCAGTAAGATTAATGCAACAACATCTTTTACATAAGCATCACAAATTTAAGTAAATAAGACAAATAAGAAAACATTAAGGCGGTTCGATTATAATAATTAAAAAATAATATAATAAAAATAAATTCTTCAAATAATACTAAAATTTATGAGCCATTTAGCGACATTCCCACCCCCGTGGATCGGCAACGATTCACTACTTCAAATCTAAAACAGCAAGCTTAGACACAGGGCGCTTCAGAACCCCACTATTTGTTTGGACATCAGCTCTTCTTATAACACCATCGCTTCCGGGATACAGTTGAACAACTCTTCCTCTTTTCCACTCTCTTCTTGAAGCCGCTGGATCACATATTAACACAAGATCACCGATGTTTATAGGTTTTGTATACTCACACCATTTAGAGCGTCTGGTAAGCGTGGGCAAATACTCAACAATCCACCTTTTCGAAAAATGATCCCGTAATTGTCGAGCAATACGCCACTGCTTCTTTAGGGCCACTGGCTTTGTGATTTCCACCCCTTTTTCAGTCTGAGCCGTATTTGCTGAACCCAACAAAAAATGATAGCGTTAGCGGTTCCTCATCTTCATGGCTAACAGGTAAATGTGTCAACGGACGGGAATTCAAAATATTTTCTGCTTCAATTAAAAAACTTTGAAGAGTGTGTTCTTTTGGGGCGACTTCCTTTAATGTTACTCTTAGAACTCTTTTGACACACTGAACCATTCGCTCCCAGGCGCCACCTTCTGCAGGATTTTGCGGACAATTAAACTCCCATATAATACCTTTCGTTGACATCTCGTCCTGAATTTTTACCATATCAAAAACCTCTTCAAATCGTTTAGCTTCCTGGCTAACTCCCACAAAATTTTTTCCGTTGTCGCTGCGCATTTTTAAAGGGGTGCCACGACGATTAATAAAATTTCGTATAGCCAAAATGCATGCGTCAGTAGACAAATCAAATGCCACCTCTAAGTGCACCGCTCTAATCGTTAGACACGTAAACAGGGCTACCCAACGTTTCTCATGGCGTCGACCAATCGTTATGTTAATTGGACCAAAGTAATCTACACCAGTATAAGTAAACGGACGAACATATGGAGTTAATCTGTCACTTGGCAACGAGCCCATAAATGGAGGTACTGGTACGGCACGAAGAAATTTGCATATGTAGCACCTTTGAACTGTTTTTCGAAGAAGATTTCGTAAACAAGGGACCCAAATTTTTCTCCTTATTTCACCAATGGTGGCTTCAAAATTTTGATGTTTCATTTTGTTGTGAATATGGGCAACAAAAAGCTGCGTTACATGATGAGAGGGCGACAAAATAATAGGCCGCCTGACATCTAGTGGCAACCAACTGGCAGCATCGATACGACCACTCACCCGAAGCAAATTGTTTTCATCAAAATATGGCGAAAGCATATACAAATCGCTATCTCTTTTCAGGCTACCTCCAGCCTTTAATATTTGTATTTCGTACATAAAACTTTCTTCTTGTGAAAGGCGGCATAATGTTGTTTCTGCAATGTTTACCTCCTCTGTAGACAAACTAGGCAAATCGCAAACATTTTCCCTTTTTTGACAGCGTCTTATAAATCTCAGTAAGCAAGCGATTGTTCGAGTAAGCCTGAGAAATGAAGAAAAACGATTAAAATCAATAATTAAATTTGTACTAACCAGCAAAGTAAATTTTGGTCGCAATTCTTCTTCGCATATAAACTCAGTTCTACTTGATGTATTTTTTGGCCAATCATCATCGTTTTTATATAGAAATTGTGGGCCTTGGAACCAGCGTGCTTCATTCGAAAAATTAATATTGCTCTTAATTCTCGTAGTTTCATCTGCAACATTAAAGTTAGTAGGCAACCATCTCCAATCATTTGGGCGTGTAGAATCTAATATTTCTGTAATTCTATGGGCAACAAAAGGTTTATATCTTCTGCTCTCAGAATTTAGCCAACTAATGACAGTAGTAGAGTCGCTCCAACAAATTCGACGAGAAATATTAATCTCATGCTCCTCTATTATAGTGCTCATCAACCGAGTCCCAAGAACGGCAGCTTGTAGTTCCAACCGGGGTATCGTCATCGTTTTTAATGGGGCACATTTTGTTTTCGAAGAAACAAATGATACTCCAATACCTCCGCTAGTTGTAATATATCGGCAATAAGCTACAGCACCAAACGCTTCCTCACTAGCATCAACGAAAATATGCAGTTCGACACTCGAAGGCAAACCCTTTTCAAAATAATATCGTGGGACTTTTAAAGGGGCAATGTTTTTCAACTCTTGGAGCCAATTTATCCACATCTTTTTTAAAGGCTCAGGTAGCTCCTCATCCCACAGTAAGCCACGTCTCCATACTTCTCTCAATAGGAGTTTAGCACTTATCATAAAATTGCCTAAAAGCCCAATTGGATCAAAAATAGACATCACAACGCTTAACAGCTCACGCTTTGTGGGGCACTTATTTCCACTAATGATCTCGTTATTTACTCGAGCAAATTTTAATACGAATTGAAATGTGTCATCTTTTGGATCCCAAAACATTCCAAGCACCTTTTCTGTCAACGACTCCAACGTATCTGACCATCCGGAGAAACTTACTGGATTATTTAATTCACCTTCTAAATTGAGAACGACCTCAGGAGAATTTGATGTAAAATTTCGCATTTCGAACCCTGCTGCTTTATGTATTTTACGAACTTGCGTTGCTATTTGGATGGCCTTTGCTGAATTCTCAAAGCTGTCAACAAAATCATCCACATAATGGTGATCTAAAATTGATTTTACGGCTCTAGGCATAATTTCCTGATTCTCTAAAGCATTGGTTCTTTTTACGTAGTCGGCAATACAAGGTGAACAAGCAGCTCCGAAGGTCATTACTAACATTTCATAAACCTCTGGCGGGCCGTTGAAATTTTCACGCCATAAGAACCTCTGCGAATACCTGTCCTCTGGAGCCACGATAACCTGGTGAAACATCTCCTTTATATCACCACATACTGCCACAGCGCCAACTCTAAAATTAAATAATACTGATGGTAATGGCTTATATTCTTGAGGACCTTTTAACAACTTTGAATTTAATGAGACACCTTCTGCCGTAGCTGCTGCATCAAATACCAAACGCAATTTTCCTGGCTTGTTGGGATTGATAACTCCAAAATGGGGCAAGTACCATTTTCTCGGATGAGGCTTATTAACCTCGTCTAATGGCAGCTTTCTCGCATAGTTTTTCTCTAGATACTCATTTATTATTTTCTTGTAGGCCTTACAGAAATCCGGATTCTTTTTCATTTTTCGTTCGACGGCAAAGAATCTATTAAGGGCCATGGAATAGCTGTCCGGCAATACCACATCATCACTGCACCACAGTAGTCTCGATTGAAACCTTCCGCCGACCTTCTCTACTGAGTTCTTTAAAATCTCTTGTGCGCGCAAATCATCTTTAGACTGAATAGCAGGTAGGGCCTTCACACCAAATTTCAGTCTCAAAGTAACTTTCCACCAACTTGTTTAAATTATCAGGCTGTGCGGTTAATAAGCATATATGAGTTTCAGGGTGACCACCATTTACGTTTCCGAAAACAACCCATCCCAAAGGCGTATTTGCAGCATATGGACCACCATCGTTCAAAGGCACTACTTCATCAGGCAATCCCAAATGGCAGTGATCTAAACCAATAAGAACCTTTGGAGCCACACATTTATAAGAACTAACAGGAATCCCATGCATTTTTACTAAATCTGCATTAAAACTTTGACTTGGCAATTTTAAATTAGCAACACCATATACATTTTTCAACGCATATCTTCTGTTTTTATTCAAACCGCTTACCTGAAGATCCACCACTTCTACTGACTCTTGCGCTGATTTATCACCGTACCAACTTAAGCTTAACCTGCTGTGTCTCCCATGCAGCCCAAGTTGACGTACCAACGAACTGTCTATCATTGTAACCGATGAACCTTCATCTAAGAGCGCGTTTGTTTCCACAACACAATTTGGTCCATAAAGTATTACTGGTAGCACTCTGAATGACATGTCACTATTCCCGCAGGGGCTTGAAACACAATTTAGCACTTGTTTTACAGCAGAACAATTTTCAGTTATTGGCACCGCTTCACTATTTTTACTCGACACACTGGGCTGAACTTCATGCAATAATTTGTTATGTTTTCTTTGGCAGTTTTCTTGTTGGCACTTCTTTCGACGCCGGCAGTCTTTACTGGCATGGCCAACACCAAGACATGAAAAACATAACCTTAAACGTTTCACCTCATTCCACCGATTGGGCACACTCAAATTTAAAAATTTATCGCAATCAAATGTTTTATGTGGCCTAAGGCAATAATGACACTTGAGCTGATTTACTTTACTATCAGCGGCATATAAAACAATTTTTCTTTTAGAATCACAATTAGGGCGGCTGGCGACAGGATTCGTTGTTTGTACACTTCTTACCAAATTAGCAATTTGCTGCAACCAGGTACTAAAATCCAACACACTAGGCCACTGTTGTAACGTTGAAGCAAACTGAGCCCAATCTAAACGTTTACTCATTGGGAGTTTCTGCACCAATTCTTCCATCAGAGTAGGATTAGATAAATGCTGTCGACCATTTGCGGCTTCTAAAAACGCTGCTAAATTTCTCACCTTAACTGAATACGATATAAGCTTGTCAACAGCATTTTCCCCTATTGGCTGAATTTCCTTAATTTGCTGCAACTGGCATTTAATAAGCACCTCCGGGCGACCATACTAAAGTTTAAGTTGTTCAATGACTGTCGACACGTTATTTGGATGGATGAGCAACGACTTCACACATTCTTTGGCTTCACCCTTTAGCGCCTTTTGTAACCTTAAACAATTTTCAAAATTATTATAACAATAAGCTGCAGTAGAATGTTCAAAGGCAGATACAAAAATAGGCCAGTCCTCAGGAGTACCATAGAATTCGGGCAAATCATAAATTTTACGTTGTGTATGCATAGACGGAACACATACTTGATTGTTAATGGGCTGAGTTGTCAACAACTGCTGCTGGCCTTGGTAGCTTGATGTTGTAGTAGAGTAAGGCGTTGGGTTATGGCGTTCAATAATTTCTTCGGCTTCAAAATTGTTACCTGTTATAACCAGCGTTGTACTTACGGAGGCTGAGAAATTTTGTTCAATATTGCCTATATTCGTATTTTCAACAGCTTTCAGGGCTCTTTGAGCATTAAACAATTGCATTTGCAAGGTTTCAATTTGCCGTTGAAGGCTTTGCATATCGGTACATGCGTTTTTTGACGATGAAGATTGCGGCTGTTGAAACCTTACACTAGGACCAGGTATTAATGGCGGCAGATCTTGTTGCACTTCGCCAGTTGTATTTAATATATTTCGTGGCGGCACGGCTGTAGTGGTTTTCGCTGCGGCAATCGTTACATTTGACACAGGCTGGGCAATTTGTTGTAGAGCTGTTACTGATTCAGCAGACGTAGAACTAGAATTATCCTGACTAGCAGCAGCCTGTAGGCGTGGGCTTTTTCTTGGTGGTGAACGTTGCATCATGAACGACAAAAAATTATACGTTAAACGATATAAACAAATATTAAATGACAAATATTTTAATCGACACCAAATTACAAATAACCTCTTGTTTCAGCGGGCAACATACAATCGGAATCACAAATTGTTCAACAGTTTTAACAAATAGTAGTTTTTTCAATTTTAGTGGCAAGCGTTGAACCACAAAATAAACACACAATTAGGCTTTTTGTTTAAACTTTGTTCTGGCAGGCGTGGAACGACTCAGAGACAACAACAATTTCTGTTTAAACAAACTCCTTTTACACAAATCGCTGTATAAAATCTCTGCGAAATAAAATTTTACTGCGAAATAAAATTTGTCGCTGGCTGCGACGTCAGTCTTGTGAAGGGCCGAATTTAACAACACCAAAAATTATATTTATAATAGGGTGCGTTTATTTCTAACAAATTAAAGTTATTAAAAAAAAGAAATACAAATAAAACTAACTAACTAATTAAAGCCCTAATAGGTCTGCTTTTACTATCTGGCATATATAAGTCCAATCATGAAGATGTACGTACCTTATGGGCTACCGATGGAACTGGTAGAAATGTTTTTAGAGCCGTGATGAGTTTGAACAGATTTTTATTTTTAATATCAGCTCTGAGATTTGATGAAATACAAAGTCGCATAGAAAGAAAAGCAACTGATCGACTAGCCCTTATTTCATACATATTTGAAAAGTTTATTGAGAACTGTAAATCAAATTATATTTGTTCAGAATATTTGACGGTGGATGAAATGTTAGTACCTTTCATAGGACGCTGCCTTTTTCGTGTATATATGAAGTCTAAGCCGGCACGTTATGGCATAAAAATAATGTGTATTTGTGATTCCAGAACCCATTACTTATACTCTGCTTTTATTTACCAAGGAAAAGAGAATACAAGAAATAACCAAACAGTTTCAATACCAACGGAATCGGTCTTAAGGCTAGCAAGCCCATTGTTTGGTACTAATAGGAACATAACTGGGGACAATTGGTTTTCATCAATTGAGCTAGTAAATGCTCTAAAACGAAACGGATTAATTTATGTCGGAACTATGAGAAAAAACAAAAGGGAAATACCTAAGGAGTTTTTGCCGAATAAATCAAAATCCATTCAGTCATCTTTATTTGGATTTGTTCGAGATATGACATTGGTTTCATATGTGCCTAAGAAAAATAAGAGCGTTGTTTTGGTATCATCGATGCATCATTCAGCGGAAGTTGATCCCCATTCTTTGAAACCTGAAATTATAGACTTTTACAACTTTACCAAAGGTGGTGTGGATGCCCTTGATCAGAAATGTGCAGTATATTCTGTTTTAAGAAGATCGCGGCGTTGGCCAACTACTATTTTTGGTGCAATTATAAACATTACCGCCACCAACAGTTTCATTATTTGGAAAGCCGCAAATATTGAGAATAAATTACGCCGACGTGACTTTTTAAAAGAAGTAGGGATATCTTTAGTCAAACCTCACGTCAAAGACCGAAGTAAGATGTCAGCTAATTTCTCAAGAGATTTGAGCCATGTCATTGCTCAACTTCTTGGCGAAGAACTTGATAACCAATCAGCACCGAGTCAGCCAAAAAGGTCAAAAGGTGCCCGATGTTATATATGTCCGCGTCTTAAAGATGTAAAAACAACTAAAATATGTTCCAAATGCAATAAATTTATTTGTATAATGCATTCTAAAGAACTGAAAGTCTGTACCGTATGTGAAAAGTGATTTCACACAGACTGTTTTACGCGAAGTACATCCTCTGTCAGAATTTTTATGTTATACCATATATATTTTTTTTCTTTAATTTTATTTTATTTAACGCTTCTTTAATTGAATTACAAATTTAAAGTTTTAAATTAATACACATAATTTTTTTTTTTCTAATAATAGAATACACCTATTTTTTTAAGTCAAATTTTTTAAGCCGCTCGAAAAAAATTTCTATTTTCTAATTTATGAATTTTTTAACATAATAACAATGTTATTTAAAAAAAATAATAAACAATTGTAATATTTCACATTAATATTTTCTTTTTTTATGCGAGGCCCTGCAAACTAGGAAGAATTTTCGATTGGGGTAGAAAATTACCCCACCAATGTAGTAACGTAAGTTAAAAAAGCGAATGTAGTTAAGGGTTAATTTTCCCTAAAAGCAAAATTTTCAAAAATTCATATCTCCGATATCAGGCTGAATCCAGTCGTGGATTGTACACCGCTGGAATCTATTAGTCCTAGGCTACTTCCACTATACCGGTGACCTGATTCATGTCTTCTCTAAATACCCACTTTTTCCACTTCTAAATAGGCCCTTTTTTCATATTAATTTTCCTTGAATGTTTGTATAGATATATTTTAAATTTCTTAGTTGTTATATGTTTAAACCTATATTTTATTTTTTTTAATTTAGTTTATTTTGGTATACTGGACACTCTCGACTCATAGTATTGTGGTTCTCATCAAGGTCCATATTTAATTTGTTATTAGTTCTTATACAATTTATACATTTTTCTATCATTTTTTTCTGACAGTCCTTTGTTCTGTGGTTTTCGTGACATTTTAAACATGTTTCTTGATTTCTGCAATCGCTAGCTCGGTAATTGAATCCTTGTCAGTTAAAACACTGCATCAATTCTGTTCCATCAAAAACTCTATATTTCTCCCATCCTATGTTTATTCTTTATGCTTCCAATATTTTCGTGTCTAGTCGTTATCAATATTTAATTTTTCATTGAAGATTTGTTTTTTTTTTTTTTATTTTTATTTTTTTTGTTTTTTTTTTTTTTTTATTTGAAATAAGTAGTATTTATAATACTTTATAAGAATGACTTATTAGTAATAAGTGTATAAATAAAATATTTTACATGCTCTGAAGAATAAAATTATTTTTAATTAAATTTACAATTTTGTTTCTAAATATTTTAATGTTTGGTTCATTTTTAATATTAATTGGTATTGAATTATATAACCTCAGTCCTTTATAAAAAAATAATTTTGTTATTCTTTTTAAATTCATACCTTTTAAAAACTTTCAAATTGGACTCTTGTCACATGGGGTTCTGTCTTTTTATTTTATCAACAATTTCATTATTATCATATTTAAAACTCATGTCTGTAATTGTAACAGACATCTCTACCGGGTTTGGAACTTTAATGTCATATTTTTCGCTCATTTTCTGTTGAATTGCTTCTTTAATTTTATCTCATTATTTTCTGTTTGAATTACTAATGTTCCATTTTTTCTGTTTTCTATATTTGTTATTTTTAAATTTACATGATCCACATTTTTATTCAATTCATTTTTTGTTTTTCGACACCTTGTTTTTCTTTTGGCTTAAGTATTAAGGGCACTGCTTTTGAAAGTTCTGGCAACTCTGTTTTATTTTTTACTGAATCGGCATTGGACATTTTGTTTTTATTTGAAATGTTTCTTTAATGATCTTTTTTGATTTCAACATACATTTTGTTATTGTTTTCTTCTATGTTGCTATACATTTGTTTGCTTTTATTTTCAAAATCATTTACATATCCGTATAATTTTTGAACTTCTTTTACATTTTTTTCACAACATCTTTGAGCATAATCTAATATTTTTATTCTTTTCTCATACCTTATTTCAACAGCTTCCAATAATTTCTTAATTTCACTTCCATTTTTTTTTCAGTGAAGCTTTAAATTAATTTTTATATTCACACAATTTTCTCTCGTTCTTCTCTACAACATCTTGTATATTAGCTATTACCAAATCGACATTATGGATATACTAGACACAGTCATCCCAAATAAATTTGATGAAATTTTTATTTCCAATTATACCAATTGAATACTGATCAAGACCTGAACATTTTGCGGCGCAGTGATATACTTTTTTACATACTCCTTCACATTGTATTCCTGTTTCACCCCTAATTAACTTTTACTTAAAGCATCAACAACTTTTGCAACTTTTACTTAAACCATCAAATTTTAAAACTTTTCCAATCTCTTTTAAACTTCATTAATAATAATATTGAATGTAGAATGCAAATAACAATAAAGAATGAAACACTTTTTTATATTTATTTAAAATATTTCACAGAGCTTTTGTATTTTCGTTCTTTATTCAACCAGTGTACAGGACTATTTCTTCCGATTCGTACAAATTTTACTCAAAATTACGAAAACTACACGTCGAATTTAATAGATTTGGTGCTGCCGTTATGACAGGCTCCAATAATTCAGTTGCAAAAATTAAAAGATATTTTAGATTTATTTATCATGAAATGTGTTTGGCATTCACTTGCATTATATGCATTACATGCTGTAATTAAAGAAAGAATTCATCGATTTCAAAACATTCAAAAATTACCAGAAATAACACCAAAATTGCTGCACCCAATTGAAACGAACCAAATAGAATATATTTATCCTTTTTAAATATATTCTTGAAATTGTTAATAGAATAAACAGAATATTTTAAAGTGAGTCAACTGAAATACGCAACACAGCCATATGAAAAGGCTTCTAAGAACTTTACCTACTAATTTTATAACATCGATGATCTTTATTTAACGGAAATTATGAATAAAGAAAATTTTTTGAAATTTTATGAGACGTATTTGAGCTCATTGGCTAAAAAGTTAACATAAGCACGAAAACATAACAAAAACGAAATAAACAAAATTGTAAATAACTTTATCAATTTTTAATTACAACTTACAATTCAAATATACCTATAAACACGCAACGCAACCGTTCTTTCACAATTGGCTTTTATAAAAATACCGTCGTTTTAAAAAATTAATATATATATATATATATATATATATATATATATATATATATATATATATATATATATATATATATAACCATTAATACTTCAATATCCTGTTCAGGATGTTCCATGTGCAGTTCCTGGAGAGACTTTTTATATCTGATAACTTGTGGGATACCCTGGCGCTGTGGTTATGTACCCCTGCCATTATTCAATTCATATTTCAAAAAAATAATTAGCAAAAAAGTAAAATTTATTTAATAACTAGTTGCTCCCGGAGCCCCTCGCTCCCCAATGATAATAATCATATTATGACCAAACAAGTTTATGTGAACATATTCGTCGCGGCATTGTTGAATAATGTTTTTAATTTTTTTTTTTGTGCAAAAGATTTTAATTTTAACTGAAAGATTACAAAACAATAATTAACAAATGCCAAAGGCTCTCAATGTAAACATAAATGGCCCCTAATATTCAGTGGTAGTGGAAATTTAATGCACTAAATTAAAGTATTTTAGTGGTAGTGGAAATTTAATGCACTAAATAAAACGATTTAAGTGGTAGTATCCACTATCACTAAAATTTTTATATTTAGTGCACTAAATTTGTTTGAATTTTGCTGCATTAATTCTACGTTGTTTAGTTTTAATGGATAGTAAAATTAGAATATCCTAGAACAGAATTTTACAAAATCCCAAAAAAAAACTCTTTTAATCCCCAAAATGCAAAATATATCCTCGAAGAAATCCTCAATTGAAAATACGTTTTTTACTTGCCGAATTTCTGATTAAACCCCGAACAAAATGAGTGAATCCAGCTTAAATCTGAAATTAACGGTCTCAAAATTTTTCACTTTACATTTTTTCTCAAAATTGAATTTAACACCCCATAAAGGTACAACTTTTTTAATTTTTTAACTGCATCCGTAAACTAGATTTAATTCCATTAATAGAAAATACGAAATTATATGTTTGCTGATGATATTCAATACAAGGGCAATAGTTACTACTACACCCTAACTTAACGGTATTAGCATTATTTTGTCTTTAAAAAAGAAACTATTTGTTAACAACGAAATGGTCAATTAATTCCCACTTACCTTTTTCATAATTCCCGTTTTACGCTTTGAAAATGTAGTATAACGTCTTAGTTTGTTATCAATATATTCCATTTTGATTTTGACCCGGCCTTTTGTTTTTTTACCATTAGCCGGAGGAGATTTTTTGGTTTGTAAATTACTATAGCTCTCGTCTACAATATCTTGTATTCCAGCACTACTAGTTTGAGGTTGTTGCTGACTACTGTGATGTACATTGGAGGATGGTCCACAACTGTCAAGACCTTGGAGAGTTGTTATACCGACACGTTGATGTGATTCATCGTAACAATCTGAGCCAGCCCGTTTCATTCCTCTTTGCTGATTATTATTAGCCAAAGAATGACATTGCGTACTTGATATCAAATTTCCAGCAGAACGAGACAAAATAGTCCCACTTGGTTGTCCGCCTATGCTTTGTAGGATACCAGCACTAGGCGATCTAGGGCCTACAGAAGTTGCATTACCGTACATATCTGCATGATCGGCTAAACTTAATCCGATACTACCCATAGCGTAGTTTAAATTATAGCGCGTGTCTCCACGTGAAGGTTCCATTCTTGAAAATATTATACGGGATGATATTGTGTATTTTGTAAATTATTATTTGTTTATAGACGCGCATACAAAATGTATTTTAAGTTATTATTATTTTGTTAAGTACATATAAGTAAACATAGTTATTATAGTTATTATTTAAATATATTATTAAAAAAAATGTTAGCCACCCACTTTTATTTAGCTATTTAAATTGATAGCCAAAATAATAAACATACATTCATACGCAACTCAACCATAAAACTTGTAACTGAACACACATCGCGAAAGAAACTATTTGGACAACTGGTATTAATTTCTTGAATTAAAGTGAATATTGAATTCAATAATAGTTCCTTTTTACATTATTGTCATAGAATGAATTTAAAAAAATTTATTTGAATAGATTTTAATAAACATTTTAATTTTAATGTCCGTAATCCCGAATAAATTTCTACACAAACACTTTAAAACACGGTAGTACGAAACTTACGCACAAACAAGAGTGTAGTAGTACGTTATCATTGCAAATGTTTCAAAATGGTAAAGTGTTGGTAAATGATTTAGCTATTAGTAGAGTTGCATTTTGTACAATAGCAACATATAAACAACAGACCAACAATATACAATTGTTGTGTCCGACAAATAACTTCTTCTTCTACGATAATTGTTAATATTTACTATTCCATGGAAATTGATGTGTTTGTCCAATGCATTCTTTTCATGGCAGCGCACTGCGGATTACGAATTCTATACGTTAAAAATAATTTTCTCGAACAAAATGTATACAGTGTAGTCAGATTATGCTAATTGTTTGGCGTTTTTAAGCACAGCAATTAATTTTTATGATATGTAAATTATTTTAATCAACAAGATATGTGCGTTTTTATACCAAGTAAATTATTAAGTTAACTTAACTGAGAGTTTGTTGCAACCAAGGCGAATTAACAACAGGTGACCTTAACAGCCCAGGTGACTATTGTGATTTCTCCTTCTTTGAGTGTCAAAAGTTAAATTCTCTTCCGCTTTTGACAGCCGAAAACTATTCGTACAAAAACAAAATGTACATGTTTCTATCGCAGTGTTGTATTTATTTTCGTCGTGAGTATACCTGTTATCAATTTGCCTTAGTTGCAAATAATAATTTTTAAATTAATAATAAAAAACAAAACAAGTATTGTCAATATTTGGATTGTTTTGCCGGGGAAAGTAAAACAATCTGACAGCACTGATTTTAACCATGCAAAATATACAAAGAAATAGCCTCTAAAATATTTGTGTAAGCTATAGTTGCCAGATCCGATGGTTTAAAGAAATTTGACGAGGCTTACATTTTACATTAAAACAAAAAATTTAAATTCAATTAAAATTAAGAATTCGAAAAAACTTATTGTTGCGAAATTTTAAAATATTTAAGGTAAGCAAAGGCCAAATCCCTCGAAAAATTTGAGAAGTATACAGCAACTATAAAATCGGGCTTTGTCAAATACTGACCTTATTACCCTAGGTCGAATTTAGGAAACCGATGTTCGCACTGTTTATAGAAGTCTTTTGCTAAGTCTTCTTTCGATTCGACAACAAGTCGTGTCTTAAAACCTTTCTCAATATATATACTAATCTGTGTGCTATCTGAATTGCTAATGATTTATTTTAGTATCTTGCCACACCACTAGTGAATTATTTTATACTTTTTTTTCTCTGTATTTCCTCTTTCGTGGTGATGCGACTCAATAGTGTAGCGAAATATTAAAAGATAACATTAATATCTTTTAATATTTTTATATATCATAATAATGAATAATTTTTATAAAAAATAGAATTACTATTTAATAAAAAGGTCAATAAACTACAATTATTATAATGATTTTAAGCAATAAAAAATAAATTTGTTCAGTCCACAATATATTGAATATGAATATTTGCCAAAGTGATAATTTTAATAAATATAAATCATTACTTTTAGGGGCTCTTTCGGTATTTAAATTAATATATATTATTTTAATCGTTTTTCGCAAATAGCAAGACAAGAACAATAGTTCATAAAATAATGTAGGAATAATCTTGTCGGTTATGACAGTAGTACTTTTCTTTTTTTATTATTATTAAACAGAAATGTCTCTGAGCAAAAGTACTTAATCATAAAACTTTTATTTTACTTTAGTATACAAATATATAACCGTAAGTGCAGTTAATTTTCTTATTTAAAAACATTTGCTTACCTTTTTAATTGCCAGTTTTTGCGATAAACTTATGTATATATGCATGTATTATTACCTAAAAATCAATAGACGTACACAGGTATACCGTTAGCTTACATAATGATTATGGCTTTTTGAATTGCTTTTTAATCGTACTCTGATGAGATACAACCAAATTTTTACATTATACATTTATATTTTTTATAATGTATATTTCATGAGAATATTGTAAGAGGTTTACTAAAAATGAAATAAAATTGGTGGAATTAAGAACAGTTGACATAAACAAATTTAAAGAAATAATAAGTTTCCTAATTATATATGTGTTGTATTTATTTAAAACACTACTTTGCTAAAG
Source organism: Gymnosoma rotundatum (assembly GCA_916610165.2). Lineage (NCBI taxonomy): Eukaryota > Metazoa > Arthropoda > Insecta > Diptera > Tachinidae > Gymnosoma > Gymnosoma rotundatum. The sequence continues at coordinate 61,400,901 of OU744339.1, forward strand.
AAATCTAGTGCTAAAGAAATCTAGTGCCACGCCTGCCTCTAATTTTCCCATATCATTTGGAACAATGAAGTAACTCTAATATATAGAGAATTTAAAATAAGAAAAGATCGAGAATTAAAAAATAAGAAAAATTATCAAGATAAAAAATTGGCCTCTGAAGTTTTCATAGATAAGTACGATTATGCACCATATTTTTTAAGTTATCAAAATGGGTATCATTTAGAAGCTTTTGAAGAGATCTTTAAGGAAATGCTAAAATCCTAACCCATTAAGTGCCGATAAGATTTTTATAAAAAAATTATATATAGTACATAATTTTTTTCTTATTTCTTAATTTTCTATAGCACTCTTACTTTTTTTAATTTAATTAATATCCAACAATGTCAAATTAACCTTAAGCATTATTTGACGATTTCATCAACAAACTCGTCAAAATAAATAAAGTAATCTGACAAGGCTGTCCAATGTCCATAAAGTTAAAAAGACCGTTGATTGGTTTTACTAAATTGGCAGTTTGTCTATATTTAATTTTAACTTACATACACACATAAGTAATACAAATAAGTATATATATATATATATATATATATATATATATATATATATATATATATATATATATATATATATATATATATATATATATGTATATATGTTTGTCTATATTTAATTTTAACTTACATACCTACATAAGTAATACAAATAAGTATATATATATATATATATATATATATACATACATTTGATATATGTAACTATTGCGTATGTATGAATGTATGTTAGTATTTTGAACAATGTTTTTAAATCAAATTGTACTAGTATATACATACGTATGCATACATACATGTACATGTAGGTATTGTCCTTTAAGTAGATTCAAATATACATATGTATGAATAATGACGAAATAAATACATAAAAGATTATGCACATGCACTTATATGTATGTATATTAATTTGGTGGGAGTATGAGCTCAACATTAAGAAGTTAGTATAATAAATTGGTTGTTATGCATTCAACAGTTATAAATAATTCTTAAAAAAACCAACTTCAAAACAGGTTTCATTTGTCTGCCTATAACGGTTCAAGAGTATGGCCACATACATTAGATTACATAAACTATACAACATAAACATATTACATAAACTTATATTCCATCTCCAAACTTTATACTTTTTCAACTGTTCATTAGTTTGAAAATATATATAAAATTACAGCAACTATTGGGGCACCATTTAGGGCCAGTTTCACGATGTCGCATTCGTTCGTTCGCTTGCACAATTACACTCAAAACAAAAACAAATTCTAAAAAATTGTTTTTGTTTTAAATGTAATTATGCGAACGAACGAACGATTGCGACGTTGTGAAACTGGCCCTTAATTTCCAAACTAAAATTATATACTTGCTACTGTAGTAGATCTAGCAATCAGGTTCTGTGTAAATTTCAACCGTCTGTCTATAACGCTTCAACAGTTTGGTCATATACACCAGATTATATCAACTATTGTAATGACGGCTCAAAAATACGGCCATATATGTAGGTCAAATTACCTTAAAATTTGGTACATCCTTTAATTTTTTAAATTCAAATTATAAGCTTCTTGTTATAGTGGTCTCTTGTAGTTTCAACTGTCTGTCTATAAAGGTACAAAAGTTCGGCCACATATACCAAATTACATCAACTATTGGGAAACCCGTTTATTACCAAATCCAAATTTTATGCTTGTTCTTAAAGCGAAGTTAGTAATACAGGTTCTTTGAAATGTCAATCGTCTATCTAGAACTGTTCAAAAGTATGGCCATATACATAAATGTTCAAAAGACAGGCCCCTATAAGTAAATCTATATCAACTTTGGGACACCCTGTAATTTCTAAATTCAAATTATAAACTCGTTGATGTAGCCGGCTTAGAAATACAGCTCCCTTTTAAGTTTTAGCGTCCTGTCTATAACGGTTCAGAAGTTTATGCATATACCTGAAATTACATCAACTAAAGGGACACCCTTTAACTTCCAAATCCACAATTTATACTTGTTGTTTTTGCAGACTGAGCAATACAAGTTCGTTGTTGATTTCTAGCGTCTGTCCACAAATGTTAAGAAGTATGGCTTAATACATCAAATTAAATGAACTATTGGCGAACTCTTGAACTTAAGATGTTTAATCATAATACTTATTACTATAACGACCATAGCAATCGACATTCTGTCTAATTTGCAAGCGATTATCTATAAAGAGCTGCACAAAATGTTTTAAAAGTTCTATGTTCTAGTGTACACTACTTCCAAACACAGAAAATCATTGTAAATATAAATATCAAAACAAGCATAACAACTATTGGGAAACCCGTTTATTACCAAATCCAAATTTTATACTTGTTCTTAAAGCGAAGTTAGTAATACAGGTTCTTTGAAATGTCAATCGTCTATCTAGAACTGTTCAAAAGTATGGCCATATACATAAAGGTTCAAAAGACAGGCCCCTATAAGTAAATCTATATCAACTTTGGGACACCCTGTAATTTCTTAATTCAAATTATAAACTCGTTGATGTAGCCGGCTTAGAAATACAGCTCCCTTTTAAGTTTTAGTGTCCTGTCTATAACGGTTCAGAAGTTTATATATACATACCTGAAATTACATCAACTATAGGGACACCCTTTAACTTCCAAATCCACAATTTATACTTGTTGTTTTTGCAGACTGAGCAATACAAGTTCGTTGTTGATTTCTAGCGTCTGTCCACAAATGTTAAGAAGTATGGCTTAATACATCAAATTAAATGAACTATTGGCGAACTCTTGAACTTAAGATGTTTAATCATAATACTTATTACTATAACGACCATAGCAATCGACATTCTGTCTAATTTGCAAGCGATTATCTATAAAGAGCTGCACAAAATGTTTTAAAAGTTCTATGTTCTAGTGTACACTACTTCCAAACACAGAAAATCATTGTAAATATAAATATCAAAACAAGCATAACAACTATTGGGAAACCCGTTTATTACCAAATCCAAATTTTATACTTGTTCTTAAAGCGAAGTTAGTAATACAGGTTCTTTGAAATGTCAATCGTCTATCTAGAACTGTTCAAAAGTATGGCCATATACATAAAGGTTCAAAAGACAGGCCCCTATAAGTAAATCTATATCAACTTTGGGACACCCTGTAATTTCTTAATTCAAATTATAAACTCGTTGATGTAGCCGGCTTAGAAATACAGCTCCTTTTTAAGTTTTAGCGCCCTGTCTATAACGGTTCAGAAGTTTATATATATATACCTGAAATTACATCAACTATAGGGACACCCTTTAACTTCCAAATCCACAATTTATACTTGTTGTTTTTGCAGACTGAGCAATACAAGTTCGTTGTAGATTTCTAGCATCTGTCCATAAATGTTAAGAAGTATGGCTTAATACATCAAATTAAATGAACTATTGGCGAACCCTTGAACTTAAGATGTTTAATCATAATACTTATTACTATAACGACCATAGCAATCGACATTCTGTCTAATTTGCAAGCGATTATCTATTAACCTTCATTAGGTCTTTTTGAATACTAATAACTATTTTTGGTTTTTATAAGAAAATATTGTACCAAAAAAAAATTATGCAGTTTTTAGCACTTAAGACCTTCGGGTCAAATTTGACCCATAACAAAATCTTTATGTTTTTGCACAGTTTTGTTAAAATAATTTATTTGTAAAGAAAAATGGCAAATGTTTTTTTCACCAAAATTAAAAGTCAATATATCTGTCTCCTTTATTTTCTCCATTTTTGGTGAACATTACTGGTATGAAAAACGGGTCCCCATGTAAAAAGCAAAGCTTATTTTCTTATGCAAAACTATTTTCAGTCATATAATAAACACGGAACTAATCTAACGTATCAACGTTATAAAGTGTCGAGTCTGTATTTCTTGTCGGAAAATGAATACTAGTGAAATAGAAAATTTGCTAAATGCACTATCGGACGAAGAGGAGATTTGTTCAGAATATGAAGATAACTTAGAATCGCGGAGACAACTGACAGTTTTAGTGGAAATGAAATTGATGTAGCAACAACTGCAGCAATGACAACAAAAGTAGGTGGGGTAAGGTATTTCAGACAACCACTTACAAATAGTCAAGGAAGATTCCGGAGCAAGAACATTATTAGCGTGAAACCACACCTCACCCGCTTCTCTTGTTCAATAATCACAAGGGAAGAAATTTCCACTTTTCAATTGTTTTTCCCGCCACCTGTAATAAACATTATTTTGAAATATATCAATAATAAAGGTAAACGTGTTTTTGATATGGATTGGACTGAAGTTGACGACACCTTTATGGGTACACTTTTGTTAGCTGGAGTGTAAAGATCAAATAATGAAAGTACAGAATGTGTATGGAACTCTGAGAAAGGAATACCAATTTTTAGAGCAATTATGCCATTGAGAAGATTCAAAAGTCATTCTAGAGTAATAAGATTTGACAATAAGGATTGAATTGACACCTAAGCTTTTGTCAACTAAAGGAAGACCGTTATTTTCATCATTTTTTGCTTCACTAAGGACACTACTCTCGTTTCATATATTCCAAAGAAAAATAAGTCTATGAATCTTCTTAGCACTTTGCATCATAGTCCAGAAATAAGCAATCGTGAGGACATAAGCCGCAAATGATACTGGACTGCAATAAATGTAAAGGAGGAGTTGATACTCTGGATAAAGTTGTTCATGTTGCACTTGCAAAAGGAAAACCAATGGATGGCCTCAAGTTGTATTTTGCAACATTTTAGATATATCAGCTTTGAATGCTTTTATATTGTTTACATCGGCTAGTAGTGGTTGGAAAGAAACCTGTTTTGCCAAACGTCGTCCTTTTTTGGAATATTTAGGATTGTAGTTTGCCACGCCCTATATAAAACAGCAAAATTCCTTGCCAAGAACACAACTTTCTTTATTTAAAACAAATATATACATATATGAATTCGTAATAAATAAACAAAACGTGCAGCTTCAATATTCAAAACAAAGCTAAAAAAAGTACTAACTTTAAAAACAAACTTAATTAAAGAAAACAAGTTTTTTCATATCGAATTTTCTAACTGGGTCAAATTTGACCCAAAGAACGTTAACGTAAGTAAAATTTGAGGACCTTATGAAGGTTAAAGAGCTGCACAAAATGTTTTAAAAGTTCTATGTTCTAGTGTACACTACTTCCAAACACAGAAAATCATTGTAAATATAAATATCAAAACAAGCATAACAAAACATGGCTCTCACTAAAACAAAACAAGCACCATTTGAAAAGTTTCTCTTTACAGCTTTGTTAAGGATTAGAGGCTGTTGAAAGAAAATACTTTTATATAAAGAAATGTTATGCAAACATACAGATATGTTTTTTTATTACAGGCTGTTTTATTGTTATATTTTTAATATGAAAATATGGAACTTCTGATAAAAAAATAATTTTTTTAAAAAATATTTTTGTAAAAGGATAAATACTGAACCACGTGTTATTAATTTTAAATTTAATAGGTAGTAATATTAATTTCTGAACTCTTTTTAAAAACTTTTATATACAAATTATGAAAAAATATTGTTTATTCTGATCGAATACAGGCATATTTTTTATTTTTGTTAATTTTTCGTTTTTCTGAAAACCCTAAAATGTAAAAGACAATTTTACTATTATAGGTATGTATATTTAAAAATAAAATTATTAAAATTTTTTGAAAAAAATAATTCAATTAACATTTTAAATGCAAAAGAAATAATGGTTTTTCCCTATTTTGTGTTTATCAAATTTTAAAGTTAACGACACTGTAGCTAGGACGTTTTATTTTGATATTTTTCATATTAAAATTTCTCTTTAGCCGAATTCTGCTATCAAAAACTTCAGGCCTGTTTTGAATGTTCTACTTTAGTTTGAGGGAGTTTACATTAAGGGCATTGTATCAGCTACAAAAGTCATGATGCAGAAGTTTGTTGGCAAGAGGTGTAGAGAAGCTTACGGGGTAGCAAAAGTAGCACGAAATTAATATTCATGACTCTTTTCAGTTTTTTCTCTCATGTTTATCTCATTCCTGTTTCTCTCTTTCGTTTTTTGCAGTTCTATGCTTGAGCGGTGTTACCAAAGCGCTGTTTTTTTCTATATTGTTCAAAAATGGTTGAAAAATTTATGCATTTAGTTTATGGCAACACTTAAAAAATTTATTGATAAAACATCATAAAATTCTCTCACTTGCTACAAAAGAGTCATAATGTAAACGCTTGATGACTTACGGAGATGCTCCAAAATAGAAAACAATAAAAGAGTCAGCTACAATGCCCTTAATGTAAAACCACTCTTTTGATATTCTATATCATTTTTGTTCTAGTTCTGTTCTGTTTTGTTTTGTTTCAATGTTGTTCTAAAACACTTTTGTTGTCTAATTCTCTATTTTGGTGCCAAAGCAAAACATTTGTGTTTGGAAGTATGTGTTTGAAAATGAGAGTATTCTATACACACGCTACTTGAAATTTACGTGATTGCTTATAAGACATTTTTCTTATGCTTGTGCAGCCCTTTATTATCTATAACGGTTCAAAAGATAGGGCTATATAAATCAATTTATATTTATTATGGGGCACCCTTTCATTTTTAGATTTAGTTTTGTATAACTTTTTATTGTTGGGAGCTATAGTAATGCGCAGTCATTTTAAATTTAACTGACGTGTCCTTACAGATCATAAAATATGTAAAAAATATGTATGTTGTATGGGGGACATCCTTTAATTTTTAACTGTTTTTAAAACAGGACCAATCTGTAAGCATAATCTATCATACAGGCACAAACATAAATAATTCTTGCGAAAAAAGCCGACTTCAAAACAGATTTCATCTGCCTGCCTATAACAGCTCAAGTGTATGGCCCCAAAAATTAGGTTACAATAACTATTGGGACACATTTATATCTCCAAACTTTATACTTTTTCAGCTGTTCAATAGTTTGGCAATATACATTAAATTGCAGCAACTATAGATCACTCTTTAATTTCCAAATTCAAATTATATACTTGCTGTTGTAGTAGATTTAGCAACCAGGTTCTGTGTAAATTTCAACCATCTATCTGTAACGGTTCAACAGTTTGCCTATATACAAGTTACAATTTTGAATATTTAATAAAAAAACTATTTTTTATTAATAATATTCTTTATTGTTAGGCGAAACTCTGTACGCTGAGTTTCAGATAAAACTAAAAACTAAAACTTATTTCTTACATCAACATCTTAAATATTATTCTAAGCTATATTTGTCATGCATCCAATAATAAGCTTCTTCAGCAAAAGTATGGGAACAAAGAAAAATCGCCAGATACTCTTCCAGGTATCCATCAGCGTAGTTGGAAAAATTTCATCTGATGCCAAACACCTGCACATGTGGGAACGTGTAAATTTATCTATTTCTACTACTTGCTTCTTATCTTATTCGTGGGAACGTTTGGATTTTGTCTATTTCTTTTAGTTGCATCTTTTCTTGTTCGTTTAAACATTTGTTATGTTAACTCCTCCCTTCTTGATCTCGATCGTCCCCGATCGTGTGCTTTTTATTAAAAAAAAATGGTAAGTCGTTTATCCTGTAACTTTGTGGTGGTGAGGCAATTTCGTCAACAGGATTTGTTGCTAGGTACATAATGTTGGTTGCAGGTGGTTTATTTCCTGCTTCACGTAAAATAATTCTTTCCGCTCTGTTTGTTATACATTTCCACATTATAATACTTGAAAGTATAATTCCGACTAGGCTAAGCAGCGATATTTTTGTGATAATTGTATCTTTTTTTTTTGTTTTGTTTATTAATTTACATCTTTTAAGCTACTTCTACTATAATAAACACTAGTATTCAATAATATATACATGTATATACAAAGTCCCAGAAACGAACTCTCGAGTACATTTAATGTAGTATAACACATTTTAATTGTAAATCTATATACTTATTTATTACTAGTAAATAAGAAAATAATATTTAAATATAAGGAAAATTTAACAAAAACATTACTTGTATGAGGCAAGAATAAAAATCATAAGCCTAAAAGTAAAACAAAAGGAAGAATTTCATAGTTACCTATTCTTGTAACCACCAAAATTTTCTGGTTTTTTTGTTTCGCATTCTACGAAGTTCTTTATCTGACATACTTTTGTCATGTCTAATGACTATTAATAATCAAATTGTGTATTCTTATACTATTTGATGTATTGTATAATTTTTTATTTGATACATATTTTAAATAGTTGCTGTGTGATGATCTGAATAACGATGTACAAGACCTCAAGCATTTTCTTTCAAATATCCTAATTTTTTCCATGTAAGATGGCGCGATATTAAACCAAATTGGACTTGCATATATAAGAATTGGTCTAATAACAGATTGGTACATAATTACTTTTACTCTAGGCTTTACGTATTTTGAGTAAAATAATGCTTTATATGCAAAAAATGATTTCTGTGCTTTTTTGATTATCTCATTAACATGGTTATTATAGTATAAGAATTTATCTAGATAAACTCCTAAATATCTGATTAGTTGTTTGTTGGATAGACAGACATTATGAAAATTTGATCTAATTCTAAATAATTTCCAGTTTTTTTTTATATTATTATTGCATTTATCGACAGGGGTCTAAATAAAATTGTTTCACATTTTTGTATGTTTAACTTCATAAGCCAATCTAAAGAATATTGTTCTACAATATTAAAAGATTCCTGTAGCATACAGTTTATTTTTTCAATTGTATTGTCTGCATGATATTTTCTATATTTTCTGCAAATGCAATTATTTTTTCTATTTTGCTCAGCAAATCCAAAATAAAAATGTTAAATAGAGTTGGGGAGTTAACAGTGCCTTGTTGCAAGCCGTTATTAATTTTGAACGTTTTACTGCTTTTGTAATTTTGGTAAAATATCCTAAAGGATTTATTACTTATTAAATTATATATAAGTACTAACAAGCTAGGAGGAAACTCAAGGTCTATTAATTTATATATTAATCCCGGGATCCATATGCTATCGAAGGCTTTTTCCATGTCTATTAAACATGCTCCTGTACCTAGTTTTTTGTTCCAATTCCAATTAATATCAGAAGTATGGCAATGTATTGCGTTAATTGTCGAGTGTTTATATTTAAACCCAAATTGTTTTTCATTAATGTGACCTTTCTCGTTACAAAACTTGATTATATTATTGTTAATACAAATTTCAAATATTTTACTAATGTTAGGTAATAAGCTTATAGCACGTAGATTTCTTGGATCACTAACGTCTTTATCTTTTTTTGGTAAAATCACAACTTTTCCATTTGTCCGGAAAATATGCATTATTAAGCATATTATTGAAAAGACAACAATATTCAGAAATCAATATATTAGGTATGTTTTTTAACACTTTATTTGGAATTCCATCGGTACCCGTATAGATAACTTGCCTCTCAATTTAGACAAGATATAAGCTAATTTGTCTTTTGTTATAAAATAGTTTTCAGCTTGAAACTCACTTAAGTTATTTGACATTTTTTCCGTACTAAAAAGTGTTATAGTTGTTTGGTTATTGTCGAAAACGTTTTTTCTCTCTAGAAATGTGTTAAATTTTTTGTAAACTTGTAAATGATTATTATTGTTTCTGTTTATTTCTTTATGAGAATGCATTGACTCCAGGAAAGAACCAATGGCATCTAGCATTTGATCGTGATAACGATTATAAAATTATTTAAAGCGTCTCTAAGTCTAAGTAAATCTTCTAGGTGTTGAAGAAATTTAATGTTGTCAAGCTGCATGAGTTTAAACTTTCTAAATTTTTTTTAAATTTCTTCAAACATTTTTTTGGAATCCTTAGGGTCTATTTGGGTTAATTTTTTCTCTAAGTTTTTGTTTAAGGTGTTAATGATGTTGTCTTTTAAGAGTTTTTTTTACTACTTTTAGTTTAGCTTTTAATAAACATAACATTATTTCAGTCAGTGTGATTTCTAGTCTGTTGTGTTTTTTGATTATAGTTAAATTTTTCCTTTTTCTTGGTGTAGCTTTTCTATGATTGGGTTTTTTACTTGGTTGAAATAATCAGGTTTTTTACTTGGTTGAATTTAAGGTGTTTCCTTATCAATAGCCTTTAAAATTATGTCATTTATCTTATCAATATGAAGGTCTATTTCGGAATTTGAAAGATTCCTAGTTTTTGGTATAAGCATGTTATTGTCCAGTTCTTGTTCAATAATTTTTTTGAATTTTTTCCAATTTGTTTTCTTATATTCATATTAAATAGTTTTGTTTTCTTGCACAAGAGAAAAAAGTTCCCTTTCATTATTCATATAAGCACATATTTGTAAAGCTTCGTGATCACTGTCATAATCTAAAGTGTCTAGGCAGTTTAGGGTGTTGTTTTTGGTAACAATATATAGTCTGCAGTCTGCAATGCATACATCTATATATGATTCTGACCTCGGATATGAAGGCGAAATGGATGCATAAAGCTTGCATCTGAAGTTGATTTCATTATTAACTAACATTCCTTTAGTATTGTCAGTAGAGTTTCTCTAATCTCTATGTCTTCCATTTAAATCTCCCGCAAATACATAGTAATTGTTACTGTTTTCTAAGTCTAAAGAATGAAAAAGATTATATATTTCAGAACTAAAATTTGCATCGTTATTTCCGGAAGGATAATAAGCAGATATAATAAATATATTTTTATTTCCGGCTGTATGTATACGTACAATGCAAGTCTCCAAAAACTGAAAGGAATTAACGGTGTTATTAGAATATATATTATATTTCAGATTACTTTTAATTAAAATGGCAGTACCCTCTCCTCTTATCGTTCTATCCAGTTCTATCTTTTCTAATGGAGTTGAGGTTCATTTCGTTCAAAAGCAAAATATCCGGATTGTGCTTATCTATAAAATGTTGAAGATCTAGCCTCCTACTTATCAATATTAATGAATTTACATTAATATGTATGATACTAAGGTTTTTTGATATGGAACTTCTGTTATTATTATTATTCATTTTTACACACCTACCATGGAAAAAATAGCATCGATACGCGATGCTTGTAAGTTTAGTTGTTTTTGAAGGCTTGCCATTTGGTTATTTAGATTTATCATCATGTTTTTTAATTCTAACATAAAAGAGTTATCATAATTCAAATTCATATTCGTATTATTATCAGATTTAAGGACATTAGCGAAACTTATTTCTAGGTTTAAAGAATAATTTACAATCTTATTCATATCAATTTTATTTCTATTAAAAATTTTTTCTTAAGTCTAAGTTTCTGTTGAAGTTGTTTGTATTTTTCACAACCTTTATACGAAGCTGGATGACCGTATTTGTTGCATAAAACGCAGTACAATTTATCCTTTTCGTTTTCTGTAACGTTTGAAAATTCACATTCATCTCTTTTGTGATCATTATTGCATTTAACGCATTTCGTTGGTAAGTAGCAGTTTGCTGCGCTGTGGAAAAAACCTTGGCAGTTTCGGCATTGGGGAATCTCCGATTGTTGTACTTGTTCCCATTTAATCATGCGATAAAAAAGTGTTTTTATATTCTTTAAGTTATTTACGTTACTTTCTGGTGCAACTTGTACCAGAAAAAATGGTAGGTCATATCCGCGTTTGGTGGAATTTTTTGTTGCAAATTGCGTAACTTTCATAAACTTTAAATCCTCACTTTGATACTGACATAGCTCTGTTAAAATATCTTCTGTTTTTATGTTTGAGTCTAGACCGTTTAACAAATATGTTTTAGTTTTCATTGCTTTTGGTGTAAAGGCGAACAAATTGGAGTTAGCTTTAACTAAATAATTCTTGACTTTTATAAAATCCTCTAACGAATCCATATATAAGGTTTTTTTTTATTTCTAAATTCTTTAATTTTAAAGTCTTTTATTTTTAAACAATTTTTTATAAATTCTATCAATTCTTTTGTGTCTATATCAATTATGTTTATAGGTGGTATTTTTTTGTTTTTGTTTTTTTCCGTATTCACTACTATATTTTTATTATTTATTGATTCTGATACATTTCTTTCATTTGTTTTTTGCATTTCATGCATTGCTGCAATAGCTGAATTCAGTTGTTGTGTTTTTTGTTTGTTATTTTTTTACAGGATTTTCAAATTTTTTGTACAGGTCTTCATCACACTGAATATCATTGTCAGTATCGAGCACTGCATAATAATTGTTTTTATATTGTTTGGATGATGACTGATCCATATTTTCGTTTTTTCTTTTTCTCACATTTTCAATATCATTGTTATTTACATTTATATTAATATTGTTTAATGAGTTTTAAGCATTACGCTCACTCATTGTACAATAAATTTAAGACTTTTTTAAATTATTATTCTTTTATTTCGCAACTTGTGCAAAAATAAAACAAAAGTTTATATGTTTGACTTTGAACAAAAGTATTAAATAAGTCATGCACTTTTTAAAAATACACCGAAAATCGCTTTTTTCTCCGTAATGCGTCTGACTCTCAACAGGGTCACGATCGAACTCCTGATAATTGTATCTTTCCTTAGGTAGGCGATACTTTTAGTTGTGTTTATGTGAAGTTCGTTAAGTCCGTCCAAGGACAAAATGTTAACTCTTTCATTTTCAGACGGAGCTGGTTGCAAAATTGACGGTATTGCATTTAATTTTGGGATTCCATGTTGCGAAAATATCGATTTAATATTTTTAGTGTTATATTGTGGAACTTTATAAGGTAAGTTCCCTTGATAGGGTGTTCTTTCCGTCCTGCTGATACTGTACCGTTGAAATCGTTTAGTAGAATTATTCCAGGCTGTAATTGCTCTGTTGTGGGTACATGATGACTGTTGCTCATGGTGCATGGCGAATTTCTACTTCTTTTTAAATAGGGTATACAAGTGCTCTTACTTATGTCTATTAATTGCGATTCTTTACAAATTTTAACAAAATCATAATTTTCACATTTATTTTTAACACCATAAAATATTGATAATTCCATTTGGTCTTTTGACTGGTTTAATAAAAATATTATCGTATATACTTTGTGATGTAAGTTGAATTTTGATTACATATAATAAAGCGGTTTTGTTAGTTAAAACTTTTACATTTGCAAATTCTAGCGCTTCTTCTGCGCCTGTAAATGGCATATTTTCTTCGTTTAAGTTTTGAATTGCCATACTTATTTCTATTTTATTTAATAACATTAAATTTATAACTTTGTTTTTTGCCCATTGTATGGCGTACTTTATATTTATTAATTCTTCCTTAACTATTCTTATTCTATTAATTATACTTAAAGCTACGTCTGTTACGATATGAACATCCTTTCTTATTAGATTTGTTAGACTATTTGTTACATTTTGTAATGTTCTTTATTTTATATTTCTATTACAGAACGTGTTATTGGCTTCAATGCTTTTCGTCAAAAGGGGCAAAAAACCGGAAATCCAAAAAGGCAGGTTCGCATTTCTTTCTGTTAAAAATCAAGTGCATTAGCATGTTGCCATATTGTTAAAATATGACAGATGTTTTCTAGTGTTGCCATATGCAATCACTACAATTTCGGCCGACCTGACTAAGCAATCGGCCTCGATTGCAGTGTATTTTCTGAGCATTCATCTTCTAAGAATTCGTAATCTTCGTATTCGCTCGTGTTGCCTTCAGAATCACATATGTGATCATTTACAGATTCCTTTGTCTCCAACCATTTCTTTAAACGACTTGAGTCCACTATGCCTCTATAGGGTAATTGTGTACTACATCGGTTATTTCGTAACGATCATTCTCTAATTCCTTCCGTATAATATATGGGCCACGGAATTTTGGGATTAGTTTTTTATTAACTCCCGCGGTAGTATTTACATTCTTCAAAACAACCAAGTCCCCAAGTTTAAAAGACTTAGCAGGTCTGTGATGACTCTGGAAATACTTGAGATTGTTCTCTTGAGATTTTATTATTGCTTTTGTTGCTTTTCCTCTTATTTCTTCTAAATCTCTGCTACTATTGCTATAAGCATCATGTAAGTGCTCCGTCAGTTCGTCTATTATTTCACCTCGTTGTTCGACTCCAAATAACATTACAGCAGGCGATTCTTTTGTAGCACTACGTACTGAGTTATTGATAGCAAACTCGGCTTGTGAGAGCTTAGTAACCCAATCGGCATGTTCTACAGGTTCGGACAATCTTGACAAAATCTTTTTTAGATCCCTATTAACTCTTTCTACCTGACCATTTGATTGAGGTGATGCCACTGAAGTCTTTACATGCACAATATTTCTTTCGTTGACGAATTTGTTAAATTCATCGGAAGTGAAGCATGTACCCCTATCACTAATGATTCGTCTTGGTCGGCTATATTTTTCAAAACACTTTTTTAGTGCACAGCACGCTTCTTTTGTTCCTGTTGAATTTACTGCATAAAGCTTAGTGAATTTTGTAAAAGCATCTACTACTACCAGTATGTGTTTTCTTTTGGATCTAATCGATGGCAACGGCCCGAAGTGATCAATATGTAAAGTATCGAAAGGAACTGCTTTTTTACTTATATTGTACAAATTTCTTTCATTTTTTCTATGTGTGCCCGAATTATATATACATTTTAAGCAATTCCTTATGAATCTATTTAATTTATCTCTCATATTTGGGAACCAATAATATTTTTGAATGCGGTCTATACATTTTTCGATTCCTACGTGGCTATACTTTTCGTGCATCAGTCTCATTAAGTTTTCTTTTAATTCCATGGGTACATATAATTGTTTCTGACCTTGGCTACCTAATCTAAATACCAGACCGTTATCTAACACATATCCTTCTACCTCTTTCTGTTCTAAAATAGATCGAATATTTTGAATTTTTGGATCCCTAGATTGTGTTATCTGAATATTTAAATCAACTTCGCCTTCATCAATAATTCCTATAATTGGTTCTCGACTTAGCGCATCAACATGAGTCATAAGTTCTCCTCTTCGTTGCCTAATGTAATAGTTATAATTTTCAAGTTCTAATGCCCATCTAGCGATCCTCGGGATTATTAATTTTTTCTTAAGGTCAACGTAAGAGAATTGCAGTCTGTAACTATTGTAAACGTAACTCCATCCAAATAAATACGAAATCTTCTTAAGGCATACACTATTGCTAATGTCTCCAGTTCAAAACTGTGATACCTAGATTCCGCTGAGGAAGTGCATTTAGAATAATAAGCCACAGGGTGAAACTTGCCATCGTCTTGTTTTTGCAGTAGAACTGAACCGTAACCTTTGGTGCTCGCGTCTGTGTGCAATTCTGTTTCACGCAACTGATTGTAGATTGCCAGCACAGGACTGTTAATTAATGTTAATGTCAAAAATGCATCTTTACATTCATTTGTTCATTCAAAGTTTTTGTTTTTTTTTTAAACTTGTAAGTGGTCTTGCTATTCTTGAAAAATTTTCTACAAACTTCCGAAAGTATGAAAACAACCCCAGGCATCATTCAACTCCCTCATAGTCTGTTGGCATGGGATATTCCGTTATGGATCTGATATGGTCATCATTAGGTCTGATACCCATTTTATTTATACGGTACCCTAAATAGTCTAATTCGCAGAATGCAAACTTGCATTTCTTTAGATTTAATCTTAACCCTGCTTTACTTAAAACTCCTAAAACATCAGTTAGTAGTTTCACATGTTCGTCAAATGATTCAGTTGCAACACTTATATCGTCTAGGTATACCACGATCTTTCCAGCATCAATAAAATCTCTCAAGACCTTGTTAATAAATCTTTGAAATACCGCACCTGCATTTTTTAGACCAAAGGGCATATAACAGTATTCGTACTGTCCTAAAGGGGTTACAAATGCTGTGTACTTAATGGAATCTTCATGCATTGGTACCTGATGAAAACTATTTTCTAAGTCAAGCGTTGAAAAAAATTTTTTGTTGCCTAGATAGTCTAAGCAGTCTTCAATTATTGGTAACGGGTAGTTGTCTTTTAAAGTGATTTTATTTAGCGCCCTATAGTCAACGCACATTCGTAAATCCCCATTTTTTCTTCTAACTAGCACAGCAGGTGAAGCATATGCTGAGTCACTAGGCCGAATAATACCCTTCTGTAAAAGTTCGTCTAATTTTAGTTTAACTTCCGAGCGTTCTTTGTGAGAAAGCCTCCTAGGACTACTATAAATAGGGACGTCATTGACTAATCTGATCCTCATGCAATAGTCTTCGAAATCAGATGTTTGGCTCAGAGTATTAAAGTACTGATCCTCTATTATTGATCTTAATAAAGTAACACATGTTTCTTCGAGTTCCTTATTTATATTTAAAATTTCATTATTTTCAACAGCGCCAAGTATTTTCAGTAAATCCTCACTACTCTCATTTTCTTCCACAATCTCTAAATCAACCGCATTTTTAGATTCGCATAAATCATTAAAAGAAATTAAAGTTTTCTCATCACGCGAAACTACTTCAGGTGAAGTGTATTTCTTAATATTATTAGATTCAAAAAAATCTTCATTACTACACAAGGCAAGGCATAGTTGGAGGCTTTGGATTCTGTAAAACATTCGTCGAAATAAGCGCATCTTGTATTTTATTGTCAATTTTTATTTTATTTAAATTCATTGTTTTAATATTTTTATAGCAACTAATTTTAATATCGCATAAGTGTATATTTAATTTTTTAAGTACGTCACGACCGATCAACAGCGGCACTATAGCTTCGTCATCTGGCAAAATAAATAAATCACAATTTACTTTATTGTTTCGAAACATTATATCACATTTCACACGACCGATCATACTTATGGATTTGTTTCCAACGCCACGAAAAGATAATTTATTTACATAAAAAATTGGCACTGCAAATGGCACATGAGATTTAACAGCTAATGGGACTTCCGGTATCGAATAAACAAAAAAAATTAACAATTACGATGCGCTTATCATTGTTTCTAAAGGCAACACTTACCGACTCAAATGCGTCCACACCCTATACATTTATGGCTCCTACCCCTTGTGCTGCATTCTTTTTTCTTGGACACGTTTGGTGATAATATCCGACCTCAGCGCAAATGAAGCAGGAGTTTGGTGGGCGCCGAGGCTTCTGACACTGACTTTGATAATGTCCATATTGTGAGCAATTGTAGCAGCGGACCTCCGTTTCAGCTACTTTGGCAACACTAACATCACTTTGCCTCTGCATCGTCTTATAAATTTTTTGACTTCTTGTTGTGCTGGAACCCATTCGACGATGGCGGTAGTCGTATCTGTCCATACGGCGAACTAGGTCTGCTTCGCTGTCCGTTCTAATCGACGGCGGATGGCTACACATTTCTCCTTATCTGAAAAAATGCCTGCGTAGTCTTCGAATTGCAGGAACCAACGGTCAATTTCTTGATTATCATCCCCCCTGAACATGGGAACAGCTGCATCTAGTTCAAGAAGATCTATTCGGCGTACTGTGGACTGACAAGCTTGGCCCTCTTCCAAAACGCGAATTCGTTCCTGCAGTTGCAAAATTTGCAAACGTGTTTGCAAAGTTTTAATCATTTCGTCAGCAGAGAGAGAGTCATTAGTTACTGGAGCTGTATTGGAAAATTTTTTTTTAGCTCCAGCACCGGTTGCACTGGCTGCAGGCATCTGGGCAGCAGCTTTTTTAGACATTAGGACAGCAGCATCTTCATACAGGACATCAGGCTCGGGTTCTTCTTCTTCATTACACCCTTTAACTGGCAAGGAACCTGAGGCTTCGGTTGTATTTAGCTGATCTGTCCCATCGGTTAAATTCTCAAAGGTTCCTTCGGCATCTGCATTTTCATTTTGCTGCGTTGAATATGGCACCATGCTATTCTCTTTCTTTTCTAATGAGTCCATTAAAATCCTTAACTGGCTCAAAGTAGCCGTAGGAGGAAAATCTATTCCAGCGGCCATCAATACGTTGGAAATAGTCTGACGTGAGGGTCTTAAATCCATCTCTCCGTTGTACCCCACACCTGATAATTGTAATGTTCTTTATTTTATATTTCTATTACAGAACGTGTTATTGGCTTCAATGCTTTTCGTCAAAAGGGGCAGAAAACCGGCAGGTTCGCATTTCTTTCTGTCAAAAATCAAGTGCATTAGCATGTTGCCATATTGTTAAAATATGACAGATGTTTTCTAGTGTTGCCATATGCAATCACTACAATTTATAAGATTATTTATTTTCCCATTAAGGGCTTCATTTATTATAATTTGTTTATTGTTATTCATGTTTAAATCTTCTAAATTTTTACTAACAATTTTAAAGTCTTTATGATCCGGGTTACAGGCAATATATTTCAATGCCGTCCTAATCAAATTAATACCTCTTTTATTACGAAAGTGATGTATAGGTTTAATATCCTGCAGGATGTTCACCGCTTGTTGCATTTCATGAATAAGGAAAGGGTAAAGAATGTGAGTTTTGTGGATGTGTTTGTCAACGTAAATTTGGATATGGTTTAGAAAGTCATCGTATCCGTTAAGATCTATCAAGTGTATTATCTTATATGTTCCGTCCTGCATTTTCGCCTTGCCATTATTTATGGTAATCAAATGGTTGGCTGTGTAATCCACAAACTGAACGTCCGCATTGCAGACGGCTATGCAAAGAAAGATCCTGTAATAAAGGTTAAAAGTTTTTTTAATATGTCTACTGTCGTATGTCCTTTTTATGAACTATCCTTCCGGATCAAGTTTTAATGGTCGTCTTATAATTTTCTGATACAATTTTCTTTTTAAATCTTGGAGAAATTTTATTACCTATTCTTCTATTAATCTTTACATAAATTTCATCTCCGTTACAATATGTTTTAACTGGTGTGATACGCTAGATCAATGGTTTGTTCCCTATTAATTTTTTCTTTATGTCTTGTCTTTCTTTAATTTATAAATTAGGGTCTATACCGACACGTCTCCCAAAAAATATTTCCACAGATTTTCTGCCTGTAGTTGAATATATAGAGTAATTATATTCTCTAACCAATCTTTCTAGTAACTCCTGAAAAGTGTTATGAGTTCTGTCCTTTTGAAGGCAGCGCATTATTTCCTGTAGAGTTGAATGGAATCTTTCAACTTGTCCATTCGAACAACTGGAATAGGGTTGTACACGGAAAATTTCAATACCAAATTCGTTTTCAATCAAAAAAGTTAATTGAATCTGATCTAAAAGATCTTTCGTTATCGAATATTACCTTCTCAGGTACGAAAGCAAAGAGAATATCTCTCAATGGTTGTTTAATGTCTTCGGCTGCTCTAGATTTTATAGGTTTTGCTACTGCATATTTTGAAAATTTGTCTAGAGCGGTTAAAACTAATTCTTTACCAGTTATAAAAATATCTAAATGGACAATTTGTCCCAGAAAACTTGGTATAGGAGTGGGTTGAAGTAATGGTTTTGTGGGGTGTCGGTTGTATTTATTTTCCATACAAACTTTACATTTTTTTATTTTTCTTTTTGTTTTTTGAGTCATGGAGGGGAAATAATACTTCTCTGTGATTTGATTTTTATTCTCCATACTATTTCTGTGCGCTCATTTATGCGTTCGTATGATTATATCTGTTTGCTCTTCTTCGTTACTTTCACGTGAGAAAACCTTACTTTGTAATTACTGAAATGAAGGGGATATAATTCTTGTATTTGTCCTTGTTTTAAGAAGCTAAAGTAGGTTATATTGGTTATAACTTGGTTCTGTCACAGTGTGCCTGTGATACGTTGGGAATATAATTTTTTAAAAATATTTGATTCGCTCTTATAGGGGTTTAATCGCTATGAATCAAATCGTGTGATGAACTTTCATCGCTATGCTGAGTAACCGTTAAGGTGTTTATTTGTGGAGGCCTAGATAAGAAATCGGCAACAACGTTTGCCGTGCAAGGTTTATAGTGAAGCTCATAGTTATATTCCTCTAAGATTGCTTTCCAACGCTTCATCTTGCTATTATTATTTTTGTTGCTTATCGCATAAGTTAGCGGTTGGTGATCTGTATATATGTTAACTTTTGCAGTACCATACAAATAGTTACGTAGGGCATTTAAGGCCCAACTTATGGCGAGCATATGCTTCTTCGGTTTTACTCAAGGTTCTTGATAAAAAGGTTATAGGTTTGTCTTTTTGTGCCAAAACAGCGCCAATTGCAAAGTTCGAAGCGTCTGTCGCAAGCGTGAACTCTTGATCAAAATCTGGGTAAGATAATATTAAGTCCTCGGAAGTGAGGCTTCTTTTTATTTTGTTAAATGCTTCAATGGCAGCAGTATCTAAATCAATTTTTATTTTTGAAGATTAGTTTTTCCCTATGTGACCCTCTTTTCCTCTTAAAAGTGTTGTCAATGGTTTAGCAATTTTCGCATAATTGCGAAAATGAACGCAGTTCTTTTATCGTTGTACGATATGGCATATTTTGAATTGCTTAAACTTTTTCTGGATTGGTTTTAATACCCTTTGATAATATTATAAAACCAAGGAATTCAACTGACTCTTGAAAAAAGTTACATTTGTCCAGTTGAATCTTCATATGTGCTTTTTTAATATGACCAAAATGTTGATCCTCTGTTTTACTGAAAATAATTATATCATCTATATATATATATATAACAAGTTCTGCCGATATAATCTCTCAATATATCGTCGAGTGCTCTCTGAAAAATTGAAGGAGCATTTTTGAGACCGAATGGCAGTCTCGTAAATTTATATTTTCCATTTATAATTGAGAATGCCGTTTTCTCAATATCAGATTCTTTTAACGGGATCTGATGGAAGCCGCTAAGAATTTTTTCCTTCCTAATTGCGCCAGGACCTCGTTGATTTCTAGAATCGGACACCTGTCCGCAATTGTGAGCATATTAAGCTTGCGGTAATCTATGACTACCCTGTATTGCTTTTTGCCAGCGGAGTCCAGTTTTTTCGGAACAATCCAGACTGGGGGATTGTAAGGGGACCGTGATGGTCTTATTATACCATCATCTAATAATTTTTTTTATCTGTGTTTCGACCTCGGTTTTCAATGCTACTGGGAAAGGATAAAATCTTGTATATACGGGTGTATCTGTTCTTGTCCGAATTTCACCTGCTACTTTAGTCGTATATGTCAGTCTTTCATCAGGTTCTGAAAGAAGCCCTGAAAAAGTTGAGAGAATTTTGTTCATTCTCCCCCTTTGCCTTAGAGTCATATGTTCGTCTTTTATATCAATCGAATTTACTGATAGGAAAGGTAATTGTTTTAAATAAGTTATCTTACCATTTTTAAGTTTCATATAATTTTGTTCTGTAAATATAACTCCTCCTAACTCCTTAAGTGTATCGTTGCCTACAATTGCCTCGAAAGCAGTCAATGAGGCTAACAGGATTTTGATGTCGCCTGCCACCGACTTCGCTAGAAAAGGATTTTTATTCCGAATTACTTTCCTTGCTAAATGGAGTTGCAAATAATTTTTGCTGGAGCCGGTATCCAATAGAAATTTTAATATTTGTCCGCTCTTCGCCTTGACTTCGAAATACGGGAGCGAGGAACTCATTAGACTAAAAAATGGAGGTCGTTTGTTTCTTCCAACATATCGTAGGAATTCTCGTCAGGCTTTCGAGGTGCTTCTTCACCTTGTATCGGTATCATGTTTATATGGTCATTCAAATGTATTCTCTTGCGCTGTTGTCCGTCTTTTGCCCTGAAAGCTACCTTGGTGTGGTTTGTTCAAGTAGTTTATATGTCTCGTCTGAACGGATCTATCAACATCCATTGGTTCCGGCCTAGGCTGAGGATTCGGTGCAGATGGACGTAGTGGCGCTGATTAGTAAAAATTTCTCCTATTATCGGTAGGTCGATTTGAAGAAAAATTATTCCAAGGATAAACCCTTGGTTGCGGCATGTATGCCAATTGGGGATGAAACATCTGTGCTCCAAGCTCGTTATGTTTACTTGGAGGCACAGGTTGATTAAATTTTTTTACAGTCATCTGCGTATTATGGGCGTAATTTTATCGAAAATTCTGGTTCTCAAGTTTGAGACACAGATGTAAGGCCTGAGGCAGGTCGACTGGCTCTCGTATTCCCAGTAATCTGGGCAAGTCACCCTTTAAGCCTCTTATAAAAGTGTCTAGCGCTTTTGCGCGATACGTTTGTGTTAATAAATTAAGGGATTCATTCATTCCCTACTTCCATGCATCCTATTTTATTTAGTATCACAGAGAGGTGTGAATAAACTCTCTGATAGAATTCCTGAACTATCTTATTTCCTTGGACTAAGGAGGTCATTTGGTACTCTAATGTACCTAGATCTCTCTATTGTCTGCTTAATGAAGTGTTAGGCATTTCGAAATTGCCTTCCACTCAAGTGGTGTGTTATAAGATTCTAAAGCAATGTCAGCGTTGCCGAGTCCCTTTAAGAGGTTCATAAATTTGAAGTATCCTGTCAACCGATTTTTTCCAGGAGTTAAACTCCCCTGGTTCGCCTGAATATTCCGCAGGCACCGGACTACGTCTGGAATTTTGTCCAGGTCGCATAATCTGTCCCTAAATGATGGGTCAATCGTTTGGTCGGTATATAGAGAAAAGTCTGAGTTTGGATTTAGTACATTTTGCACTTACTCTCTACCGTGTTAGTGAAAATAATTTCTGATCGTGCTTGCAATAGTTGCTGCTAACTGGTCTTGACCTAAAGATTGTTGTGAGGGAGGAGGTGGAGCATTCGGTGGGCCATGCGGCAGATTTATCACCGCGGGGCGTATTAAATTGTTTGGACTCGACATAATTTATAAACAAAATAGTAAAATCGTGATAAAATGCTTTTTAATTAATTGTTTTATTTTACAAGAGATGACACGTTTTGTGTTTTATTTTATTTAATCACTCAAAGATGAGTAATAATAAGATACAAAATAACTAATATATTATCTTACGCTAAAGTGATGAACATGGTTGATTGTTGATCTTGGTGATGGTTAGTTGATTCTTCCCTAAGTGGGTGTTGTAAGGAACTCTAGGTGATGTTGTTTATTTTTAAGATCCACTATTTTTATTTGTTTTTACATAAAGGATTTTTTTTCTTTAATATCTTTTGTTATTAATTTTTAATTTAAAACATTGTTTAAATTTTATAACTTTCTCTAAATTTCCACTTATTTTATTTTGTTCAATAAAAATAATGTCTTATAATTTTTAAGTTTGTCACAACAATTTTAATTAACTTGTTGGTTATAGGCTCTCATTTTATTTCAATTGGTTTAAATATGTTTACTCACAAAATTTAAGGGAACTTGAGTTCAATTAGTTTTTCACCACTAGTGGTTCAGGAAAAATATTAATAAAACAATTTTTATGTTTCTTCACGAAATTTTTTTTATTTTGGCTCTTAAGTTTACATTCATTTAAATTTTTATTTAATTTGCTTAAAAGTTATAGTTACACTTAAAATTTTTATTTAATTTTCTTAAGATTTTTTTCTACGACTATTATTTTTATTTTCAACAATTTTTAGTCACTGTTTTCATTATTTGTAATTATTTTTCGTCACTATTCTATTATTATTTTTAGTTTCAATTATTTTAAGTCACTGTTATATTTTTTTCATTTACAATTATTTTTATTTTCAATTATTTTTAGTCAGTGTTATTATTTTTATTTTCAATTGTTTTTCGTCACTGTTATATTTTTATTTTCAATTGTTTTTATTCACTCTTATATTAATTAACAATTATTTTTATTTTCATTTTTTTAGTCACTATTATTATTTTTATTTTCACTTTTTTTAAATTGACAATCTTATTTTCGATTGTTTTTCATGTTTCCGCGACCGGGCTTGAAGGCTGTGACATAAATCACACCCGTTTCTTTATGTACTAGGGAGCCTATTCAAGGCTTATTTTCGAAGGGCTTTTATCGGGGTCCCTGCTCGGGCGCCAGTACAATTTTGAATATTTACTTTAATAAAAAAAACTATTTTTATTAATAATATTCTTTATTGTTAAGCGCAACTCTGTACGTTGAGTTTCAGATAACACTAAAAACTAAAACTTATGTCTAACATCAACATCTTAAATATTATTCTAAGCTAAATTTGTCATGCATCCAATAATAAGCTTCTTTAGCAAAAATATGGGAACAAAGAAAAATCGCCAGATACTCTTCCAGGTTTCCATCAGCGTAGTTGGAAAAACGTCATCTGATGCTAAACACCATCACATGTAGGAACGTGTGAATTTATCTATTTCTACTACTTGCTTCTTATCTTATTCATGGAAACGTTTGGATTTTGTCTACTTCTTTTAGTTGCATCTTTTCTTATTCGTTTAAACATCTGTTACGTTAACTTACATCCGATTATATTAACTATTTTATTTATAATATTACATTTTTATACTTCTTATTATACCAAATAAAGTAATGGACATTCTGTCTAAAATTAAGGTATTTGTATATAACGGTTTAAAAAATACGGCCATATAGAACAAATTGCATTAATTTTGGGAATACCCTTTTCTTTCTAAATTCAAATTATAAGCTTCTTGTTATAGCGGACTTAGCAAAACATGACCCTTGTAAATTTTAGCTGTCTATCTATAATGGTTCAAAAGTCCGGCCACATACACCATATTATATAAACTATTGGGACACCCGTTTATTTCCAAATCCAAATTTTACTTTTTTGTTGTTGTTATAGAGGAGTTAGTAATACAGGTTCTTTGTAACTTTCAATTGTCTGTCTACA
This sequence comes from Gymnosoma rotundatum, assembly GCA_916610165.2. Lineage (NCBI taxonomy): Eukaryota > Metazoa > Arthropoda > Insecta > Diptera > Tachinidae > Gymnosoma > Gymnosoma rotundatum. The sequence continues at coordinate 61,425,613 of OU744339.1, forward strand.
ACTGTTTTGAAGTATGGTCATATACCAAATTAAATGAACTACTGGTGCACCCTTTAATTTATAATTTTAAATATTATCAGCTGTTACTATAACGGCCATAGCAATCGACAGTGCGTCAAATTTTCAAGCGCTTGTCTATAACGGTTTAAGAGATAGGCCTACATAAGTTAATCTTCATCAATTATGGGACACCCTTTAATTTCTAAATTCAAAACTTAAACTCGTTGATATAGCGAATTCAGCAGTACAGGTCCCTTATTAATTTCAGAGTTCTTTCTATAACGGTTAAAAAATACGTCCACACTCTTGAAATTACATCTACTATTTTATACTTGTTGTTATAGCGGTATTAACAATACAGGTTCGTTGTAAATTTCAAGCGTCTGTCCTTAACTGTTAAAAAGTATAGCAATGTACATAAAATTAAGTGAACTATTTGCGCACCCTTTGATTTATAATTTATAATATTAATACTCGTTACTATAACGGCCATAGCAGTCGACATTCTGTCCAATTTGCAAGCGTTTTTCTATAACGGATCAAAAGGTAGGCCCATATAAGTAAATCTTCATCAATTATGCGACACCCTTTAATTTCTAAATTCAAATTATAAACTCGTCGATATAGCGGATTTAGCAATACAGGTCCCTTTTAAGTTTCAGTGTTCTGTCTATAACGGTCCAAAAGTTTGGTCACATACACAAAATTACGTTAACTATTAGAACACCCTTTTATTTCCAACTCCAAATTTTATATTTGTTGTTATAGCGGACTTAGCAATACAGGTTCGTTGTAAATTTCAAGCGTCTGTCTACAACTGCTCAAAAGTATTGCAATATACATCAAATTAAATGAACTATTGGCGCACCCTTTAATTTAAAATTTGTAATATTAATACTTGTTACTACAACAGCCATAGAAATCGACATTCTGTCCAATTTGCAACCGTTTGTCTATAACGGTTCAAAAGATAGGCTCATATACAGTACTGTTCGAAACCTAAGCAACTTTTCCCCAGTAAATACTCATGGTCGTATATGTTCTCTTTAAATAGATTATTGAAAAATTTACTTTTTACTTATTGTTATACATATAGTCTACATACTAATAATAACAACAAAAAATACATTTTATGTCCTTGGAAGCAGATATAAAACAAAAACAAAATTAACTTAAAAATTCGCTGTTCGAAACCTAAGCAACTTTTACATGGTTGCATTTGTTGCAAAATATTAACTACAACAACAACAAAAATTTTAAACAAAAATTTTAGTCCCGTTATGATTGATATTGAAAAAAGTAATTTTGGTTGATTTTATCCATTAATTAGTACCAATTCTTTAGAAGTGCAACCATGACGCGAACACGTTATGGATCAGTTTTTAAGCTAAAGATTATTGAACTTTTTAATAACGGTAAATCCCAAATTGCTATAGCAAACCAATTAAATATTAATAAATCAATAGTTTCCCGACTTATAAAAAAGTATTAAGCTACTAAGAAAGTAGAGAAGGCCAATAGCGGTGGGCGACCTCGAAAAACTTCTGAGCGAACAGACCAGAAAATTTTCCGTCTAGTTAAAAAAATCCATTTATTTCGTCGAAAGGCATAGTAAATGAGCTTGAACTTCAGATTAGTTCTTCCACACTAAGAAAACGTTTATTGGAACAAAACTTAAGGAGCTTCATGCCATCTAAAAAGCCTATGCTGACTAAGAAGCATCTAAAACAGAGGTTTGTTTGATTGATTGCAACGTAGTCTCTGATTTTCTCAGCTTTTCGGTAGTTTTAGGTTGGATTTTGCTAGAGCACATATGGATTGGACTATATCCAAATAGCGAACTGTTTTGTTTAGTGATGAATCTAAATTTAACTTCCTAAACTCAGATAGAGTTTGCCACGTGAGAATACCAAAAGGAAAGCGGCTACATCCCCGGTACTCAAAAGCCACAATAAATCATGGGAGGGAAATGTGATGGCTTGGACTTGTTTTTCGGCAAGTGGTGTTAGTCTCTTTGTATAAATTCAAACAAAAATGGACCCTTTTGTTTACAGAGACATTTTAGCAACTCACATGCTTAACTATGCTAAGTGGAAAATGCCACTTCGATGGGTGTTTCAACATGACAATGACCCAAAACACTCATCGAAGTTAGTCAAGGATTGGTTGTTAGCTAATGGGGTTCAAGTTTTGGATTGGTCACCTCAATCGCCAGACTGGAATCCCATAGAGAACCTCTTTGAAATTTTAAAACGGAGAGTTGGAACTCGACGCTTTAAAAATAAACAGGAGTTGATGAACTGTCTAAAATCGGAGTGGGAAGCTATAACAACATCTATTCTATCGAATCTTATTGAACCTATGCCCAAAAGATGCGCTGAGGTCGTGAGAAATAAAGGATATCATACCAGATATTAAAAGTTGCTTAGGTTTTGAACAGCCAATTTTTAAGTTAATTTTGTTTTTATTTTATCATAACTTCCAAAGAAATGGTTTTTAATTTTTGTTGTTATTTTTAGATTATAGACACATTGTGTAGTAGGTAATAAAAAAATATTTTCTATAAATATATTTAAAGAAAAGATGAGTCTACTTAGTGGAAAAAAGTTGCTTAGGTTTCGAACAGTACTGTAAGTGAATCTTCATCAATTATGTGACATCCTTTAATTTCTAAATTCAAATTATAAACTCGTTGATACAGCGAATTTAGCAATACAGGTCCCTTTTAAGTTTCAGCGTTCTGTCTATAACGGTTCAAAATTTGGTCAGATACACAAAATTACGTTAACTATTGGTACACCCTTTAATTTCCAAATTAAAATTTTATATTTGTTGATATAGCGGACTTAGCAATACATGTTCGTTGTAAATTCCAAGCGTCTGTCTTTAACTGTTAAAAAGTATGGCAATATACATCAAATTAAATGAACTATTGGCACACCCTTTAATTTAAAATTCTTTATATTAATACTTGTTACTATAACGGCCATAGCAATCGACATTCTGTCCAATTTGCAAGCGTTTGTCTATAACGGTTCAAAAGATAGGTACATATAAGTAAATTTACATGAATTATGGGGGCAACCTTTAATTTTTAGATTTATTTCTGCATAATTTTTTGTTTTTGGGAGCCATAGTAATACGCAGTCATTTTAAATTTTACAGATTCGCCCTTTACAGTTCATAATACAAGTAAAAAATATGTATATTGTTTGGGGACACCCTTTAATTTTTAAGATTTTGAACTGTTTTCAAAACGGGTCCAATCTGTAAGCATAATCTATCATATTACAAAAATTTTCAAAATCGGATCAGAAATTACTGAGTTCTGGAGGCACAAATATAAAAAAGTAACATTCAGCCGAATTGTATAATGTCCTTCTTTTTTTGAAGTCGATTAAAAAACTACATTCAGTCGAATTGACAACCTCTTCTTTTTATTAGAGATGGTTAAAAATATACCAGTATGACTGCAAATACTGCGTCAAAACTAAACCTTGAAAGTTTTTTGTTTTATTTCATTGCAAGAAAACATAAAAGCATTTACGGTATCCTTTTCTGTTTTTAAGTTCTTATACTCAAAACAACACTCAAAGCACCAGCTAATGATGAGCTATAAAATCTTATAAAAGCGAAAAGATAAGTCATGCTGACTTTACTACCAATATATTTTAAACATGCCTAAAATATTTTTTTCCATAATTGCATTTAATTTAATTAATTAATAACAACAGAGAAATTTAACTATGTCAATTATTTGTTTATTAAATTTTTTGCATTCCGCGAAATGTATAGGGTTAATTTTATGTTTATGTATTTACACATATGCAAAAATCATGTTTCCAAATTCATTACCGAACTGAAAACTTTAAAAAGTCATACTAAACTAGTACAAAACCAACTAGTTAATATTACCATTTACATTAACATAAGGTCTTTTCAGTAACTAAAACTGTTACTACTTGTTGCTAATTGTTACCAAAACCTATTCACGAGAGTGTTGCGAAAAAAATTAAATTTTTTCATTAAAAGTAGCGTTTTGAAATTTTCCTTAAATAAACCGTAATTTAACGTAATGATATATAATTGTTTTTTTGACCTTTTGTTGTAAATGTAGTGAATAAAAATACATAAGTAGCTAAATTCACAACTTATATTTATTTCAACTTATATCAAATTGTAATTTAGACACACGTCTGAATTGGCTGGTTGTTAAGAATCGAGAGAGCTCAGAAAAAGCCGAAAAAGCTGTCTATACTAGTAGAACCTTTATGTCTGCGTTACCTATCCTCAATTGAACGAACAGCTGTATTTTAATATATATTCACAATAAAGAAAATATAAATATGACAAACGCAGCGTTTTAATAAATGCTCTATTAGTATTTAACACCTTTCCCTCTCAAAAACAAAAGTACATATATAAAACATTTTTTTTTATAAAAATGATATTGAAATACAATGTCATTTGAGTAAATATAGTAGTTCACAATGAATAGATATTTAAATATATGTACATGTATACTAAATTGTGATTTTTAACGTATTATATAAAATAGGGTATATATGTATGTATGAGAAAATAAGTTCATTAATATTATTAGTGATACATCAGCCTGTCTACAGGCTTACGGACCCTATTACTTTTTCTAACATTAACTTGGTTGTCCTCAAAAGCTGGACCGTTCGCCTGTATTTCTTCATTACATTCTAGTCTATTTTGTATACTTGTTTCTGAATTATTATTTACGGAAGTGCGGTGCTGCTCTTCAGAAGAATCACTCGGGTCTTTGTCATCAAAAATATGGCAACCTGCACTCAACATTTGATCAACGTGCCTATGGGCCGTTTTCCCATTATCAAGTTGAATTTTGTAATGCAACGCGCCTTGTCTTTCACTAACTTCTCCCAAGTTCCATTTTTCTTTATCAGTGTAATTTCTAACAGCAACTCTTTCCCCCTTCAAAAATTCCCTAGGCTTTATGTTATTATAAGTCATTTTGGGCTTAATTTCTTCTGGTAAAAGTAACGAAAATTTTGTACGAATCGGGTAATTAAACAAAATTTCTGATGGTGACTTTTTTGTAACTGGGTGCTCTGTTATACGGTAGTGAAATAAAATATTATACAACTTTGTTTCTAAAGGTACGGTCACAATAGTCAAACATTTGACTGAAATAGACAAATATTTATTTGCCGTAGTCTGACCACAAAATATTTATTAGAAGCAAATAACATCACAGCTAATTTTGGGCAAATAAAATTATTTGCCAGTAAACAAATATGTTTCTAATGTGAACATAGTGTGACCACTCGACGGCAAATATTTGACTCATTATTAGGCAAATAAATATTTGTTCTTACAAAGTTTTTGTAAGAAGAAACAGAGACAAATAACAGCTGTATCAACAATGTTGCCCAGTATTTAAATTAATTTATTAGGTTTCGGAAAAACTCGCTGATAATTTTAAACTTATATGTGTATTAAATAAAAACAAAATACTGTAAGCAATTAAAAATAAAATTATAGATAAAAAATAATAAAGTGCAATTTTCGGAAGAAATAGTAAATTAAAAAAGTTGTCGGGCCACATATTTTTCGAGTTAAATATCATCAAAGTATTTTATATATAATTTGGTATATTTCGATATGAATGGTGAAAAGTTTCAAAGTTGTATGTGAAAAAGATGTGGCATTGGGGATTATTAAATGTTCTTTTATAAATTTTTAGTAAAGTATTAGTTTAAAGTTGAGTCGCAAGAAATTTTATAACTTGAAAATTTGCGTTGCCGCTAAATTAAAGTTAAGTTAAAGTTGTAAATTATAAACTGTTATATATCTGCACATAAACCTATGATAAGGTTGAGATGCATTTGGTTTTAAAATGCCTATAGATAACTTTTAAATGAAGTTATATATGACAACAAGCAACATGCTTTCACTTTAAGAATCAATATCGATTAATTTATACTAAACAAGAATTAAGCACGCTTTAATTTAACCAACATAAATTAAACTTTAATTAAGATTTGCACAGTACCCACGCATTTTAACTGCTTAAAAAGACGAAAAAAGTCGGCTATGTGTAAAACAAAACCAAAATAATTCTTCTACCCCACTTGAAGCGTGGGAATAGAGGTAAGAGTCATTAGTGAATATCCATATTACCATCAGGGTACATATGCGATAACACTGCCCCCACTCCTACTGGGAAGCATCTGTCGATAAACTCAGTGGCCTATCTTTTTCGTAATGAACTAAAACTCTTTCCGAATTAATTTCTTTTTTTATAGCCAAGAAAGCGTTCTCACATTCTGATGTCCATTTAAAATTGTAATTTTTTCTTAATAATTTATGCAACGGTTCAAGAACATCAGAAAGATTTGGGAGAAATCTGTTGTAATAATTTACTAACCCTAATAAGGACCGAACCTCGGATACGTTTTCGGGGCGAGGAGCCATCATAATGTCCTCGATTTTACTTGTTGTCTTGTTAATCCCGTATTTATCTATCCTAAAACCACAGTATTCTATTGACTCTTTAAAATAATCAGATTTTTCTGAATTTATCCGTAACCCATACGAGCTTAACCGTGCAAATACGGTTTCTAATCTAGACAGATGAGTTTTATCATCAGGACCTGTAACGCAATTATCATCAATAAAAACTGCAACGCCCTCAATGCCAGCCAATATTTCCTCAATTTTCTTTTGCCACTTTGCTGGAGCACAACTCAAACCATACCAAAGGCGAGTGCATTTAAAGAGACCCAGGAAAGTAGACAATGTCAGTTTCTCTTGATCTTCATCCCTCACTTTCCACTGTAAATAAGCACGTCGAAGGTCAACCTTCAAAAATTTCTTACCACCACTCATTGCATGAAACAGTTCATCTATTGTGGGAAGGGGATGCTCGACAACAACCATAAATTTGTTTAAAGTGATTTTAAAATCACCGCAAATACGTATTTTTCCATTTGCCTTCACGATAGGTACAATAGGCGTAGCCCACTCACTATGATCTATTTTTTTAAGAACACCCTGCATTTCCAATTTCTTTTTTTAATGGTTCACGAAGAGCAAAAGGCACCGGTCGATTGACAAATATTGGTTTAGCTTCAGGTTTTAATTCAATTGACACAGGCTCACCTTTAATCTCCCCCACATTATCACTAAACAAAACACTATACTTTTTTAAAAGCAGTGACAATTCCTGTGGTATATTGGAACGTATTTGTATCTTGGGAGAAGTTAGTGAAGCACATTCTACATCTACGTTTAATTGATTACAATTATTTTCCATGTTCTTACCGTGTGATTTGTCGAATATCTTAATTATTGGTAAACCATTAAATGCAATTAGCCATTCTCTACCAAACAGAGGGTGTTTATCAGAATCCACAACATACAGTTTTAGTTTCTTCTTAATTGTTTCAGCAGTACTAGTATTCTGAAGGGCAACAACGACCTCCGCAACCCCTATAACATTTAAAAGAGAATTATTATATGTACTTAATTTAATGTTAGCATTTTTAATTGATAAGTATTTGAAAAGTTTACGAAATTCTTTAAAATTCATTACCGAAACGCTGGCGCCACTATCAATTTCTCTTTTAATTAATTTGTCTTCTACATATACTTTAACCCATAATTTGTTTGAATAATCGCTTTGACCTCTAAGCGTATTAATATAAACTGTTGGTTCTTTTTTGTTTTGGTCGTCGGCATTTTCTAATTGATTTAGTTGTTGTCTTTTATTTCGGTTTCTTTTCTTTAAACAAACTTTTTCAAGATGACCACGCAAATTGCAAAAATTGCAAACTGTATTTCTATGACAGCATACATTAGCAAGATGTGGCCCATTACAACGAAAACACTTTACTTGCTTCTTTACAAAATTGTTTTCTTAATTATGAACTTGTGGTTTTTGTGACCTAAATTTGTTGTTGTTTTTCCGATTAGTACCGTTTCTTAATGTAACGGTTTTGTTGTACCGTTCCCTTTTGCTTGAATTTACAACGTGTAACGAAGTCTTATGAATTGCTGTCTCATTAAGTTCAACGGAGTTATTCTGAGACATTTCTAAACTTGTAGCGGTTTCCAAAGCCCTTTCAAACGTCAGGTTCTTTGTCTCTAATAAGCGATCTTTAATTCGCTTATCTCTTATGCCACAAACAAATTGATTGCGCAATGCAGTCATCAAATATTGACCAAAATTGCAGTGGATTGCCATTTTTCGTAAAGTAGCTACGTAATCCCGAATAGTCTCACCTTCTAATTGTTCCCTATGGTGGAATTTATAGTACTCAGCTACCTCCAAAGGTTGGGGGTTGTAATGCTCTTTGAGAACTTTTACTAGATCCTCATATGTTTTACTTTCGGGCGCCTGTGGAGGAATTCCATCACAAAGTAAATGAAAGGTCTTTGGTCCTATATAATGCAGCAAATAATTCACTTTAATGGACGAATCTTTTATATTGAAAATAGTGAATGTTCCTTCCAATCGTTGAAGCCATCGTTCAAATCTGCTTTTTGTTTCATCGAAAAATTCTATCGCGAAATTTGAAGGCACTCCGCCGGCGTTGGTTGTTTCAGTAGGCAAACAAATTTAACAAATTTTTAGCACGTGTTAGCAGCTGGTAAAAACAGTAAGCCAAGTAAAACGTTTTTTCTGTTGTGTTATAATAGCACAGTTAAATTTAAGCAGCAAGGCACATAGAATTCGAGATGGAAGCTTCAACCGGGTGTATATTAATTATTCGCAGTCACAACCTTTAATCCCATCCTCGTCGCCAGTTGTTGTAAATGTAGTGAATAAAAATACACAAGTAGCTAAATTCACAACTTATATTTATTTCAACTTATATTAAATTGTAATTTAGACACACGTCTGAATTGGCTAGTTGTTAAGAATCGAGAGAGCTCAGAAAAAGCCAAAAAAGCTGCCTATACTAGTAGAACCTTTATGTCTGCGTTACCTATCCTCAATTGATCGAACAGCTGTATTTTAATATATATTCACAATAAAGAAAATCTAAATATGGCAAACGCAGCGTTTTAATAAATGCTCTATTAGTATTTAACACCTTTTTATATAATTTTCTTTTCTAATTTTTTAAGCACTAGGTCACTTTATAAATTATATAATTTTAACTTATATTTTCAATATTTCAAATAACTTTTTTTTTTTGAAAATTTTGTTTTTCAAATAATCTAATTTTTAATATTTTTTGTTTCCTGCTTCCTGATGATGCCACCCAAAATATAAATTAAAATCATTATATAATTAAAGACACGGAAATATTTTTTAACAATTTAATTTTTATAAAAACTTCGTGCTATTTTTATGTTTTTATTATCCCGATTAATTAATTACCGATATAGATTATTGAGGGTCAAAGCACGTCTCGATGGCCATTTCGTTATCGCTTACTTAACTCTTCAGGAAACTTCTGACAAATATTTGAAATAAACTAAAGATTTTTGTCCAAACAATAAAGCAAAGACAAAAATCAAAGTTTAAGCAAAAACAACAATAACCAACAGTAATTTTATTTTTCTTTCTCCCCTGTATACGGCTAAATTTTTTTCAGCTCTTTTATACAATTGAAAGAGGATGAAAAATGAAATATCAAAAACACTACGATAATTTATTTCTATGCACAGGCATTTTGCAATTTATTTATATAAAAGTTTTTATAAAATCATAATTTTTTATATATTCAGTGTAGTAAATTCTTTTGGAGCTCAATTTTTCACTGAAAGAGGTCAAACGTGGTATAACCTTAACTTTAACTAATTTTATTTCACTAATTTACCAGTTTTATTTATTTATTATTTATTAATTTTTTTAATTTACTAATTTTATTTCGCCACACCGTTACATTGTGGTCAATATTTTGAGATAGCGGCCAAAACTCCTTTTGGTTTTTGTTCTCCGATTTTAAAGCTACTAGACTCATATGAAAGTAGACAGTAGTAAACCTCGGGAGCCAAAAAATTAGAACTCTGTTTCAACTATTTCACTGAGAACAGGGTGGTCCAAAATGGGCTTTTTCAGAATTTAGTAAATTTATGATATTTTTAGGTAATTTTTAAAGTTTAAATGATCATAACTTGTTTGTTTTTCAAGATTTTTGGACGAAATAAATTTTGTGTTGTAACTTAACTTATTTCCTATTATTGGTAAAAAAAATTGAAGCTCTACTGTTTTAAGAACAATTTAAATATTTTTTTTAAAAAAGGTCAAATTTTTTCGGAAATTTCCTACTTCATAGAGCTCAACTCCTGTGAGTCAAGCTGAGTCAAAACACAAATTTACTATTTTGTAGTCCCAACTCTCCCCTGCATTCCTATATATACATGTCCATGCATCGGGACTGCACTTTTTGAACTACAGCAATTTTTCTTACCCAAGGTAGGATATTCGGTACAAATGCACGTCATATTTTTTGAGAAGTTATTTGTATGTGAAAGTGGCTATTATGCATATATTTTGATGAAATTTTGTACAAGAGTTCTTCTTGACTCAAAAAAATAATTCTATTGAAATTAGGAGAAGTTGGCCCATATTTGGACCTAGTCCTCATAGAAGGGTGTATCAAAATTTTGACAAAAATGACAATAGAACTCTCAAATTATGTGGTATCTGGCAATTCATTTGGAAAAGTTAAAAAATGATTTTATTGCCATCTAATATTACACAACTTAAATACCTGAAAATTGCAAATAAATTTAAAACCAATGGAAATGTGCCATCTAATATTACACAACTTAAATACCTGAAACTTGCAAATAAATTTAAAACCAATGGAAATAACTGGTAAAACCAAGTACCTGTTATATTATGTTTCAAAGAGGAAAAAAAGATCATGTTGAAACTTCGAGCAATAGTATATTAATCTATGCATTCATTTTTTTCTTCATTATTGTTTCAACAATGGCTAAATTCAGTTATAGTGTTCTATCTGATATATATTTTGAACGGAAAGATGAAAACGACATTATTTTACATATAATGAATAATCCATTCTTCAAAATATGCGTCAAACAAGAAATTAAAATTCATAACTTAAAAACAAAAAACTTTTTAAATACTTTAAGAAAACGGTACAATCAATGTTCCAGAAACAAAAAATTGTTTTACTCACGCAACCAAGAATGGCTAAGAAATAAACTTATTTTGAAAAAGCCATCAGTAACTACCACGGAAACTGGAAAAGGTGTTCGACCAGCAAAGCCAATTCATAATTGTAGTGAAAGATCACGAAGACGCAATCTTAAACATATCAATGAAGAAGTTTCTTGTAGCATCATAAAGGATTCATTTCTGCATCAAATTCAACCATCGAAAACTAAAAAGACTAAAATTGCTATCATTAAAAAAATAGTGGAAGCAAGCCCCAGACGCACAAAAAGGATTTTAGAAAGTATGTCGACACCAACTGAAGAAAATAAATTTACTCCAGAAAAAGCATTTGCACTATTTTTGTATTTGAAAATGACTAAAAACTAATATACAGAATTGCGGAAGCGAAACAATGAAAAAAATGTGGAATTTTTCCATCATATCGAGATATAGTTTCTGCCAAAAAAGATTGCTTACCTTCACCAACTGCTATTAGTGTAACTTCAAGTTCAGCAGAAATAAAATTGCAGGATCTTCTTGAACACACTGCAGAACGATTATTAAAGACATTTGATGCTGACTTTGCAGCATGAAGTTAATTTCTAAATGGGGATGTGATGGGTCCTCTGGCCAGAAACAATACAAAAAATGTAACGCGGAAAATTCGTCAGATGCCAATTTATTCATGATTTCTTTCGTTCCATTATGTTTAACAAAAACTTATATTGGTTCAGAGCCGTCAACTAGTAGAGCTGCAGAGATAGATGTATGGAAGAATGAAATTCCCTCGTCAACAAAATTTTGTAGACCAATAAAATTTGCTTACAAAAAAGAAACTAAACATGTCATACCTGAAGAAGTTGGCAAAATAAGAGATGAAATTAAAGAACTTCAACCAGAGATATTTGAATTTAATGACCAATGCATCAAAGTTACTTTGAAATGTCACTTACAATGATCGATGGAAAAGTTGCACAAGCTTTAACCGAAACAAAGTCTTCGTCAAGGTGCACCATATGCCAAAAAACATCAAGTCAATTCAGCCAACCACCAACACAAGTAGTTTTAATGAAGCATATGAATTTGGAATGTCACCTCTTCATGCTAGAATTCGTTTTATGGAGCATATTCTTAAATTGGGATACGATTTGGAATTTGGCCCGTTAGGCGAAACAGTGAGAAACAACAAAGAAAACTAGGAAAAAAGATATTCAAGAAAAATACCATGAGATAGGCCTTATAATTGACCAGCCAAAGCAAGGAGAAGGAAATTCCAATGATGAAAACACAGCAAGGAGTAGATTATGATTTAATACGACGATTCCAAATCATATTAGAAGTTATAGCATGTAACAAAAAGACAGATGCAAAAAAATTTTGTCAGTATGCTAATGAGACAGCACCCCTTTATAACCAAAAATATTCTTGAAGACATATGCCAACCACAGTTCGCAAAATTTTGTTCCATGGGGAACAAATAATTCAGCACAATATGCTTCCAATTGGAGATCTCTCAGAAGAAGCGCAAAAAAAATGGAACAAAGACTACAGATTCTTTCGCGAGCACAATACAAGAAAAATTTTTAGATATTGTACTAATGAAGATCTTATTAATATTTTGTTGTGCACATCAGACCCATATATGTCCAGTATTCGACAAAAATGGAAATCAACCTCATTAGAGTTAGATGAAGAACAACTACTGCAAAATGAAAATCAAAGCTATTTTGAAGAAATTTTTACTAATATTGTTTAATTAATACTAGTTTAAAGATTATAATTTGTTTCTAATTTTATTATAAATTTATATTAATACATTTAAATAAAATATTTGTGCACTTTAAATCAATAGTAAAAGTTTACTTAAAATTTTATCGATGTTGTGTTCTGTATATAATATATCCAAATGGTATTGATATTGTTGGGTATTTCAGTGTTATTTTTCAGTTTAATCCTCACAAGAATTAGCTTTCTTCCAAAAAAACCAACCTTTGGCCCCTGTGAATATTGAGACAAAATAAATGTCAGTGGCCAAATGTTGGTATTTTCTGACCAAAATTAAGTTTAGGAATAATAAGTAAGTATAGGTTGTAAATACGATTGAAGAAAATAAGAAATTATAAAAAAATTCCTATTTAAAATGTCAAAATATTCAACTTTTACATGGAAACTCAACAAAAAATTAAAATGCATTTTTAACTCTACATTACTAACGTTCTTATCAGTCGATTTTTACGTTTGAACACGCAAATTGAAGCTTAAGGTCCCTCCTATTGAACAAAACAAATTGCGTAAAAAATACCAATCCGGTCAAAAGTTATAGAGTTTTGACCGCTATCTCGCAAAATTGACCACTGTGCGTTGGGTGTAGGCTTGCCAGAGCCAATTTGCCAAAAAGCTTGACATTGCCCAAAAAAAAACTTGATTTTGAAAAAAAAAACTTGACAAATAAAAACACTCATACTATTGGTTTTTATTTAATTTTTTTATTTTTTTTTTGTTTTCATAAAAATTACGAGTATTAGAATAAAAACAAAAATATCATAAAATGTAAAAATAACAGAAACAATGTAAAAAAAACAAAAAACAATATAAAAATAAAAATTCAGTCGTTATATATTTTAGAGAAAACTTAGGCGTAATTAAAAAAAATATAGGTACTATCTTAAGAAAAAAATATAGGTCCTATTTATTTTGCCACATATATTTCGTATTCTTAGATACAGAATTAGTTAATTCTCTACCATCGGGTGTTGTTAAAAAATTTTGAAAGTTTTTGCAATCCTCATTAAAATTTATTCTTCGGCTTTTATTAGATCGAAGGGCATTCTATTCCTATCTTTGGTATATAAAAAATATGTATCATATTAGTCCTTAGTTGTATTGATAGTAAAAATATGCTCCCTAGATCTGTTTTTTAGAAATATAAACTTACTTTTTTAAGTATTATTACATATGTAGCTAGAATAAATTTGAGAAAGAAAGTTAACTTACAAAAAACATTGACAAAACACTTTTTCACTTGACACTTGACGCGCATTAAAAAACTTGACAATCAGGCCAAATCAGGCCCGTCTGGCAAAATTAGATTATTTGAAAAACAAAATTAAGTTGAAGTTATTTTTAAAAAATAAAAAAAAAAATGTTATTTGAAGTATTGAAAATGTAAATTAAATGTAAAAAATTAGAAATGAAAAAATAATAATATTAAAAACAAATTTGAGCCTTATTTACTTAAAACAACGTAAAATTAATGACAATTTTTTTATATTATGAAAAAATTGTACGATGCCAAAAACATTTTTTATTTGGAAAACATGCTACGAGAAACATTTTCGTGGCGGAAAATGTTGAGCAACATGCATCATTTCGCTTGAAAAATATGACAACCGTATCAATACTTCGATTAAGAAGAAATTTGTCTCTTAATTTCCTTTATGAAGAGCTGGATTTTGTTACAGAAAAATTATCAGTAGTTTTATGTTAAAATTTTAAGTAAATAAGAATCAAATTTTCTAATGACAGTTGTAATAACAGGTTATTTTTACATTAGTGTAGTAAATTCTATCGAAGCTCAATCTTTCAAAGAAAAAGGAAAAACGAATTTATTTAAAAAATCTCAGCCTAACAATTTTATTGAATATCGAGAGCATGCCCTTTCCCATGCCTAAATACACAGTTGCGCATTTTTCAACTTCATAATCTTGAACCAATTGAGACCCCCAAAATCTGATAGCCTATGATTAGCTAAAGTTTTTTTTTAATTCATTTTTGAAGTTTTCGACTGGGAGGTGGATTTTAGTACAATTTTCAAAAAACATGTACTGATTCTTAAGTCTATATCTCGCGAACTATTTGAAATATTGCATTTCTCTCTTCAGCAAATTTTTACCTCTCAATTAGGTCTAAAAATTTTGCCTTGAGATAAAATCAGATAAACAACAACATCTTACTCAAAATAGTAAAACTGCCAAAAAACGTAAAATTTCGTCATATATTTTTATTGTTGATGGGAAATATAAGGACACTTCAAATGTTTTAAAATAGATACTTAAAAATATTGATGATTTGGTTTCTAAATATACATGTATTGAACATTAGTCGTCGCTTTCGGAGCTAGTTTCATCATCTGAACACATGTTTGTGACCATTTCGCTAGTCTTATTTTCGTATGAAAATACTTTGTGGCTAGACCAGCATATTTCCCCAAGCATAGCATCTATTTGTTTCCCTTTGAACCGCTTATCCATCGGGATGGTTACTTGATGAAAGCGTTCACCTTGCTCGTCAGATTCCGTCGGCAATTGCTTTTCAAACTCTGCCAAATGATTATTTAAAAAGTGAAGTTTTAATGTCATGGTCACACCGATTTCTTGGTATGACTTAAGCATGTTTCTTGTTAGTACTCTCCATTCGTCGTCTCGATTTTTTCCTAAGACTCTTTCTATCACTGCCTTAAGTGCGTTCCAAGCAATAAAGTCGTTTCCATGCAAAACCATATTAAAATCTTCACTTTTTAGCAACTTTCGTATGTCTGGTCCATTAAGTACATCTGTTTTAAGCAAAAAAGAAACAATTACAAAAAATAAATATAAATTTTAACAAATTAGTTAAGAAGTACTTACCGGCTTTAATTTTTTGATCACTGAGTCTTGGGAAAATCTTCTTAAGGCACTGAAATACGTTGTCCTTATTTTTCGTTACCGTCTCTATAAACTTCTTCGTTATGCCCAACTTAATATGCAGTGGTGGCAACAATATGTCACTTATATTTTTTATTAGTGGCTCCGCTGTCATCTCTAAAGTTGCATCTTTCACTCCCGACTTTCGTTTTTCCCAAGTATGCGAGTAGTGATCTACTTTTGCTCGTGTGTCCCAACGGCACAGAAAGCAATAATACTTTGGCCAACCACCCTTTATGCCTTGCAAAATATTGACAACTTTAAGGTCGCAACAGATTTTCCATAAATGATCTGCGTATTTAAGGTCTCTTAGCAAAATTTCCATTGTTGCATAGCATTTATGCAGTAACACTGCTTTTAAGCTAGTGACTGAGCTGTCGATGAACAGTCGCCAGTCTTCAGCGATATATTCTATTCCCATTTCATTGACTAATCCTTTTATGTTGTTGCAGTAGGCATAAGATTTTATAATCAATTCGGTTCAGTACCGATAGTGGGGTACTCTCAATTTTTCTTATATAAAGTACAAAATAATGGATATTAGAATGAATTAGTTAAGCGCTAAATTAATAGCATTAAGCCTTCTGAGAATCAAAATCAATCGCAAACTGTGCTTGATTTCAGAATTTTTGGTATTGATCTTATACAAAAATTTTGTAAAAAATTTATCCAAACTAGGATTGA
This sequence comes from Gymnosoma rotundatum, assembly GCA_916610165.2. Taxonomy (NCBI): domain Eukaryota; kingdom Metazoa; phylum Arthropoda; class Insecta; order Diptera; family Tachinidae; genus Gymnosoma; species Gymnosoma rotundatum. The sequence continues at coordinate 61,442,107 of OU744339.1, forward strand.
TTTCAGAATTTTTCGGATTAATTTTATCTGAACCCGAAAAAGCAAGTCTAAAATTTGAATCAAAATCAGTAAATCCAAAATTTTGATCATATCAAAAATTTATCCTATGACTTCAACCTAAAAAGGTTCAAGGCAAAATAACTTCATTTGGAATGACACGCATAATGTTGTTGTTGATGTTTTTTTGATTTTATCTCAGGGGAAAATTTTTAGACCTAATAGAGAGGTAAAAATTTGCTGAAGAGAGAAATGCAATATTTCGAATAGTTCGCGAGATATAGACTTAAGAATCAGTACATGTTTTTTGAAAATTGTACTGAAATCCACCTCCCAGTCGAAAATTTCAAAAATGAATTAAAAAAAAAACTTAGCTAATAATTGAAAACCCAGCTAGGGTTTTTTTCTACCATCATAGGCTATCAGATTTTGGGGGTCTCAATTGGTTCAAGATTTTAGTACTGCACTGTGATATTATTATTGAGTCCTTGTTTATAAACTCATGAGTATCATCGGTACGAAATTTTATTGATACGTTTTTTTTTTCGTTTTGTTTTTATTTAGTAAATGAATTTGTTGCCTTGTTTTTCCCCTGAAATATGGAATAAAATTTTTACTATATTTATATGTAAGTTAATTACGTTTAATTACTATTTATTTAAGGACAATTTAAAAATGTAACTTTTAATGAAAAAATGTAACTTTCTTGAAGGAAAAGCGTAACTTTTACCTGTCTTTCCCTGACAACAATGGCGGAGACAGCCAGTTGCAGTAATATAAATAAAGCAGAAGCTGAAATCACGCTAAAATATGTACAGTATTGTTCGAAACCTAACCAACTTTTCCCCAGTAAATACTCATGGTCGTATATGTTCTCTTTAAATAGATTAAATTATTAATGTCCCTTTTATTTATTATTATACATATAGTCTACATACTAATAATAACAACAAAAAATACATTTTATGTCTTTGGAAGAATTTATAAAACAAAAACAAAATTAACTTAAAAATTCACTGTTCGAAACCTAAGCAACTTTTACATTGTGGCATTTGTTGCGAAATATTAACTAAAACAACAACAAAAATTTTAAACAAAAATTTTAGTCCCGTTATGATTGCTATTGAAAAAAATAATTTTGGTTGATTTTATGCATTAAGGTAGTATCAATTCTTTAGAAGTGCAACCATGATTTGAACACGTTATGGATCAGCTTTTAAGCTAAAGATTATTGAACTTTTAATTACGGTAAATCCCAAATTTCTATAGCAAACCAATTGAATATTAATAAATCAATAGTTTCCCGACTTATAAAAAAGTGTAAAGCTACTGGGAAAGTAGAGAAAGCCAATAGCAGTGGGCGACCTCGAAAAACTTCTGAGCGAATAGACGAGAAAATTTTCCATCTAGTTAAAAAAAATCCATTTATTTCGTCGAAAGACATAGTAATTGAGCTTGAACTTCAGATTAATTCTTCCACAGTAAAGAAACGTTTGTTGGAACAAAACTTAAGGAGCTTCATGCCATCTAAGAAGCCTATGCTGACTACGAAGCTTTTAAATGCTTGAGGTTTGTTTGATTAATTGCAACGTAGTCTCTGATTTTCTCGGCTCTTTGGTTGTTTAAGGTTGGATTTTGCTAGAGCACATATGGATTGGACTATATCCAAATGGAGAACTGTTTTGCTTAGTGATGAATCTAAATTTAACTTACTAAACTCAGATGGAGTTTGCCACGTGAGAAAACCAAAAGGAAAGCGGCTACATCCTCAGTACTCAAAAGCCACAATAAAGCATGGGGGTGGTAATGTGATAATTTGGACTTGTTTTTCGGCCAGTGGTGTTGGTCCCTTTGTAGAAATTCAAACAAAAATCGACCGTTTTGGTTACAGAAACATTTTAGCAACTCTCATGCTTAACTATGCTGAGTGGGAAATGCCACTTCGATGGGTGTTTCAATATGACAATGACCCAAAACACTCATTGAAGTTAGTCAAGGATTGGTTATCAGCTAATGAAGTTTAAGTTTTGGATTGGCCACCTCAATCGCTGGACTTGAATCCCATAGAGAACCTCTTTGGAATTTTAAAACGGAGAGTTGTAACTCGACGCTTTAAAAATAAACAGGAGTTGATGAACTGTCTAAAATCGGAGTGGGAAGCTATAACAACATCTATTTTATCGAATCTTATTGAAGATGCGCTGAGTTCGTAAGAAACAAAGGATATCATACCAAATATTAAAAGTTGCTTAGGTTTTGAACAGCGAATTTTTAAATTAATTTTGTTTTTATTTTATCATAACTTCCAAGGAAATGGAATTTAATTTTTGTTGTTATTTTTAGGTTATAGACACATTGTGTAGTAGTAAATAAAAAAAATGTTTTCTATAAATTTATTTAAGGAAAAGATATCAGTCTATTATTACTTAGTGGGAAAAAGTTGCTTAGGTTTCGAACAGTACTGTATGTGAGGACTTCGACGAAATTCAGTTTAGGAAAAAGAAAAATGTATGTCTTATGACCCCTTTTATAATTGTACCTACTTTCGACAAACACAGAGAATATGTCTACGTTGGTAGCACTTGATATATGTACATTTAATATAAATCGGGTAATTGAGCAATCATCTTTTCGTTTTAATATTATGTAATTAATTGTACCTTAGTAATATCTTAATTAAAATAAAAATTAATTAACACATATGCATATTTATCAACCTACAAAAGTAGAGATAGAAAAGTGGCGACGAAAAAAAGAAAATAAATTAAACGGGGGAAAAATTCAAAATGGATTCTGCTCAATTCGCAATTCTACTTGAAGCATTCAATCAAGCATTCCGTGATTTAATGAAAATTCTAACCTGCAAACACAACAGGAACAAAGTGCACAGCCAGTCAAGTGCTAATGCCTCCCTTTGAAAACCTAGACGAAAAAAGGGAAAACTTCAAACTTTACCATCAACGATTTGAAAATTATTTAATAATGAAAGGTGCTATTGCTAACAAAACACTGTGTCATTAAATTTTAATTGATTCAATTGAATCTACATACTTTAAGCTGTTGGTGTCATTAATTGCCCCAAAGACAATCAACGAAGTCAAATACGAAGATCTAATAACGAAACTGAAAGCTCAGTTATGCCGGAAAAAGAACATTCTGGTAAGTCAACATAGATTTTTGTCAACCTGACAAGGCGAAGAACAAACAGTAGCTGAATATGTGGCACTTTTGCGGCGAGATACAAATGATTGTGAATTTAAATCAAGTTGTAAATGCAGTGTAGACATAAAAAATATATTTCTAAGAGCACAATTCATACGTGGCATAAAAGATAATACAAATCGAGAGCAATTACTCTAATCAGAAGAAGTAGAATTCGATAAACCTGTAGAAAAGGCTTTATCGCTTGAAGCTACGAAAATAGATTGTCGAGAATAAAGTACAAGACGAATTGTCAACAGTGATGTGAACAAAATACAAGCCAGTACCTCAAGTAGCCGAAGAAGTCGTTCTAGTAATCTTTCTTAAAGATCACAACAATGCTCAAAGTCAAAATTAAATTTCAGCCAATTAGGAATAGAGAATATGTGCATAAGGTGTGGTAGAGACAAAAGGCCCAACTATAATGTGCATAATACAACTTAAGCAATCTTATACAACTGTGCAAATACATTAAATTAATTAAATAAACTATACTGTACATAAGATAACTTTTCGTCAAGTTTCGTTAAATTTCATTTCTTTATGCAAGGTACGAAACTGATCGCACTTTCCGTACGGAAACAGCTGATTGTGTTATACATTGATTAGGAAAAACTTTAACTAAGACCTAAATTGTTAACTTTTTAATTCAATAGCAAATGTAGAGAAAACAACATTTTTCTTTATGGCTAATTTTTTACAAATATAATATATTTAAACTAAATTCGTATTTATACACACATATGTATACGATATAAGCAATGAACATCGTTGCATTTTTTTAGTACGGTTGACTACAAACACATAACAGAAAATAACTTGTAATTATTTTTTTTACTTTTTCTTAGAAAATGAACCAAAATATGTAAATGTGTATGTGAATGTTATTAAATATATATTTTGTTCATTTAATAAAAATTATTTTTGGCAAAAGTTCGAATCAAACATAAATGTGCAACTGTGGCAAATAAGTTACTAAATTTATGTAGGTACATTATAGCCACATAAATTTCTTTAATAAGTTACCTAAGCATTTGACAGGCTTTTCGTTGGATTTTTGACATAAGCTAAAGCTAGCTTATGCACATTGTCCTAGGGGAACAAGAACAATATACTCTTGTTAATGGGGTTATATTTAAAAGTCAACGAGTCGTTATTCTAGCTAGCCTACAGCCTGCAATTCTTCAAGAATTACACCATACCCATACGGGTATAACAAAAATTAAACAAGTTTCGAGAAGATACTGCTATTGGAAAGGAATCGACCACGATATCGAAAAATTGGTAAGATCTTGTAAGTCCTGTGCTGAAGTTAAAAATAAGCCGTCAAAAGCCCCATGTCATCATTGGAAAGAACCAGGAGAAAATTGGGAAAGAATCAACATTGACTACCCTTTCAAGGACATAATTTTTTAATTGCCGTCGATTCAAAATGAAAATGGTCGGAGTTTAGGATCGCCTACAACACAAAATACGATAAATCTTTTAAATGAAATTTTATCTACTCATGGGTTCTCCTCAGTAATGGTCTCAGACAACGCTACAATTTTCGCCAGTGAACAATTCAAATGGTATTGAAATAAAAATGACATTTTTCAGAAATTTATTGCTTCAGGGCGCAACGTTTAAATACTAAAACGCAAATTTCATCTGAATCAGGTTCTCTCCGAGAGAAAGTTAACGAAATTTTTCAGAGTCATAGAGCAACGCCTCTCAACTGTGGAAAAAGTCCAGCAAAAGTTTATCTAAATAGGCGCAAAAGGATTAAACTAGATGCTTTAAAACCAACAATGAAATTTAAGTCTACGAATCCAATACCAAGCGTTCGTCAAATTAGCGTGGGAGAAAGAGTGCATGCTCTACATATTCGGAATAACAAAACAGTTTGGAAAACAGGCACGGTTCTTCAAAAGTACGGAGAACTCCATTTTTTACTAAAGCTTGATGATGGCCATAGACTTAAACGTTAATAGACCAACTTAAAAAGACAAAAATACTACAACGAACAGTACACTTTTCACCAGATATTGCTGATAACAATATCGAGTCGAATAATGCAACAAATCCGAAAAACAACTACCCCAAGACTATAGTCAATACATTCTCGAATACTCGAATCCTCAGATTCAGTTATATTCAGAATTTCAGGAAGCCCAGCAGCCTAGCAATACTGCACCAATAAACCCTTCAATTACACAACCTAGCCAGAACGAGAATACTCATAGGTCCATAAGGCAGAGAAAAAAGCCAAAATATCTCAGTAATTATGTTCTTGAATAAATTATAAAAAAAGCTGTTACATTATATTTCCAATATTCAGAATTATGTCTTAAAAGAATTAATAAGATCTCAATTAAGCGTGGGAGATTGTTATGACCCCATTTATAAATGTACCTACTTTCGACAAACACTGAGAATATGTCTACGTTGGTAGCACTGAAAATATGTACCAGAGACCTGCAACTTGTATAATCGAGCCGTCTTGTTCACAGTAATTGAATTTTATACACAAACACAAAATGCAACAATAAGTGGAAATCATTTTCAACATTAGACTCGAACAGATTTGTATTGAAACAAAAAAGTATCGTTAACAAGGAGTTATTTATTTGCTCAACGTCTTTATTGTACATGATCTGATTGGAGTTTTACCTAAAACAATCGAGCCACTTGAAAGTAAAAAAGCGCTATGCAGAAAAATATAAAAACAATAAGAAAAACTTACATATGTGCATTTTCTATCATATTAGCATTTTTTATTTCTAGCTTTAGAGGTGAAAACAAAATTTTATACATGTAAAATATTTTACAAGCAAACAAAATTTTTGATGAAATTATATTTACACATGTACTATTTACATAAATTTAAAAATATATATTGTGAAATTTTTTCTCCAAATACCTATAAATAATGAAATCCAAAGTATATAATTTGTTTTTTTTTCATTTTCAGACTTTATTTAAAAAAAAAAAGTATATATACATATATATACATATATATATATATATATATATATATATATATATATATATATATATATATATACTTATAACTAAAAAAAAGTAACATTTTATAAAAAATTACATTTTCATGAAAAAATTATTTATAAAACAATAAAAAGGACATAACAAAATCTTAATTAAAAAATATTTAAAAAAATTAATATAAAAAAGGAAAGATAAAACAAAATTAAGTAGCAATTCATGGTAAAAAAAGAACAAGTTCAACACTATATTTTACGGGCATTCAAAAAACGTTTGGATATTAAGCACAAAAATTTATTGAAAAATAATTTTAAAAATGTAAAAAAAAACGTTAAAACAACAAGAGAAGAAAACATCGAGTAGAAAATTAATTTACAACTGAATAAAACACTTGTTTCGCTAACAACAAGTTTGCTTTGATGCAAAAATAGATTCAAACCTTAAATGACACTGTCAGAACATTCATGTTCGCACAAAATGACGAGTACATAAAATGAATGTTTTAAACGAGCGGTTGATTCAACAAGTGTTTTTTGCTTTTGAACAAAAACGATTCGAGTCATAAAAAACTAAGTGCTTGTTTAAGTAGACTCGAAAATTACGCAACCGAAACCGATCTCTGATATGTACATTCAATATAAATCGTGTATCGGGGATTTTACACTTCCATACATCTATGAGGAACGCTTGGAAGATGTTGAAAATTAAAAAAAGTCGTTTACATTTGCAACATCTTTCATTTTTCATCTATTTAATAAAATGGAGCTAACAAAATTTACAATATTTGGTTTAATTATTGCTGTTAAAGAATTAGCAGAAGTTATGCTAGATAACGAATAAGATATTCCAAATAGAAGTTAGAATTTTTTAAAGAGAAATAGCTAAGACAACGTTTGCATTGTTTTTTCAAAGCGGCTTTTATACAAAACCATTTAGAAAATTTTTATTTTTTTATTTTTAGTTTTTTGCAATTGTTTGAAACTATCTTCAATGTTTTATTGATTCTAATAGCAGCCCACGACTTTTAATTAAATATGTGGACGACCTTTTTGCGATTGTAAAGGAACACAAAATTTAAGAAACGTTGAAGCAGCTAAATTCTTTCCATCACAGAATAAAATTTGCAATTGAAATAGAAAATAATGGACGAATACCGTATTTAGACACAATGGTGATAAGAAAAGGAAATTTAATAAAAGTAGATTGGTATCAAAAACCAACATCGTCGGGGAGACTAGTAAACTTTTATTCATACCAACCCAGGAACGTAATTATGAAATCAGCCAGCAACTTTATTAGAAGGATACTGACAGTTAGTGATCAACGATTTCACAAAGAAAATATAGAAAAAATAAAAATTATACCAAGGAGAAATGATTATCCAAAAAACTTTGTTGAGCGCCTCATAAATATAAATAAAAAAAAAAGAAAATTACAAAGGAAATGACTCAAAAATCATACAAATCTGTATTATATGTACCGCAATTAACGGAGAGAATGAAAAATCGAAGATATACAACAAGGAGAAGTTTAAAATAGCACCGTCATCGTGGAATACTTTGAGACGATTGTTTACTAATACAAAGAACAAAATAGACAAAATGGACAAGTCAAATTTAATGTATAAAATAGAATGCAACGGGAATGAAACCAATAAACGTGAAAAAGTGTATATTGGCACAACTAAAAATAAACTTAAGACACGAATTGCGAGACATAAATCTGATACTAGATGCAGAAATAATATAAAAATACAAAAAACTGCCCTCATGACCCACTGTGCTGATAGAAGTCATATGCCTAATTTTGACAATGTTAAGATATTACAGAGAGAAGAGAATTGTAACAAACAGTACACATTGGAAATGCTGCATATAGTTAGTACACATCAAGAAAAGAGAATGAATTAGAAGTCTGATATTGAGAACTGCGCTCAAATTTATAGACATATAATAAATAAAGATAAGCTAAGAAACAATTAGTACAATTGAAAACATTATAGAGATAAGTGGAAGTTTAATGTTTTGAATATTGTTACTGTAAGCTATATTTGTTGTTTGTTTGTGTTTTAAAATTTAGGTTCAATTTTATATGTGGTTATTTGTGTAATTTATGGCAATTGTTAAACTTTATGTTTTTAAATAATATACATTTAGATACTTTCCTGAAGATGTCATCCGATGGATGACGAAATATCGAAACTAATAAAAGGAAAATAATATTTTATTAAATTTGACCTTAAGCTCGAATATTACAAATAAATTATTGAGTGATTTTTATTTAAAGTTTTTAGATTTAAATAGAATTAAAATTGAGTATGATGTTGCTCATTTCTTTTTTTTCGGCTATGAACAAATCTGTACATAAAGGTAATGTATAAAGAAAATAGTTGCTTTAGAAATTAGAAATTATCTTTTCGTTACAAACTTCGCAATTGCTGATGTAATATTTTCCGCCGGCATGGAAAAATCTGCAGGTATGTTTGTTGCATCTGGCTGCGGGCGGGTTTCAGTCTGATCAATATTCCAACTTTCATTAATAAGGTTGTTATTGGCGTTTAAAAAGTTGTTAAGAATACGGCAACACATAATAATTTTACTGTTGTATTTTAAATGATTGTCTAAGCCTTTTTCTATATGTCGGAATCTACCCTTTAGATGTCCAAATGCATTTTCAACTACACGCCTTGCTTTTGATAAATTGTAATTAAACATTTGTTGTTCTGTTCATAACTCTGCTTCATAACTGTTCGTAAAAATTTGAATGCAGAGTCCCCTATAAGGACTCTGTTACATATTTGTACGGATTTTTCTGTGCGATAATTCCATCATTTTACTGAATTGAGACTGTTGATAAATTTGTGAGTCATTGCAACGTCCTGTGCAACAGACATTGACGTTAAGAAATCTATAACTAACTTGAAAATTATTATATTGAAAAAACTTTGTAACTCCAAAACTTACCGATAGTCTACCAATGCAAATAAAACTGTTGAGTACCATCCCTTGTAGTTGTAATGCAGCTGGTGGCTTAATTTTAATATGACATCCATCTGTTTAAATAAATGTACATACAAACATATGCGTATGTTAATTTTTGTTTAAATAAAATTTATTTTAATATAAAAGGTCTGTTGCTAGCGAGTTAATAAGTGCGAAAAAATTTTTTTTACTTAACAGACCTAAAATTATTAGCTTACCAATTGCTCCTAAGCACTGAGGAAATCCCAATTCATTGAAACCCTGAACGCACTCTTGTTCTTTAAAAGCTTTTAAAAAGTCCTTAGCAAGAAAATCTTTAGCTAGATTTTCAATAACTGCCTTACAAAAGTCAGGTAAAATATTGCAAACACTACTTGTGGTAACTCCAAAAAGCCTTGTGTTTTCCTAGAAATATTTCCTCGAAAATATTTGAAATTAAAAAAACGGGGATTGGTTTTTATAAAATGGGATTTTATTATTTAATTTTTTATTATATTTTTGTTTGGGGGTTTTTTCGTTAAATTGTACGTACCGTACGCTTCGGGTTTACAAAGGTAAGTGTCTATACATAAATAAAGTATATAACAATTATGCGCCAATAATTTAACGACTACTGTGTAGAAACGTCCGTTGAACAATAATGCAAGACGTTCACACTATGCGCGTAAACATCCCGCCCCCTTGCAATACTGCAACAAGGGTGGCTAAGGATAAAGCACGGTAAGTTACCACCTGAAAACAGAGTAAATAAAAAGCACAAGTTCTTTTATCAAAAATAAGTTTATTTGTGTTTTTACAATTCATAATTAAAATAAACGGGATAAAAAAATAACAAAATGAAAAGAAAACCGTGCCGTGGGTAGTCTCAAATGATACGTCCGGACATCACGTTAATCACGATGGTCGCGGGCTGGTTACTCCCAGACAACTGCGGGTTGTGTAGTTGTTGTTGTTGGGATGATTGTTGTTGTTGGTGGTGGCAGCATAGTGTGTGGGTTGTCCGCTTACTTTGGCGGAACGCCTTTTACGCCTACGCCTTCCCTTTGTCGCCTTACGGGTATCAGAGCTGTCGCTGGGATGCGTTGAGGTCCTTCCGAAGGTTAGCTTGCCTTTTATGCCTGTCAAGGAGGGTATGGTGCTCCGCTTTGCACTCCAAACACCGCTCGCGGCTCGTACACTTGTCTTTCATGTGAGAGTGCGCGAGACAGTTAAAGCAGTAACGAAACTTCTTGACTGCTTCACATCGCTCCCCCGCAGGCATTTTGCGAAACTTCGGACATTTTCTCAACGCATGCTCGCTCTTACAAATGTGGCAGTCCCGTAGAATTTCGTCGCGTGGAGACTTAACCTCTGTGGTTGGACCATCCACCGGCTTGCGGTATACTTCAAGGCGACGTGGTGCAGTTGAGATTTTGCTAGAGTAAAAAGAGAGAGAGAATTAGCAGGTTTCAGAACTAGGCAAGAGAACAAACTTCACAATAGGCCGAGTAAAAGTGCTGGAAGCTGTTCTCAAGTCCGCAGTGCGGACTTTCGAGTCATGCCCTATGTATGTCTTCTCTATTCGACCTAGTCGCCACTCATTTAGAGGTAAATTGTCCTGTCGAATAACTATTAAATCTCCTACTTCAAAGTCCCTTTGAGAAAATTTCCACTTCACCCTATGGTGTAGTTCTTTGGGATATTCCTCTTTCTACCTCTGTGCGAAATAGTGGTGCAGAACTTTGAGTTTTTGCCATCTATTGGCTACACTCAATTTTAGATCGAAATGATCGGGTTCACGGGGTGTTAGCAGCGGTGCTCCAATCAAAAAATGACCTGGTGTTAACGGGACTAAATTAGACGGGTTTTCTGACAATGCAGTCAGCGGTCTTGAATTCAGGCATGCTTCTATACGGGTGAACATTGTTGTAAACTCCTCAAATGTAAATTTCTGAACTCCAGAAATTTTCCGTAAATGAGTCTTCACACTCTTTACGCCGGCTTCCCATAAGCCACTCATTTGAGGAGCTCCTGGGGGTATAAAATGCCATTCAATGAGCTGAACACTATTTCGCACAAGAATCTTGCTTTTAAGATCAGATAAAAACTGTTTCTGATCAACCTTTATTAAGTTAGATGCTCCAACAAATGCAGTGCCGTTATCTGAGTATAAATGGGCAGGACAGCCACGACGAGAGAAAAAACGGGCAAAAGCTGCAAGGAACGTTTCTGTCGACATATCACCTGTTGCTTCTAAATGAATAGCCTTTGTTACAAAGCAAACGAAAACATAACCTTTGGTAACTCGGCAACCGTGACCAATGTATGACTTTATTTCGAATGGGCCGGCAAAATCTAAGCCGGTGTGGGTAAATGGTCTAGAAAGAAACGAGAGTTCTGGGGGTAATGCAGCCATAATTTGTTGACCGGTCTTTTTCCTATAAATTGTACATACTTTTAATTATGAATTACTGTACGAATTAGATTTTTAAGCTTGGGGACCCAAAATTCACTTCGAACTATTCGAAGCATTAGAGAATGTCCGCCATGAACAGAGCATTTATGAATATGTTCAATAAATAAACAAGTAAAGTGGGCTGAATATGGTAAAATTCTAGGATAACGCTCATCATATGTCAGTCCGGCTGAATTATCCAGTCTGCCATTGATTCTGACAAAGCCATTGGAGTCGATAAAGAGGTTTAACGTAAGTAGATTGCTCTTTGAAGAAGTATGTCATACGGATGTTCAACCTGAGCAGAAAATGATTGAACTTCTTAATGTTGATGATCAATGGGTGCCTGTCGTGGCCAACACTCTCGAGATTGTCAACCAGGGCAATGCCACCATAAAGAATTATTGACTAAGTCACGAGCGAGGGTTCCACGATTTGCCAAATCGGCGGGGTTGTCCTTAGAGTCTACATGAGACCAAGTCTCATTACTAACTTTACTCAAAATTAAGGCTACTCTATTTTTTACAAAGGTTGGCCAATGGCAAGGGGGTTGTATGAAAACAATACGAGTAGTAGAATCTGTCCACAAAAAAATCTTTCTCTTATCTAGATTTAATTGACTGCATAACGATTCTACCATGTTCGCCATCAAAGCCGCTCCGCATGATTCTAAACGGGGTAATGTTACAGTTTTCACAGGAGCTACCATTGTTTTTGACGCGAGTAAATGCGCCGTGATATCTATAGAAGAAATGTTCCGCAAGTAAAGGGCTGCGTCATATGCCTTTTCCGAGGCTTCACAAAAAGCATGAAGTTCAATTTCATTTTCGGGTAGAAAATTAACCCATCTTGGAATGTTAATTTTCTCTATATTAGGGTAATCGGTCGAAAATGATCGCCATTGCATTGTTAAGGGTTTTAAACTTTCGTCCCAATCTGTCTTGTCTTTCCAAATTTGTTGCATTATAATTTTTGCTGCAATAATTTTTGGAGAGAGCCAACCGGCAAGGTCAAATAACCGTGCTATTTCAGACAAGACCGCACGTTTCGTGACAAGATACCGGCGTTGCTGCGAAACGAATTTAAAATAGAAGCTATCATTTGTAGCATTCCACCGCAAGCCGAGGGTTTTTGTGTTACTAGCATCCGAAAACTTTAAGAAGTCTGCATCAAGCAGATTCTCATTGGGTAAATCTTTTAAGAGGCGTAAATGATTGGCCGTCCATTTCCGTAAAACAAAACCAGCTGAGCCAAGAACTTGGGTTAGTTCATTACGTATCTTAAGAGCGTCATCTAGCTCATAAGAGCCAGCTAGTACGTCATCAAAATATATTTGGGTTTTCAAAATTTCAGATGCTGCAGGACTTCGGGTTTCACAATCATCTGCTAATTGTAAAAGAGTACGAATAGCTAAATACGGCGCACAATTCACTCTGAATGAGACCGTATTCAGTTCATAGTCCATAACTTCAGATTCGGGGTTTTAACGAAACAACACTCGTACTAATATCTGGCGATACATTTTCTCAATATAACGGAAGAGCCGCCATCGCAAAATCAAAATGGTAAGATCTGCTTGTAAAACAGGTACGGAGTATAATACATTATTGAGGCTTACACCGTTGGAAGACGGGTTTGAAGCATTAAATACCACACGGAGTTTGGTGGTAACACTGTCTGGCTTAAAAACAGCGTGGTGGGGTGAATAATAATAATTGGTCGCATCCTTATCTGGTACCTGTACAGCTTTTATATAAATGGGCAGGACAGCCACGACGAGAGAAAAAACGGGCAAAAGCTGCAAGGAACGTTTCTGTCGACATATCACCTGTTGCTTCTAAATGAATAGCCTTTGTTACAAAGCAAACGAAAACATAACCTTTGGTAACTCGGCAACCGCGACCAATGTATGACTTTATGTCGAATGGGCCGGCAAAATCTAAGCCGGTGTGGGTAAATGGTCTAGAAAGAAACGAGCGTTCTGGGGGTAATGCAGCCATAATTTGTTGACCGGTCTTTTTCCTATAAATTGTACATACTTTTAATTATGAATTACTGTACGAATTAGATTTTTAAGCTTGGGGACCCAAAATTCACTTCGAACTATTCGAAGCATTAGAGAATGTCCGCCATGAACAGAGCATTTATGAATATGTTCAATAAATAAACAAGTAAAGCGGGCTGAATATGGTAAAATTCTAGGATAACGCTCATCATATGTCAGTCCGGCTGAATTATCCAGTCTGCCATTGATTCTGACAAAGCCATTGGAGTCGATAAAGAGGTTTAACGTAAGTAGATTGCTCTTTGAAGAAGTATGTCATACGGATGTTCAACCTGAGCAGAAAATGATTGAACTTCTTAATGTTGATGATCAATGGGTGCCTGTCGTGGCCAACACTCTCGAGATTGTCAACCAGGGCAATGCCACCATAAAGAATTATTGACTAAGTCACGAGCGAGGGTTCCACGATTTGCCAAATCGGCGGGGTTGTCCTTAGAGTCTACATGAGACCAAGTCTCATTACTAACTTTACTCAAAATTAAGGCTACTCTATTTTTTACAAAGGTTGGCCAATGGCAAGGGGGTTGTATGAAAACAATACGAGTAGTAGAATCTGTCCACAAAAAATCTTTCTCTTATCTAGATTTAATTGACTGCATAACGATTCTACCATGTTCGCCATCAAAGCCGCTCTGCATAATTCTAAACGGGGTAATGTTACAGTTTTCACAGGAGCTACCATTGTTTTTGACGCGAGTAAATGCGCCGTGATATCTATAGAAGAAATGTTCCGCAAGTAAAGGGCTGCGTCATATGCCTTTTCCGAGGCATCACAAAAAGCATGAAGTTCAATTTCATTTTCGGGTAGAAAATTAACCCATCTTGGAATGTTAATTTTCTCTATATTAGGGTAATCGGTCGAAAATGATCGCCATTGCATTGTTAAGGGTTTTAAACTTTCGTCCCAATCTGTCTTGTCTTTCCAAATTTGTTGCATTATAATTTTTGCTGCAATAATTTTTGGAGAGAGCCAACCGGCAAGGTCAAATAACCGTGCTATTTCAGACAAGACCGCACGTTTCGTGACAAGATACCGGCGTTGCTGCGAAACGAATTTAAAATAGAAGCTATCATTTGTAGCATTCCACCGCAAGCCGAGGGTTTTTGTGTTACTAGCATCCGAAAACTTTAAGAAGTCTGCATCAAGCAGATTCTCATTGGGTAAATCTTTTAAGAGGCGTAAATGATTGGCCGTCCATTTCCGTAAAACAAAACCAGCTGAGCCAAGAACTTGGGTTAGTTCATTACGTATCTTAAGAGCGTCATCTAGCTCATAAGAGCCAGCTAGTACGTCATCAAAATACATTTGGGTTTTCAAAATTTCAGATGCTGCAGGACTTCGGGTTTCACAATCATCTGCTAATTGTAAAAGAGTACGAATAGCTAAATACGGCGCACAATTCACTCTGAATGAGACCGTATTCAGTTCATAGTCCATAACTTCAGATTCGGGGTTTTAACGAAACAACACTCGTACTAATATCTGGCGATACATTTTCTCAATATAACGGAAGAGCCGCCATCGCAAAATCAAAATGGTAAGATGCTTGTAAAACAGGTACGGAGTATAATACATTATTGAGGCTTACACCGTTGGAAGACGGGTTTGAAGCATTAAATACCACACGGAGTTTGGTGGTAACACTGTCTGGCTTAAAAACAGCGTGGTGGGGTGAATAATAATAATAGGTCGCATCCTTATCTGGTACCTGTACAGCTTTTATATGTCCCATCTCAAAATATTCGCTAATCACCTTATCATATTGCGATCTTATTTCGGGGTCTTTTACTAGTCGGGTTTCATTTCGCATAAACTGAATTAAGGAGTTAGTTCTAGAAGCTCCCAATGATAATTCATTTGAAAACTCGCGACGAAATGGGAGTGATACTACAAAGCGACCATCGGGGTTTCTATATGTGGTATTACGATTATTATTATTATTATTATTATTATTATTATTATTATTATTATTATTATTATCATTATTATTATTATTATTATCATTATTATTATTATTATTATTATTATTATTATTATTATTATTATTATTATTATTATTATTATTATCATTATTATTATTATTATTATTATTATTATTATTATTATTATTTTTTTTTTTTTTTTTTTTTTTTAATTTTTACCCTGACCAGGATTCGAACCATCGATTTTATAAATTAATGAAATTTAACTTTATTTTCGGCTTTTGGTTCTTTTTTAATTAATTTTCTAAACATTTTTAGAAAGAAAAATTATTTACAAATGTATGCGGACGTTTTCCAAAGAAAACAAGAAAAATTAGACGCTAGCAGAATGAAATTCAGCATTTTCTGGACCGCCACATCCTTCATCAGCATTCTTTGCATCTATCTACCTTATGTTATGTACATCGTAAACATCATCTATTTAACCAACTAATCTTAATGTTAATTTGGTGAGACGAAGTTCACACACAACTTAAAGCTTTTCTTTGTCATTCTCTTTGTAACTCGTCTTGTACATTTGTTGTTTGTATTATTATTATTATTATTATTATTATTATCATTATTATTATTATTATTATTATTATTATTATTATTATATCATTTTTTTTGTTTTGGTGGGCGAGGTAGGTTTTAAAATACATTCCCATACACAGCGACCGTCGTGAGCTGCGTCATGTGGTGTTTACTCCACTAAAACAATCCCTCCTCCTCTCCTGGGAAAACTCCCTTCCCGGAACCGCTTTCTGCATTACTTCGGGAAGGGCCCAGAACGACATCCTACAAAAGGATCACTTTTCTACTCTTCCACGTCTGGGACCATCATATTTTGTAGCTAGCATCATGCTATTGGTTCGTCTTCTTATGTCTCTGGTCGGGGGGCCTCGATTTGCGATTCGTCGAGGTCTATCTTCTTTTTCCGAAGGATGCACTCGCAGTACCTTTTCACAGCATTCCATCCGTTCTCACACTCGAGCATTTTGTCAACTATGTCGGTGGGGGCAAATTCCCTAATCTGCTCCCGCAGTAGATGCAACCAAGGTCATCTACCTTCCCCATGCGGTATAGATACTTTCGGAAGTATCAGTGACCCGAGAGAAACTGGGTCAGGAAGTAGTTAACTTTCCCAAAATTCTTCTGTGACCATCCTTCCACTACGGGATGAGGGTCGCCGTCCATCTTCCGACCTCCTCCGCAGTCCATCTGTCCTGCCATCGCTCGATTGACCGCAAATTTCGCTCGCTACTTCCAGCACTGTCCTCCCTTGTGTCATGCCTCCTTCCGGTCACGGGCCAAGAGGTCGACGGGTATTTCCCCACTAAGTACGAAGACTGACGCTCCCGAGTCAATGTGGTAGGCCGATGCAACCCTGAGTGCGGCTGTGCGCTGTACTGCTTCCAGTGCCTTGCGCTTGCCCTTCGATCTTAGCGCATCTCCCCAAATTTCACTGCCATACAACAGTATGGAGTTTGTTGTCGCCATGATCAACTTTCTTTTACTCTGCGTACGGCCGCCAATATTCGCCATCAGTCTGTTCAGCATACCCGTCACCCTTGCTGCCTTGTTGGCCACGTACTGTACCTGGGCCCAGTAATTGAGCCTACAGTCCAGTCTCAAGCCCAAGCACTTCACCACAGGAATTGTAAACTCTCAGCATTTCATCTGGTCGATTCTCAGCCAGTAGTCCTATTACCTCAGCTGGTACTCCATCCGGTTCAGCATGAGCAAAAGAGCTGCTGTTTTGGCTCAATACGCAGAGTAAAAGAACCAAAAATAAAATTGAATGCGCATTGCTCAAAGAGCAGAGCATGAAAAGTGGGAGCAAGCGCAATGCGCTTACGCATAGTTTGAAAAAGAGTGCGCAAAGAGCAGAACAGCAAAAGAGCGAGCCAATCTGAACCCTGGTAGAAACGCTTCGTTTCACTTTTTTGGCCTCAATTATTTTTACATCTTTTTATGATTTTAATAAAGCATCTTTGTAACAATTTGTTACATATTATAGCCTCAATTTTATGTAAGTATGCTACACTTTTTTTAGTAGTTCTTACTCTTGATAAATGATGTTTTCTTTTGTTGCTATCCTCAGTGTTATATTACTTTATGTTTAAAACGTTTATTAAGCATTAATGAAATGTAAAGGTAGTCAGGAGAATTCAATAACACTTTCTATTCTATTGTTGGTGTAAAATGTTAAAATGTTGGGTAACATTTATTTTCAGAAAATAAAGCACTATTAATTACAGAACAAAACCCTAACAAGATAAAAACATAAATTCGAAAATATTTTATACAAACCCAATAACGACATAACGCCAACAACTTAAATAGTTTTCTGTAAAAAAAATGCAAAATTCTTCAAGAACCCCAGAAAACTCGCGAATTACCCTCAGCAATGAAATATGTATCTTTTATTTTTACGTGAATCTCCTGCAGACAAGCTTTTGTAGCTTGCGGGGTTTTCAAGCTTAAAAAATATATGTGTACTAATTACATATTATTGTTTGACCTTTATAATTAACTAGCGGACCGGCGAACTTTGCCTCGCACCAATTTTAAGCCTTCAAACAAACTTAAAAGCAATAATACAACAGAAATATTTAAATTTTCAACGTGATTTATTTGATGGAATCAGTAGAAAGTGATTTGATGCACAAAATTTCATACAAAAAATCAGTTTTCGGTTTTTCAAATTTTCCGCATTTTCGCAATTTTCCATGATTTACACTAAGAACTTTCTATTTTCTGATTTGGAAAGCCATTAAGGAATAATTTCAAGCAAAATTTCATACCAAAAACTCGATTTTCAATTTGTCCAATTTTCCGACTTTTCCGGAGGGATTTTCCAAAATTTTCTTCCGTAAAGAGCTTCTTCTCGAAAATACGAATAACTGACAAAAAATTTTACAAAAATCCGCCTAGCCGTTCTCATTTTATGAATTACTATACATTTTTTTACACCATTTTTATATATATAGAGATAAGATAAGATAAGATTTTCTTTTCTACATATATGTGTACCAATTATTAAACTGTTAAAGTTTGTTAATACATTTTCTGAAACAAATCTGAATTATAAAAAAACACTTTGTTGCGTTTTGTTTGCTTATAGCCGGTTACAAATTTTACTGTTGGAAATTAATAGACCTTGTAGTTGTTAGTTGCGTAAGTATACGAATGAGCAGTGGTATCAAAAACTTAGCTAGTTGGAAGGACAATAGGAACTCCTGTTGGAGCCGCAAATATAAATTAATGAGGTGCTGTATAAAGATGAGGATATGTAACCATAGCTGTTGGCATTGTGGGCCAATTCGGCGACGAGGGACATCTTGATGATACAGTACTAATTGGTGCCATTGTAAATTGAGCCGACGGTGTTTGATACGTTTTATCAGTATTAGCAACCACGAGCTGTAGTCGATTGCTGTTGATGACGATAATGACCTCGGTTGAACGTCAAGACAGAACCATTCGGTTGTCGTCTAACTTATTGCACTTTCCACAGTTATGTTAAGTATCCTCCAAAATCATGGTAATTTTCACACAATATTAAATTTTAAAGAATTGTTGCTTGAAGCGACTGGAAAATTGATAGAAAATACTTTTTAAAAGCACTAGAAAAATTCTTAAAATAAAAAACACTATTTAAATGTACACTTTAAAATCAATTTATTATTTTACTTTAATATAATTAAAAAAAAAAAAGCAATTCTAAATTTCTACATCGAGGAAACGCGAGCGCTTTAAAATTTAATATTTTCTTCCGACGCGTTTGAAGTTTTTTACACTACTACCATTAAATCCGCAAATTCATGTAATTTAAATAGACATGAATCGTATGTTTTATACAGTATTTTTTTATATATAGATCTACGTGACAAACACGAAAGGACCGTTTTTTCAGGAGTAAATAAATATAATAAAGAAGGAAAAGATAAATAATAAGATTAAACATTCATACATGTTATGTTATATAAGAGATCAATAAAAATTTTAATACATAAATAAAGAGAAATTCTTGAAGAACTTAAACATACACTTCAAAAAATTTACATATTCGTTAGCCGCGGGAACACCCATTCCAAGAAGAAAATTTTATTTTCAAAATAAAATTTAAACCAAAATGTGTAAAATTGAATTTAATTTTTTGTTTTATAATTTTTTTTTTTTGATAAGCTGCAGTTGTAAGTTCTTGCTCCGCAATAATGTTTGAATATATTGTTGTTTAAATACACTGTTGCTCTAAAAAAAAGTTTTTCTACTTTTTCATTAGATTTATTATGATGAGCCTGTTTAATTAAATCTTTTATAAAATTTTGTTTAATGAGCAAACCGTCTTGAGGAAGCTTATTTTACTTGCTTTTGATTTTTTTTATTATAACATTTATTAACATCTCTTTAATTATGCTTCGGCTTTTTTATGGTCCTCAAATTTAATAAATTACAAAAAACCTTTTTTTTTATTTGTTTGTTATGTTGTGAAAAATTGTTTTATTATATTTGTATTTATTGTCTTAGTTTAAAATTCCCTGAAGATGACCAACAAAGTTGGTCGAAATATTCGATAATAAATTATTTAATAAAAAAACAAAAAAAAGGTTTTTTGTAATTTATTAAATTTGAGGACCATAAAAAAGCCGAAGCATAATTAAAGAGATATTTACACACCAAGGTCTACGAAAAATTTTTACAACACAACATTTATTAACTTTAACTTTACATTTAATTTTTATTTTTTTAATTTGTTGCACTTTCCATACACAAATGCACCTTGTACACAAAAATATTCTATGTCTACATCACACAAAAAAGAGAACGCTACACAACAAACTAACTGCCATCCCTAAATTAGCGCGTAAAGCGCAAGATAACTGTCAAAATTTCTCATGTACATACAAAATGTATGAAGCATCCCTAAATAGCTTGGCGTCAACGCTTAGCAATTGGAAAATCCAATTTTGACAGTGCGTTAGGAAGTGAAGTTTGCTGTTTGTTGGTTTGATTTGTTTTGTTATGGTTGAAAAGTAGTGACAATTTAGTAATTTTCAAGGCAATGTAGCGGTTTTATCTCTTCTTTATTCTTATACAGCGGGTTTTATGAAATAAAATTAGTTAACATTACTTTTAACGACACGAAGTTAACGCTGTTATTTAGGGATGACATTTCAGCGCAAAAGCTATGAATTACATTGCTTTGCGTCTTACGCGCTAATTTAGGGATGGCAGTAACGGACCTACGTAATGCGCAATCTTGGTTTTCGATTTATGATGATAAATAACATATGATAGCAAACACCAGCATCTACAAAGGGTTTAATTTCTTTTATTGTGGTTATTTAGTATGAATTAAGAACAGGTAAATATCCTTTGAAAAAAGGATTAAGTAAAAAAAGAAGAAAGAGTGCTATATTCGGCTATGCCAAATTGTACCTTTCACCATATATGTATGAAAACCGACATGTAAACATAAATCAGCATAAGAAATTCATTCCTACCACTAAATTTTTCTGTTAAAAAAAAGCGTCTAGTATTTAAAGTTTTGCTTAGGGTTGTTGTTTCCTCAACTTTTGTTTGTTTTCAAATTACATTAAATATTGGGACAATTTATAAATTCTAATTTTATACATGCTGCTGTAGCAGACTTAGCAATACAGGTTCTTTGTAAATTTTAACGATTTTGACATCAAATAACATCAACTTTTGAAACTTTCGATTTATAAACTTAGATATTTATACTTTTTATTATATCAGACAAAATAGCGGACATTCTATCTAAATTTTAAGTGTTTATACATAAAGGTTCTAAAAAAGGCCCATATAGGTCTAATTACGTCAATTATAGAAACACCCTTTATTTTCTAAATTCAAATTGCATACTTGTTGTCATAGCTGACTTAACAATACGTGTTCCTTCTAAATTTAAGATGTGTGTCTCTAACGGTTCTAAAGTTTGCTCACATTCAACAAATTACATTTCAATCTTTAATTACCAAATTCACATTTAATACTTGTTGTTATAGCGGACTTAGCAATACAGTGTCTTAGTAAATTTCAACCGCCTGTCTAAAGTTTGGCAACGTAATTTGCAAATACAAACGTTAGACTTGCTATTGTAACGGAGTAAGCAATACAGGATTTTCGTAAATCTCAACCGTCTGTTTATACAAATACATAAAATTACATCAACTACTCGTAATCAAACACCTATTAATACATTTAATTTAAATATTTATACTTCTTATTATACCACGCAAGGATATGGTCATAACACGTTAATTATAGGAAAACCCTTTAATTTCTAAATTCAAATTGTATACTTGTTGTTAAAGCTGACTTAACGACACATGTTCGTTATAACTTCAAGCTGTGCAACTACAACGGTTCAAAAGTTTGTCCAAACACATCAAACTACATCAAATATTGAGATAACCTTTAATTTCCAAATCCAAATTTTATACTTCTTGTTATAGACTTTATAAATTTCAACCATCCGTCTATAACATTTCAAAAGCTTGGCCATGTACATCAAATTACATGAACTATTGGGACACCCTTTAATTTATCATTTTGAATATTTATACTTTTTACTATAACGGTTATGCGTTTGTCTACAACGGTTCAATTTTTGTCACCTATTGGGACTCCCTTTAATTTTTAACCATTTTTTATTACTTTTTGTTATTGGGAGTTAAAGTGATACGAATTTTTTTGAAATTTCAGAGTAGTGCCCTTTACAGTATATAATACACATAGAACAGGAATGGGGACACGCTTTAATTTTCAAAATTATCAACTGTTTTTAAAACGAAAACAATCTGTAAGCATAACAAAAATTTTTAAGAACATTTCAAATACGCGGCCACAAATATAAGCAAGAAAGAGTGCTATATCCGGCTATGCCGAATCTTATACATCATTCAGCATTTTAGACAGTTTTTTTGAAGGTGGAACAACCCCACTTTTTCATACTCCTTTTCTCCATACTTACAATCACAATTTCAATATAGTTAATCTAGACAGCATTAAAGAAAAAGAAATAAAGGCTTGCGAAAAAAAACAGCTTAATTTTTCGTTTTATAGGAAATGAAGAGAAAAGACCTTGTCTCAACGAATCTTATATACCCTTCATCGTATATGTAAATCTAGTTTAGTGAAACGACTCCAATCAGAAAAGCAAAAATTGGTTTGACAGAGAATTAAAATAAAAAAAAAATTTTGGTACTGCATGTATGTATATAATTTTACATAAAGTGACATCAGCTCTCAATGGGTTAAGAATTTTTATAAAATTTTTTGTATTTCCTTAAAGATCTCTTCAAAAGCTTTGAAATGATACCAATATTGATATTAAAAAAAAATTGAAAATTTCAGAGCCCCGTAACTCAGAAAATATGGCCGAACACCAATTTTTTCACTGGATGTTTTGTTCTTATTTTTTAATTCTCTATCGCCCCATATATTTATTTGTTTGATTGGAGTTACTTTATTGTTCCAAATGACTAAAAAAATTAGAGGTAGGATTGGTGTGACATTGACCGATCATGCTGATTTCCAATAGCACCTCTTTCGACACTATTGCTGATCGGTTGACATATTGATTTATTAAATTGACATATTTATTATTAAAACACATTAACAGACGATGGTATTTTTATGTAAAATTACATATATGTAGTATTAATTTTTTTTACCCTTCAGCACAAAAAGATGAAAAAGGGTATTTCTAAGTTTGTCATTCCGTTTCTACAATATCCATTTCCGATCGGTACTGTCCAAGTTACGGGGCTCTGAAATTTTCAAATTTTTTGAAATATCAACATGGGTATCATTTTAAAGGTTTTGAAAACATCTTTAAGGAAATTTATGTAAAATAATGTAAATGTAGTATTTAATTGTTATATACTTCAGCACAAAAAGTAAAAAAAAAGGTTATTCCTAAGTTTGTCTTTCCATTTGTAATTTCTACAATATCCATTTCCGATCGGTACTTTCCATTAAGAGCAGATGGTCTTTTTATGTAAAATTATATATATGCAGTACCAAATTTTAATTTTTAAATTTTCGGTCACCCATTTTCGTGTTATAAATGTCTGCATTTTAACTGTTACTTTGAATGGAAAATTTTTTATATGTTTCAAGTGTCCAACAGTAAAAACAAACATTTTTTAAATGATGCGCTCTGACTCAAACGTAACGAGATAACATGCACCAGCTTCCGAAAAATAATTTTTATTAACCCTCAAATCACCCTCAAAAAAAACTTACGTTATTTATCCTCGTGTGTGGTTTTTCACACATATGCAATGTTAATGAGTTTTGCTGTAGTTCTTTTGCCATTAAAGCCATGATTTTCATAGCATTAATGATATATTTATTTATATTTTACAAGAATTTATCTATAACACTTTTTTCATAAATATTGCGGTTATGAGCACGCTTGCAAACGCTCTGTTGACAAAAATAGCACATTATTTATTGGAGAAATGGTTTTTTGCTTTTTAGAAGGAATTTTAAAAGATTGTGATGGGCTGGCTGAGTTAAAGAAGGTCCACGGATAAGTGAAACTTGGGACTGGGTTTTAAAACCGCTGGTTTGGCTAATAGCAGAAATCAAGGATGCTGCTGTTAGAGTTCTTGGAACGACCTTTCGTATTGCCATTTAAAGCTTTTCGAGAGATGTTCCAAGCTCGCGCAGAAAAACACGACGTGCAATTGGTTTACTTATATGTTTTTCAATTTGGATATAAACAATACAATGAACGCATTCAAATGATGTTTGGGAAAACAGCCATCGATTAGTTTTTCTTTTTGAACTATAACAAGATAACATTTTATCACTGTATCTAAGCCATCTATAGGATAAATTTTTAAAGCTGAAGAAAAAAAGTTAAAATAAAATGAAGTTTTGGTTTTGTTGTAGAATTGAATAATATTTAGCAATTATTTTACATCAGATCCAACGTCACTCGAATGATGCATTGTACTTTACACTACTATTCAGTTATCCTTTCTGCCGACATATGGTGGTATGCTTTTTTTTTTTTTTTTTGCTCATAGTACCAACCATTGTTAGTCCTTAGGACAGCAATTTTTGTCCAAGTTGGAAGGATGAGAAAAAGTTGTCCATTGTTATATTGTGACACTTCAGTTCACAAACTAAAACCAAAACGACACGGTATACTACCAACAGGTTTACCCAAATATGGATGGATTTTCAAAACATAACATGTTTCGGAGCAAACCAAAGGCTAAAACTTAATGCCATATCTTTCAGGCGTAGAAGGCATATATTACCTAAACTTGCATCTTTCACAAAATCCAAGCAAATTTTCGTCAACTGTTACACAAACAGAAGGATTGAAATAATGTTGTAACAATACAGTCCATTCATCGAATATATTCCGAATTGGAGAAAATAAGTCAGACATGTTTTTACGTCTGCATACAACGTCATCAAAACGTAAAACACGATTCAAGTATTGAAATGTTTGTTTTTTACATTATCGCTCTGAATATATGACGCCTATATTAACCGTTGAACAAATCCAACATTGTTTCATTCTTTGATCATGGGTTTATTTCTATATAACCATTTACTTATAAAACATATATTCGACAAAAATATAACAAATATTCACACTTGGCAACAACAAAAATTCGGCTCTGTTCTGTAAATGTTCTGTAAATCGTTTAAAACGAATCGTTTTAAAAAACGAGCGATTTTCAAAACCGAAGAAATAACTATTTGGTGTGCTGCAAATCACTCGTTTTGGCATTATTCCAAATTAAGTTCGAACTTTTACTTAAACGCCAAAGTCAGCTGTTGATTGAAAAAGTAAACAAATTTATTATTTTAAGGCAAGAATTGAAAATTTGCAGAAATTTTGTCATTTGGTGAAAAATTTGTTTTTAAATTAGATTTATTAAAATTGAACTTTTATTGTTAATTTGTGTTTACAAAAGATACTTCGTATGTGCGTTTAAAACTTTTATCAAAAAAGGTGTTTTTATTCATGCACTTAATTTTCATCAAGTTTGAGGCAAGAATATGAAGCAATTTAAGAGTATTTTTAAACTAACTTTTTTATAATATAAAGTTTATTTAAATGTATTTAATTTAACTAGAATTAATAATAAAGACTTAAAATTGTTTATTCCAATGGTTCCTTACTTTTGTTTTCAATCATTTTTAAGAATAAAATAGCATTCGATTTACTTTCGACCAGGTTTGTTTACTCGATTTTAAAACTAGTAAAATTGTGCGAATTCAGTTTAGAGAACTCCAAGAATTGTGAATTCGTATTAAAACGAGAAATTTACTCGGATTCGTTTTACAAAACAGGGCCGATTATGAAAATTATATTAAAAAATTGTGTTATGTTCTGTGGTTAAAAGATATAGTAAACAAAGTCAGCTATGTTTTAGTTTATTGCATAAAAACGATTTGTATTGTGTGGTTTTTCACACAAGGGAGATTTAAAGGTTAAACTGCCCTTGAAATTAAAGTTAGAAAATAATGAATGAAACTTTAAAAATGTTGAATGCTCTTGCCTACACGACTTAAATGAAAAAAGATAAGTAAGACATTAATAAACTCAAGACTTTAATTAATGAAGCATGTTAATGGCCATTAAAAAAAAGTTGAAGTAATTTAAGATTACATCGATAAAGCACAAACATATCCGGCCATAATTCTATGGCTTTTTATCTTAACAACACAGCTATGTCTTTTGTGGATTGAAAGGGGCGTATTTTAAAGCCACCAAAACGCGTTAATAATATCTTCAGCTTGATTATTTTTTAACAATTTATTAGCATCATGTTTTATTTTGTTCTTAATGGCACATATGTATCTTTACTTTTGAAGGTTGAATAAATATGCATGCATAATTTTATGTGTTAATTCATTTTTATTTTAAGTAAGATGTTACTAAGATACAATTTATTGCATAATATGAAAACGAAAAGATGATTGCTCAATTATAGCCTGTTTACACTTGCTCACATATTTCATCTTTCATCAATTTGCCAAGATGATATATCTTCCCCATAATAGCATTTTTAGACTTATTCACATCTTTGAGATGTGTGTGGAAAATGTTGAAAATTGAAAAAAGCTGTTTAGATTACATTTTCCACATCTTTCATTTGTCAAGAAATTTTTCACGTGTTTGAAAGCAAACAAAAAACGTTAAATAAAATGGAATTAAAAAATTCTGCAATTATTGGATTAACTATTGCTCTTAGAGAGCAGAAACAATTACTATTTCAATTTGCAGAATTGTTAAAAATTATGGCTTTGTCAGAATCAATGGCAGACTGGATAATTCAGCCGGACTGACATATGATGAGCGTTATCCTAGAATTTTACCATATTCAGCCCGCTTTACTTGTTTATTTATTGAACATATTCATAAATGCTCTGTTCATGGCGGACATTCTCTAATGCTTCGAATAGTTCGAAGTGAATTTTGGGTCCCCAAGCTTAAAAATCTAATTCGTACAGTAATTCATAATTAAAAGTATGTACAATTTATAGGAAAAAGACCGGTCAACAAATTATGGCTGCATTACCCCCAGAACGCTCGTTTCTTTCTAGACCATTTACCCACACCGGCTTAGATTTTGCCGGCCCATTCGACATAAAGTCATACATTGGTCGCGGTTGCCGAGTTACCAAAGGTTATGTTTTCGTTTGCTTTGTAACAAAGGCTATTCATTTAGAAGCAACAGGTGATATGTCGACAGAAACGTTCCTTGCAGCTTTTGCCCGTTTTTTCTCTCGTCGTGGCTGTCCTGCCCATTTATACTCAGATAACGGCACTGCATTTGTTGGAGCATCTAACTTAATAAAGGTTGATCAGAAACAGTTTTTATCTGATCTTAAAAGCAAGATTCTTGTGCGAAATAGTGTTCAGCTCATTGAATGGCATTTTATACCCCCAGGAGCTCCTCAAATGAGTGGCTTATGGGAAGCCGGCGTAAAGAGTGTGAAGACTCATTTACGGAAAATTTCTGGAGTTCAGAAATTTACATTTGAGGAGTTTACAACAATGTTCACCCGTATAGAAGCATGCCTGAATTCAAGACCGCTGACTGCATTGTCAGAAAACCCGTCTAATTTAGTCCCGTTAACACCAGGTCATTTTTTGATTGGAGCACCGCTGCTAACACCCCGTGAACCCGATCATTTCGATCTAAAATTGAGTGTAGCCAATAGATGGCAAAAACTCAAAGTTCTGCACCACTATTTCGCACAGAGGTAGAAAGAGGAATATCCCAAAGAACTACACCGTAGGGTGAAGTGGAAATTTTCTCAAAGGGACTTTGAAGTAGGAGATTTAATAGTTATTCGACAGGACAATTTACCTCTAAATGAGTGGCGACTAGGTCGAATAGAGAAGACATACATAGGGCATGACTCGAAAGTCCGCACTGCGGACTTGAGAACAGCTTCCAGTACTTTTACTCGGCCTATTGTGAAGTTTGTTCTCTTGCCTAGTTCTGAAACCTGCTAATTCTCTCTCTCTTTTTACTCTAGCAAAATCTCAACTGCACCACGTCGCCTTGAAGTATACCGCAAGCCGGTGGATGGTCCAACCACAGAGGTTAAGTCTCCACGCGACGAAATTCTACGGGACTGCCACATTTGTAAGAGCGAGCATGCGTTGAGAAAATGTCCGAAGTTTCGCAAAATGCCTGCGGGGGAGCGATGTGAAGCAGTCAAGAAGTTTCGTTACTGCTTTAACTGTCTCGCGCACTCTCACATGAAAGACAAGTGTACGAGCCGCGAGCGGTGTTTGGAGTGCAAAGCGGAGCACCATACCCTCCTTGACAGGCATAAAAGGCAAGCTAACCTTCGGAAGGACCTCAACGCATCCCAGCGACAGCTCTGATACCCGTAAGGCGACAAAGGGAAGGCGTAGGCGTAAAAGGCGTTCCGCCAAAGTAAGCGGACAACCCACACACTATGCTGCCACCACCAACAACAACAATCATCCCAACAACAACAACTACACAACCCGCAGTTGTCTGGGAGTAACCAGCCCGCGACCATCGTGATTAACGTGATGTCCGGACGTATCATTTGAGACTACCCACGGCACGGTTTTCTTTTCATTTTGTTATTTTTTTATCCCGTTTATTTTAATTATGAATTGTAAAAACACAAATAAACTTATTTTTGATAAAAGAACTTGTGCTTTTTATTTACTCTGTTTTCAGGTGGTAACTTACCGTGCTTTATCCTTAGCCACCCTTGTTGCAGTATTGCAAGGGGGCGGGATGTTTACGCGCATAGTGTGAACGTCTTGCATTATTGTTCAACGGACGTTTCTACACAGTAGTCGTTAAATTATTGGCGCATAATTGTTATATACTTTATTTATGTATAGACACTTACCTTTGTAAACCCGAAGCGTACGGTACGTACAATTTAACGAAAAAACCCCCAAACAAAAATATAATAAAAAATTAAATAATAAAATCCCATTTTATAAAAACCAATCCCCGTTTTTTTAATTTCAAATATTTTCGACGAAATATTTCTAGGAAAACACAAGGTTTTTGGAGTTACCACAAGTAGTGTTTGCAATATTTTACCTGACTTTTGTAAGGCAGTTATTGAAAATCTAGCTAAAGATTTTCTTGCTAAGGACTTTTTAAAAGCTTTTAAAGAACAAGAGTGCGTTCAGGGTTTCAATGAATTGGGATTTCCTCAGTGCTTAGGAGCAATTGGTAAGCTAATAATTTTAGGTCTGTTAAGTAAAAAAAATTTTTTCGCACTTATTAACTCGCTAGCAACAGACCTTTTATATTAAAATAAATTTTATTTAAACAAAAATTAACATACGCATATGTTTGTATGTACATTTATTTAAACAGATGGATGTCATATTAAAATTAAGCCACCAGCTGCATTACAACTACAAGGGATGGTACTCAACAGTTTTATTTGCATTGGTAGACTATCGGTAAGTTTTGGAGTTACAAAGTTTTTTCAATATAATAATTTTCAAGTTAGTTATAGATTTCTTAACGTCAATGTCTGTTGCACAGGACGTTGCAATGACTCACAAATTTATCAACAGTCTCAATTCAGTAAAATGATGGAATTATCGCACAGAAAAATCCGTACAAATATGTAACAGAGTCCTTATAGGGGACTCTGCATTCAAATTTTTACGAACAGTTATGAAGCAGAGTTATGAACAGAACAACAAATGTTTAATTACAATTTATCAAAAGCAAGGCGTGTAGTTGAAAATGCATTTGGACATCTAAAGGGTAGATTCCGACATATAGAAAAAGGCTTAGACAATCATTTAAAATACAACAGTAAAATTATTATGTGTTGCCGTATTCTTAACAACTTTTTAAACGCCAATAACAACCTTATTAATGAAAGTTGGAATATTGATCAGACTGAAACCCGCCCGCAGCCAGATGCAACAAACATTCCTGCAGATTTTTCCATGCCGGCGGAAAATATTACATCAGCAATTGCGAAGTTTGTAACGAAAAGATAATTTCTAATTTCTAAAGCAACTATTTTCTTTATACATTACCTTTATGTACAGATTTGTTCATAGCCGAAAAAAAAGAAATGAGCAACATCATACTCAATTTTAATTCTATTTAAATCTAAAAACTTTAAATAAAAATCACTCAATAATTTATTTGTAATATTCGAGCTTAAGGTCAAATTTAATAAAATATTATTTTCCTTTTATTAGTTTCGATATTTCGTCATCCATCGGATGACATCTTCAGGAAAGTATCTAAATGTATATTATTTAAAAACATAAAGTTTAACAATTGCCATAAATTACACAAATAACCACATATAAAATTGAACCTAAATTTTAAAACACAAACAAACAACAAATATAGCTTACAGTAACAATATTCAAAACATTAAACTTCCACTTATCTCTATAATGTTTTCAATTGTACTAATTGTTTCTTAGCTTATCTTTATTTATTATATGTCTATAAATTTGAGCGCAGTTCTCAATATCAGACTTCTAATTCATTCTCTTTTCTTGATGTGTACTAACTATATGCAGCATTTCCAATGTGTACTGTTTGTTACAATTCTCTTCTCTCTGTAATATCTTAACATTGTCAAAATTAGGCATATGACTTCTATCAGCACAGTGGGTCATGAGGGCAGTTTTTTGTATTTTTATATTATTTCTGCATCTAGTATCAGATTTATGTCTCGCAATTCGTGTCTTAAGTTTATTTTTAGTTGTGCCAATATACACTTTTTCACGTTTATTGGTTTCATTCCCGTTGCATTCTATTTTATACATTAAATTTGACTTGTCCATTTTGTCTATTTTGTTCTTTGTATTAGTAAACAATCGTCTCAAAGTATTCCACGATGACGGTGCTATTTTAAACTTCTCCTTGTTGTATATCTTCGATTTTTCATTCTCTCCGTTAATTGCGGTACATATAATACAGATTTGTATGATTTTTGAGTCATTTCCTTTGTAATTTTCTTTTTTTTTTATTTATATTTATGAGGCGCTCAACAAAGTTTTTTGGATAATCATTTCTCCTTGGTATAATTTTTATTTTTTCTATATTTTCTTTGTGAAATCGTTGATCACTAACTGTCAGTATCCTTCTAATAAAGTTGCTGGCTGATTTCATAATTACGTTCCTGGGTTGGTATGAATAAAAGTTTACTAGTCTCCCCGACGATGTTGGTTTTTGATACCAATCTACTTTTATTAAATTTCCTTTTCTTATCACCATTGTGTCTAAATACGGTATTCGTCCATTATTTTCTATTTCAATTGCAAATTTTATTCTGTGATGGAAAGAATTTAGCTGCTTCAACGTTTCTTAAATTTTGTGTTCCTTTACAATCGCAAAAAGGTCGTCCACATATTTAATTAAAAGTCGTGGGCTGCTATTAGAATCAATAAAACATTGAAGATAGTTTCAAACAATTGCAAAAAACTAAAAATAAAAAAATAAAAATTTTCTAAATGGTTTTGTATAAAAGCCGCTTTGAAAAAACAATGCAAACGTTGTCTTAGCTATTTCTCTTTAAAAAATTCTAACTTCTATTTGGAATATCTTATTCGTTATCTAGCATAACTTCTGCTAATTCTTTAACAGCAATAATTAAACCAAATATTGTAAATTTTGTTAGCTCCATTTTATTAAATAGATGAAAAATGAAAGATGTTGCAAATGTAAACGACTTTTTTTAATTTTCAACATCTTCCAAGCGTTCCTCATAGATGTATGGAAGTGTAAAATCCCCGATACACGATTTATATTGAATGTACATATCAGAGATCGGTTTCGGTTGCGTAATTTTCGAGTCTACTTAAACAAGCACTTAGTTTTTTATGACTCGAATCGTTTTTGTTCAAAAGCAAAAAACACTTGTTGAATCAACCGCTCGTTTAAAACATTCATTTTATGTACTCGTCATTTTGTGCGAACATGAATGTTCTGACAGTGTCATTTAAGGTTTGAATCTATTTTTGCATCAAAGCAAACTTGTTGTTAGCGAAACAAGTGTTTTATTCAGTTGTAAATTAATTTTCTACTCGATGTTTTCTTCTCTTGTTGTTTTAACGTTTTTTTTTACATTTTTAAAATTATTTTTCAATAAATTTTTGTGCTTAATATCCAAACGTTTTTTGAATGCCCGTAAAATATAGTGTTGAACTTGTTCTTTTTTTACCATGAATTGCTACTTAATTTTGTTTTATCTTTCCTTTTTTATATTAATTTTTTTAAATATTTTTTAATTAAGATTTTGTTATGTCCTTTTTATTGTTTTATAAATAATTTTTTCATGAAAATGTAATTTTTTATAAAATGTTACTTTTTTTTAGTTATATATATGTATATATACTTTTTTTTTTTAAATAAAGTCTGAAAATGAAAAAAAAAACAAATTATATACTTTGGATTTCATTATTTATAGGTATTTGGAGAAAAAATTTCACAATATATATTTTTAAATTTATGTAAATAGTACATGTGTAAATATAATTTCATCAAAAATTTTGTTTGCTTGTAAAATATTTTACATACAAATAAAAAATGCTAATATGAT
The DNA here is from genome assembly GCA_916610165.2 of Gymnosoma rotundatum. Lineage (NCBI taxonomy): Eukaryota > Metazoa > Arthropoda > Insecta > Diptera > Tachinidae > Gymnosoma > Gymnosoma rotundatum. The sequence goes on from OU744339.1 coordinate 61,474,838, forward strand.
AGAAAATGCACATATGTAAGTTTTTCTTATTGTTTTTATATTTTTCTGCATAGCGCTTTTTTACTTTCAAGTGGCTCGATTGTTTTAGGTAAAACTCCAATCAGATCATGAACAATAAAGACGTTGAGCAAATAAATAACTCCTTGTTAACGATACTTTTTTGTTTCAATACAAATCTGTTCGAGTCTAATGTTGAAAATGATTTCCACTTATTGTTGCATTTTGTGTTTGTGTATAAAATTCAATTACTGTGAACAAGACGGCTCGATTATACAAGTTGCAGGTCTCTGGTACATATTTTCAGTGCTACCAACGTAGACATATTCTCAGTGTTTGTCGAAAGTAGGTACATTTATAAATGGGGTCATAACAATCTCCCACGCTTAATTGAGATCTTATTAATTCTTTTAAGACATAATTCTGAATATTGGAAATATAATGTAACAGCTTTTTTTATAATTTATTCAAGAACATAATTACTGAGATATTTTGGCTTTTTTCTCTGCCTTATGGACCTATGAGTATTCTCGTTCTGGCTAGGTTGTGTAATTGAAGGGTTTATTGGTGCAGTATTGCTAGGCTGCTGGGCTTCCTGAAATTCTGAATATAACTGAATCTGAGGATTCGAGTATTCGAGAATGTATTGACTATAGTCTTGGGGTAGTTGTTTTTCGGATTTGTTGCATTATTCGACTCGATATTGTTATCAGCAATATCTGGTGAAAAGTGTACTGTTCGTTGTAGTATTTTTGTCTTTTTAAGTTGGTCTATTAACGTTTAAGTCTATGGCCATCATCAAGCTTTAGTAAAAAATGGAGTTCTCCGTACTTTTGAAGAACCGTGCCTGTTTTCCAAACTGTTTTGTTATTCCGAATATGTAGAGCATGCACTCTTTCTCCCACGCTAATTTGACGAACGCTTGGTATTGGATTCGTAGACTTAAATTTCATTGTTGGTTTTAAAGCATCTAGTTTAATCCTTTTGCGCCTATTTAGATAAAGTTTTGCTGGACTTTTTCCACAGTTGAGAGGCGTTGCTCTATGACTCTGAAAAATTTCGTTAACTTTCTCTCGGAGAGAACCTGATTCAGATGAAATTTGCGTTTTAGTATTTAAACGTTGCGCCCTGAAGCAATAAATTTCTGAAAAATGTCATTTTTATTTCAATACCATTTGAATTGTTCACTGGCGAAAATTGTAGCGTTGTCTGAGACCATTACTGAGGAGAACCCATGAGTAGATAAAATTTCATTTAAAAGATTTATCGTATTTTGTGTTGTAGGCGATCCTAAACTCCGACCATTTTCATTTTGAATCGACGGCAATTAAAAAATTATGTCCTTGAAAGGGTAGTCAATGTTGATTCTTTCCCAATTTTCTCCTGGTTCTTTCCAATGATGACATGGGGCTTTTGACGGCTTATTTTTAACTTCAGCACAGGACTTACAAGATCTTACCAATTTTTCGATATCGTGGTCGATTCCTTTCCAATAGCAGTATCTTCTCGAAACTTGTTTAATTTTTGTTATACCCGTATGGGTATGGTGTAATTCTTGAAGAATTGCAGGCTGTAGGCTAGCTAGAATAACGACTCGTTGACTTTTAAATATAACCCCATTAACAAGAGTATATTGTTCTTGTTCCCCTAGGACAATGTGCATAAGCTAGCTTTGCTTATGTCAAAAATCCAACGAAAAGCCTGTCAAATGCTTAGGTAACTTATTAAAGAAATTTATGTGGCTATAATGTACCTACATAAATTTAGTAACTTATTTGCCACAGTTGCACATTTATGTTTGATTCGAACTTTTGCCAAAAATAATTTTTATTAAATGAACAAAATATATATTTAATAACATTCACATACACATTTACATATTTTGGTTCATTTTCTAAGAAAAAGTAAAAAAAATAATTACAAGTTATTTTCTGTTATGTGTTTGTAGTCAACCGTACTAAAAAAATGCAACGATGTTCATTGCTTATATCGTATACATATGTGTGTATAAATACGAATTTAGTTTAAATATATTATATTTGTAAAAAATTAGCCATAAAGAAAAATGTTGTTTTCTCTACATTTGCTATTGAATTAAAAAGTTAACAATTTAGGTCTTAGTTAAAGTTTTTCCTAATCAATGTATAACACAATCAGCTGTTTCCGTACGGAAAGTGCGATCAGTTTCGTACCTTGCATAAAGAAATGAAATTTAACGAAACTTGACGAAAAGTTATCTTATGTACAGTATAGTTTATTTAATTAATTTAATGTATTTGCACAGTTGTATAAGATTGCTTAAGTTGTATTATGCACATTATAGTTGGGCCTTTTGTCTCTACCACACCTTATGCACATATTCTCTATTCCTAATTGGCTGAAATTTAATTTTGACTTTGAGCATTGTTGTGATCTTTAAGAAAGATTACTAGAACGACTTCTCCGGCTACTTGAGGTACTGGCTTGTATTTTGTTCACATCACTGTTGACAATTCGTCTTGTACTTTATTCTCGACAATCTATTTTCGTAGCTTCAAGCGATAAAGCCTTTTCTACAGGTTTATCGAATTCTACTTCTTCTGATTAGAGTAATTGCTCTCGATTTGTATTATCTTTTATGCCACGTATGAATTGTGCTCTTAGAAATATATTTTTTATGTCTACACTGCATTTACAATTGATTTAAATTCACAATCATTTGTATCTCGCCGCAAAAGTGCCACATATTCAGCTACTGTTTGTTCTTCGCCTTGTCAGGTTGACAAAAATCTATGTTGACTTACCAGAATGTTCTTTTTCCGGCATAACTGAGCTTTCAGTTTCGTTATTAGATCTTCGTATTTGACTTCGTTGATTGTCTTTGGGGCAATTAATGACACCAACAGCTTAAAGTATGTAGATTCAATTAATTCTATTAAAATTTAATGACACAGTGTTTTGTTAGCAATAGCACCTTTCATTATTAAATAATTTTCAAATTGTTGATGGTAAAGTTTGAAGTTTTCCCTTTTTTCGTCTAGGTTTTCAAAGGGAGGCATTAGCACTTGTACTGGCTGTGCACTTTGTTCCTGTTGTGTTTGCAGGTTAGAATTTTCATTAAATCACGGAATGCTTGATTGAATGCTTCAAGTAGAATTGCGAATTGAGCAGAATCCATTTTGAATTTTTCCCCCGTTTAATTTATTTTCTTTTTACTCGTCGCCACTTTTCTATCTCTACTTTTGTAGGTTGATAAATATGCATATGTGTTAATTAATTTTTATTTTAATTAAGATATTACTAAGGTACAATTAATTATATAATATTAAAACGAAAAGATGATTGCTCAATTACCTGATTTATATTAAAAGTGCTACCAACGTAGACATATTCTCTGTGTTTGTCGAAAGTAGGTACATTTATAAAAGGGGTCATAAGACATACATTTTTCTTTTTCCTAAACTGAATTTCGTCGATGTCCTCACATACAGTACTGTTCGAAACCTAAGCAACTTTTTCCCACTAAGTAATAATAGACTGATATCTTTTCCTTAAATAAATTTATAGAAAACATTTTTTTTATTTACTACTACACAATGTGTCTATAACCTAAAAATAACAACAAAAATTAAATTCCATTTCCTTGGAAGTTATGATAAAATAAAAACAAAATTAATTTAAAAATTCGCTGTTCAAAACCTAAGCAACTTTTAATATTTGGTATGATATCCTTTGTTTCTTACGACCTCAGCGCATCTTTTGGGCATAGATTCAATAAGATTCGATAAAATAGATGTTGTTATAGCTTCCCACTCCGATTTTAGACAGTTCATCAACTCCTGTTTATTTTTAAAGCGTCGAGTTACAACTCTCCGTTTTAAAATTCCAAAGAGGTTCTCTATGGGATTCTAGTCCAGCGATTGAGGTGGCCAATCCAAAACTTGAACTTCATTAGCTGATAACCAATCCTTGACTAACTTCAATGAGTGTTTTGGGTCATTGTCATATTGAAACCACCCATCGAAGTGGCATTTTCCACTCAGCATAGTTAAGCATGAGAGTTGCTAAAATGTTTCTGTAACCAAAACGGTCCATTTTTGTTTGAATTTCTACAAAGGGACCAACACCACTGGCCGAAAAACAAATCCAACCTTAAACAACCAAAGAGCCGAGAAAATCAGAGACTACGTTGCAAATTATCAAACAAACCTCAAGCATTTAAAAGCTTCGTAGTCAGCATAGGCTTCTTAGATGGCATGAAGCTCCTTAAGTTTTGTTCCAACAAACGTGTCTTTACTGTGGAAGAATTAATCTGAAGTTCAAGCTCAATTACTATGTCTTTCGACGAAATAAATGGATTTTTTTTAACTAGATGGAAAATTTTCTCGTCTGTTCGCTCAGAAGTTTTTCGAGGTCGCCCACTGCTATTGGCTTTCTCTACTTTCCCAGTAGCTTTACACTTTTTTATAAGTCGGGAAACTATTGATTTATTAATATTCAATTGGTTTGCTATAGAAATTTGGGATTTACCGTAATTAAAAGTTCAATAATCTTTAGCTTAAAAGCTGATAAATAACGTGTTCAAATCATGGTTGCACTTCTAAAGAATTGATACTACCTTAATGCATAAAATCAACCAAAATTATTTTTTTCAATAGCAATCATAACGGGACTAAAATTTTTGTTTAAAATTTTTGTTGTTGTTTTAGTTAATATTTCGCAACAAATGCCACAATGTAAAAGTTGCTTAGGTTTCGAACAGTGAATTTTTAAGTTAATTTTGTTTTTGTTTTATAAATTCTTCCAAAGACATAAAATGTATTTTTTGTTGTTATTATTAGTATGTAGACTATCTGTATAATAATAAATAAAAGGGACATTAATAATTTAATCTATTTAAAGAGAACATATACGACCATGAGTATTTACTGGGGAAAAGTTGCTTAGGTTTCGAACAATACTGTACATATTTTAGCGTGATTTCAGCTTCTGCTTTATTTATATTACTGCAACTGGCTGTCTCCGCCATTGTTGTCAGGGAAAGACAGGTAAAAGTTACGCTTTTCCTTCAAGAAAGTTACATTTTTTCATTAAAAGTTACATTTTTAAATTGTCCTTAAATAAATAGTAATTAAACGTAATTAACTTACATATAAATATAGTAAAAATTTTATTCCATATTTCAGGGGAAAAACAAGGCAACAAATTCATTTACTAAATAAAAACAAAACGAAAAAAAAAAAACGTATCAATAAAATTTCGTACCGATGATACTCATGAGTTTATAAACAAGGACTCAATACTAATATCACAGTGCAGCACTAAAATCTTGAACCAATTGAGACCCCCAAAATCTGATAGCCTATGATGGTAGAAAAAAACCCTAGCTGGGTTTTCAATTATTAGCTAAGTTTTTTTTTTTAATTCATTTTTGAAATTTTCGACTGGGAGGTGGATTTCAGTACAATTTTCAAAAAACATGTACTGATTCTTAAGTCTATATCTCGCGAACTATTCGAAATATTGCATTTCTCTCTTCAGCAAATTTTTACCTCTCTATTAGGTCTAAAAATTTTCCCCTGAGATAAAATCAAAAAAACATCAACAACAACATTATGCGTGTCATTCCAAATGAAGTTATTTTGCCTTGAACCTTTTTAGGTTGAAGTCATAGGATAAATTTTTGATATGATCAAAATTTTGGATTCACTGATTTTGATTCAAATTTTAGACTTGCTTTTTCGGGTTCAGATAAAATTAATCCGAAAAATTCTGAAATCAATCCTAGTTTGGATAAATTTTTTACAAAATTTTTGTATAAGATCAATACCAAAAATTCTGAAATCAAGCACAGTTTGCGATTGATTTTGATTCTCAGAAGGCTTAATGCTATTAATTTAGCGCTTAACTAATTCATTCTAATATCCATTATTTTGTACTTTATATAAGAAAAATTGAGAGTACCCCACTATCGGTACTGAACCGAATTGATTATAAAATCTTATGCCTACTGCAACAACATAAAAGGATTAGTCAATGAAATGGGAATAGAATATATCGCTGAAGACTGGCGACTGTTCATCGACAGCTCAGTCACTAGCTTAAAAGCAGTGTTACTGCATAAAACGAATCTGAAGTCCTCAATACCTTTAGCCTTTAGCACAGACTTAAAGGAATGCTATGCAACAATGGAAATTTTGCTAAGAGACCTTAAATACGCAGATCATTTATGGAAAATCTGTTGCGACCTTAAAGTTGTCAATATTTTGCAAGGCATAAAGGGTGGTTGGCCAAAGTATTATTGCTTTCTGTGCCGTTGGGACACACGAGCAAAAGTAGATCACTACTCGCATACTTGGGAAAAACGAAAGTCGGGAGTGAAAGATGCCACTTTAGAGATGACAGCGGAGCCACTAATAAAAAATATAAGTGACATATTGTTGCCACCACTGCATATTAAGTTGGGCATAACGAAGAAGTTTATAGAGACGGTAACGAAAAATAAGGACAACGTATTTCAGTGCCTTAAGAAGATTTTCCCAAGACTCAGTGATCAAAAAATTAAAGCCGGTAAGTACTTCTTAACTAATTTGTTAAAATTTATATTTATTTTTTGTGATTGTTTCTTTTTTGCTTAAAACAGATGTACTTAATGGACCAGATATACGAAAGTTGCTAAAAAGTGAAGATTTTAATATGGTTTTGCATGGAAACGACTTTATTGCTTGGAACGCACTTAAGGCAGTGATAGAAAGAGTCTTAGGAAAAAATCGAGATGACGAATGGAGAGTACTAATAAGAAACATGCTTAAGTCATACCAAGAAATCGGTGTGACCATGACATTAAAACTTCACTTTTTAAATAATCATTTGGCAGAGTTTGAAAAGCAATTGCCGACGGAATCTGACGAGCAAGGTGAACGCTTTCATCAAGTAACCATTCCGATGGAAAAGCGGTTCAAAGGGAAACAAATAGATGCTATGCTTGGGGAAATATGCTGGTCTAGCCACAAAGTATTTTCATACGAAAATAAGACTAGCGAAATGGTCACAAACATGTGTTCAGATGATGAAACTAGCTCCGAAAGCGACGACTAATGTTCAATACATGTATATTTAGAAACCAAATCATCAATATTTTTAAGTATCTATTTTAAAACATTTGAAGTGTCCTTATATTTCCCATCAACAATAAAAATATATGACGAAATTTTACGTTTTTTTGGCAGTTTTACTATTTTGAGTAAGATGTTGTTGTTTATCTGATTTTATCTCAAGGCAAAATTTTTAGACCTAATTGAGAGGTAAAAATTTGCTGAAGAGAGAAATGCAATATTTCAAATAGTTCGCGAGATATAGACTTAAGAATCAGTACATGTTTTTTGAAAATTGTACTAAAATCCACCTCCCAGTCGAAAACTTCAAAAATGAATTAAAAAAAAACTTTAGCTAATCATAGGCTATCAGATTTTGGGGGTCTCAATTGGTTCAAGATTATGAAGTTGAAAAATGCGCAACTGTGTATTTAGGCATGGGAAAGGGCATGCTCTCGATATTCAATAAAATTGTTAGGCTGAGATTTTTTAAATAAATTCGTTTTTCCTTTTTCTTTGAAAGATTGAGCTTCGATAGAATTTACTACACTAATGTAAAAATAACCTGTTATTACAACTGTCATTAGAAAATTTGATTCTTATTTACTTAAAATTTTAACATAAAACTACTGATAATTTTTCTGTAACAAAATCCAGCTCTTCATAAAGGAAATTAAGAGACAAATTTCTTCTTAATCGAAGTATTGATACGGTTGTCATATTTTTCAAGCGAAATGATGCATGTTGCTCAACATTTTCCGCCACGAAAATGTTTCTCGTAGCATGTTTTCCAAATAAAAAATGTTTTTGGCATCGTACAATTTTTTCATAATATAAAAAAATTGTCATTAATTTTACGTTGTTTTAAGTAAATAATATTATTATTTTTTCATTTCTAATTTTTTACATTTAATTTACATTTTCAATACTTCAAATAACATTTTTTTTTTATTTTTTAAAAATAACTTCAACTTAATTTTGTTTTTCAAATAATCTAATTTTGCCAGACGGGCCTGATTTGGCCTGATTGTCAAGTTTTTTAATGCGCGTCAAGTGTCAAGTGAAAAAGTGTTTTGTCAATGTTTTTTGTAAGTTAACTTTCTTTCTCAAATTTATTCTAGCTACATATGTAATAATACTTAAAAAAGTAAGTTTATATTTCTAAAAAACACATCTAGGGAGCATATTTTTACTATCAATACAACTAAGGACTAATATGATACATATTTTTTATATACCAAAGATAGGAATAGAATGCCCTTCGATCTAATAAAAGCCGAAGAATAAATTTTAATGAGGATTGCAAAAACTTTAAAATTTTTTAACAACACCCGATGGTAGAGAATTAACTAATTCTGTATCTAAGAATACGAAATATATGTGGCAAAATAAATAGGACCTATATTTTTTTCTTAAGATAGTACCTATATTTTTTTTAATTACTCCTAAGTTTCCTCTAAAATATATAACGACTGAATTTTTATTTTTATATTGTTTTTTGTTTTTTTTTACATTGTTTCTGTTATTTTTACTTTTTATGATATTTTTGTTTTTATTCTAATACTCGTAATTTTTATGAAAACAAAAAAAAAAAAAATAAAAAAATTAAATAAAAACCAATAGTATGAGTGTTTTTATTTGTCAAGTTTTTTTTTCAAAATCAAGTTTTTTTTTGGGCAATGTCAAGCTTTTTGGCAAATTGGCTCTGGCAAGCCTACACCCAACGCACAGTGGTCAATTTCGCGAGATAGCGGTCAAAACTCTATAACTTTTGACCGGATTGGTATTTTTTACGCAATTTGTTTTGTTCAATAGGAGGGACCTTAAGCTTCAATTTGCGTGTTCAAACGTAAAAATCGACTGATAAGAACGTTAGTAATGTAGAGTTAAAAATGCATTTTAATTTTTTGTTGAGTTTCCATGTAAAAGTTGAATATTTTGACATTTTAAATAGGTATTTTTTTATAATTTCTTATTTTCTTCAATCGTATTTACAACCAATACTTACTTATTATTCCTAAACTTAATTTTGGTCAGAAAATGCCAACATTTGGCCACTGACATTTATTTTGTCTCAATATTCACAGTGGCCAAAGGTTGGTTTTTTTGGAAGAAAGCTAATTCTTGTGAGGATTAAACTGAAAAATAACACTGAAATACCCAACAATATCAATACCATTTGGATATATTATATATAGAACACAACATCGATAAAATTTTAAGTAAACTTTTACTATTGATTTAAACTGCACAAATATTTTATTTAAATGTATTAATACAAATTTATAATAAAATTAGAAACAAATTATAATCTTTAAACTAGTATTAATTAAACAATATTAGTAAAAATTTCTTCAAAATAGCTTTGATTTTCATTTTGCAGTAGTTGTTTAGCTTCTTCATCTAACTCTAATGAGGTTGATTTCCATTTTTGTCGAATACTGGACATATATGGGTCTGATGTGCACAACAAAATATTAATAAGATCTTCATTAGTACAATATCTGGAAATTTTTCTTGTATTGTGCTCGCGAAAGAATCTGTAGTCTTTGTTCCTTTTTGTTTTGCGCTTCTTCTGAGAGATCTCCAATTGGAAGCATATTGTGCTGAATTATTTGTTCCCCGTGGAACAAAATTTTGCGAACTGTGGTTGGCATATGTCTTCAAGAATATTTTTGGTTATAAAGGGGTGCTGTCTCATTAGCATACTGACAAAATTTTTTTGCATCTGTCTTTTTGTTACATGCTATAACTTCTAATATGATTTGGAATCGTCGTATTAAATCATAATCTACTCCTTGCTGTGTTTTCATCATTGGAATTTCCTTCTCCTTGCTTTGGCTGGTCAATTATAAGGCCTATCTCATGGTATTTTTCTTGAATATCTTTTTTCCTAATTTTCTTTGTTGTTTCTCACTGTTTCGCCTAACGGGCCAAATTCCAAATCGTATCCCAATTTAAGAATATGCTCCATAAAACGAATTCTAGCATGAAGAGGTGACATTCCAAATTCATATGCTTCATTAAAACTACTTGTGTTGGTGGTTGGCTCAATTGACTTGATGTTTTTTGGCATATGGTGCACCTTGACGAAGACTTTGTTTCGGTTAAAGCTTGTGCAACTTTTCCATCGATCATTGTAAGTGACATTTCAAAGTAACTTTGATGCATTGGTCATTAAATTCAAATATCTCTGGTTGAAGTTCTTTAATTTCATCTCTTATTTTGCCAACTTCTTTAGGTATGACATCTTTAGTTTCTTTTTTGTAAGCAAATTTTATTGGTCTACAAAATTTTGTTGACGAGGGAATTTCATTCTTCCATACATCTATCTCTGCAGCTCTACTAGTTGACGGCTCTGAACCAATATAAGTTTTTGTTAAACATAATGGAACGAAAGAAATCATGAATAAATTGGCATCTGATGAATTTTCCGCGTTACATTGTTTGTATTGTTTCTGGCCAGAGGACCCATCACATCCCCATTTAGAAATTAACTTCATGCTGCAATTTTTAAACTTCTTTAAATAGTCAGCATCAAATGTCTTTAATAATCGTTCTGCAGTGTGTTCAAGAAGATCCTGCAATTTTATTTCTGCTGAACTTGAAGTTACACTAATAGCAGTTGGTGAAGGTAAGCAATCTTTTTTGGCAGAAACTATATCTCGATATGATGGAAAAATTCCACATTTTTTTCATTGTTTCGCTTCCGCAATTCTGTATATTAGTTTTTAGTCATTTTCAAATACAAAAATAGTGCAAATGCTTTTTCTGGAGTAAATTTATTTTCTTCAGTTGGTGTCGACATACTTTCTAAAATCCTTTTTGTGCGTCTGGGGCTTGCTTCCACTATTTTTTTAATGATAGCAATTTTAGTCTTTTTAGTTTTCGATGGTTGAATTTGATGCAGAAATGAATCCTTTATGATGCTACAAGAAACTTCTTCATTGATATGTTTAAGATTGCGTCTTCGTGATCTTTCACTACAATTATGAATTGGCTTTGCTGGTCGAACACCTTTTCCAGTTTCCGTGGTAGTTACTGATGGCTTTTTAAAAATAAGTTTATTTCTTAGCCATTCTTGGTTGCGTGAGTAAAACAATTTTTTGTTTCTGGAACATTGATTGTACCGTTTTCTTAAAGTATTTAAAAAGTTTTTTTGGTTTTTAAGTTATGAATTTTAATTTCTTGTTTGACGCATATTTTGAAGAATGGATTATTCATTATATGTAAAATAATGTTGTTTTCATCTTTCCGTTCAAAATATATATCAGATAGAACACTATAACTGAATTTAGCCATTGTTTAAACAATAATGAAGAAAAAATGAATGCATAGATTAATATACTATTGCTCGAAGTTTCAACATTATCTTTTTGTCCTCTTTGAAACATAATATAACAGGTACTTGGTTTTACCAGTTATTTCCATTGGTTTTAAATTTATTTGCAATTTTCAGGTATTTAAGTTGTGTAATATTAGATGGCAATAAAATCATTTTTTACCTTTTCCAAATGAAATGCTAGATACCACAAAATTTGAGAGTTAACAAGTACTGGTAATAATGTAACAGGTACTTGGTTTTACCAGTTATTTCCATTGGTTTTAAATTTATTTGCAATTTTCAGGTATTTAAGTTGTGTAATATTAGATGGCAATAAAATCATTTTTTAACTTTTCCAAATGAATTGCCAGATACCACATAATTTGAGAGTTCTATTGTCATTTTTGTCAAAATTTTGATACACCCTTCTATGAGGACTAGGTCCAAATATGGGCCAACTTCTCCTAATTTCAATAGAATTATTTTTTTGAGTCAAGAAGAACTCTTGTACAAAATTTCATCAAAATATATGCATAATAGCCACTTTCACATACAAATAACTTCTCAAAAAATATGACGTGCATTTGTACCGAATATCCTACCTTGGGTAAGAAAAATTGCTGTAGTTCAAAAAGTGCAGTCCCGATGCATGGACATGTATATATAGGAATGCAGAGGAGAGTTGGGACTACAAAATAGTAAATTTGTGTTTTGACTCAGCTTGACTCACAGGAGTTGAGCTCTATGAAGTAGGAAATTTCCGAAAAAATTTGATCTTTTTTAAAAAAAATATTTAAATTGTTCTTAAAACAGTAGAGCTTCAATTTTTTTTACCAATAATAGGAAATAAGTTAAGTTACAACACAAAATTTATTTCGTCCAAAAATCTTGAAAAACAAACAAGTTATGATCATTTAAACTTTAAAAATTACCTAAAAATATCATAAATTTACTAAATTCTGAAAAAGCCCATTTTGGACCACCCTGTTCTCAGTGAAATAGTTGAAACAGAGTTCTAATTTTTTGGCTCCCGAGGTTTACTACTGTCTACTTTCATATGAGTCTAGTAGCTTTAAAATCGGAGAACAAAAACCAAAAGGAGTTTTGGCCGCTATCTCAAAATATTGACCACAATGTAACGGTGTGGCGAAATAAAATTAGTAAATTAAAAAAATTAATAAATAATAAATAAATAAAACTGGTAAATTAGTGAAATAAAATTAGTTAAAGTTAAGGTTATACCACGTTTGACCTCTTTCAGTGAAAAATTGAGCTCCAAAAGAATTTACTACACTGAATATATAAAAAATTATGATTTTATAAAAACTTTTATATAAATAAATTGCAAAATGCCTGTGCATAGAAATAAATTATCGTAGTGTTTTTGATATTTCATTTTTCATCCTCTTTCAATTGTATAAAAGAGCTGAAAAAAATTTAGCCGTATACAGGGGAGAAAGAAAAATAAAATTACTGTTGGTTATTGTTGTTTTTGCTTAAACTTTGATTTTTGTCTTTGCTTTATTGTTTGGACAAAAATCTTTAGTTTATTTCAAATATTTGTCAGAAGTTTCCTGAAGAGTTAAGTAAGCGATAACGAAATGGCCATCGAGACGTGCTTTGACCCTCAATAATCCATATCGGTAATTAATTAATCGGGATAATAAAAATTTTTAAAAAATATTTCCGTGTCTTTAATTATATAATGATTTTAATTTATATTTTGGGTGGCATCATCAGGAAGCCGGAAACAAAAAATATTAAAAATTAGATTATTTGAAAAACAAAATTTTCAAAAAAAAAAAGTTATTTGAAATATTGAAAATATAAGTTAAAATTATATAATTTATAAAGTGACCTAGTGCTTAAAAAATTAGAAAAGAAAATTATATAAAAAGGTGTTAAATACTAATAGAGCATTTATTAAAACGCTGCGTTTGCCATATTTAGATTTTCTTTATTGTGAATATATATTAAAATACAGCTGTTCGTTCAATTGAGGATAGGTAACGCAGACATAAAGGTTCTACTAGTATAGGCAGCTTTTTTGGCTTTTTCTGAGCTCTCTCGATTCTTAACAACTAGCCAATTCAGACGTGTGTCTAAATTACAATTTAATATAAGTTGAAATAAATATAAGTTGTGAATTTAGCTACTTGTGTATTTTTATTCACTACATTTACAACAACTGGCGACGAGGATGGGATTAAAGGTTGTGACTGCGAATAATTAATATACACCCGGTTGAAGCTTCCATCTCGAATTCTATGTGCCTTGCTGCTTAAATTTAACTGTGCTATTATAACACAACAGAAAAAACTTTTTACTTGGCTTACTGTTTTTACCAGCTGCTAACACGTGCTAAAAATTTGTTAAATTTGTTTGCCTACTGAAACAACCAACGCCGGCGGAGTGCCTTCAAATTTCGCGATAGAATTTTTCGATGAAACAAAAAACAGATTTGAACGATGGCTTCAACGATTGGAAGGAACATTCACTATTTTCAATATAAAAGATTCGTCCATTAAAGTGAATTATTTGCTGCATTATATAGGACCAAAGACCTTTCATTTACTTTGTGATGGAATTTCTCCACAGGCGCCCGAAAGTAAAACATATGAGGATCTAGTAAAAGTTCTCAAAGAGCATTACAACCCCCAACCTTTGGAGGTAGCTGAGTACTTTAAATTCCACCATAGGGAACAATAAGAAGGTGAGACTATTCGTGATTACGTAGCTACTTTACGAAAAATGGCAATCCACTGCAATTTTGGTCAATATTTGATGACTGCATTGCGCAATCAATTTGTTTGTGGCATAAGAGATAAGCGAATTAAAGATCGCTTATTAGAGACAAAGAACCTGACGTTTGAAAGGGCTTTGGAAACCGCTACAAGTTTAGAAATGTCTCAGAATAACTCCGTTGAACTTAATGAGACAGCAATTCATAAGACTTCGTTACACGTTGTAAATTCAAGCAAAAGGGAACGGTACAACAAAACCGTTACATTAAGAAACGGTACTAATCGGAAAAACAACAACAAATTTAGGTCACAAAAACCACAAGTTCATAATTAAGAAAACAATTTTATAAAGAAGCAAGTAAAGAGTTTTCGTTGTAATGGGCCACATCTTGCTAATGTATGCTGTCATACAAATACAGTTTGCAATTTTTGCAATTTGCGTGGTCATCTTGAAAAAGTTTGTTTAAAGAAAAGAAACCGAAATAAAAGACAACAACTAAATCAATTAGAAAATGCCGACGACCAAAACTAAAAAGAACCAACAGTTTATATTAATACGCTTAGAGGTCAAAGCGATTATTCAAACAAATTATGGGTTAAAGTATATGTAGAAGACAAATTAATAAAAATAGAAATTGATAGTGGCGCCAGCGTTTCGGTAATGAATTTTAAAGAATTTCGTAAACTTTTCAAATACTTATCAATTAAAAATGCTAACATTAAATTAAGTACATATAATAATTCTCTTTTAAATGTTATAGGGGTTGCGGAGGTCGTTGTTGCCCTTCAGAATACTAGTACTGCTGAAACAATTAAGAAGAAACTAAAACTGTATGTTGTGGATTCTGATAAACACCCTCTGTTTGGTAGAGAATGGCTAATTGCATTTAATGGTTTACCAATAATTAAGATATTCGACAAATCACACGGTAAGAACATGGAAAATAATGGTAATCAATTAAACGTAGATGTAGAATGTGCTTCACTAACTTCTCCCAAGATACAAATACGTTCCAATATACCACAGGAATTGTCACTGCTTTTAAAAAAGTATAGTGTTTTGTTTAGTGAAAATGTGGGGGAGATTAAAGGTGAGCCTGTGTCAATTGAATTAAAACCTGAAGCTAAACCAATATTTGTCAATCGACCGGTGCCGTTTGCTCTTCGTGAACCATTAAAAAAAGGAATTGAAAATTTGGAAATGCAGGGTGTTCTTAAAAAAATAGATCATAGTGAGTGGGCTACGCCTATTGTACCTATCGTGAAGGCAAATGGAAAAATACGTATTTGCGGTGATTTTAAAATCACTTTAAACAAATTTATGGTTGTTGTCGAGCATCCCCTTCACACAATAGATGAACTGTTTCATGCAATGAGTGGTGGTAAGAAATTTTTGAAGGTTGACCTTCGACGTGCTTATTTACAGTGGAAAGTGAGGGATGAAGATCAAGAGAAACTGACATTGTCTACTTTCCTGGGTCTCTTTAAATGCACTCGCCTTTGGTATGGTTTAAGTTGTGCTCCAGCAAAGTGGTAAAAGAAAATTGAGGAAATATTGGCTGGCATTGAGGGCGTTGCAGTTTTTATTGATGATAATTGCGTTACAGGTCCTGATGATAAAACTCATCTGTCTAGATTAGAAACCGTATTTGCGCGGTTAAGCTCGTATGGGTTACGGATAAATTCAGAAAAATCTGATTATTTTAAAGAGTCAATAGAATACTGTGGTTTTAGGATAGATAAATACGGGATTAACAAGACAACAAGTAAAATCGAGGACATTATGATGGCTCCTCGCCCCGAAAACGTATCCGAGGTTCGGTCCTTATTAGGGTTAGTAAATTATTACAACAGATTTCTCCCAAATCTTTCTGATGTTCTTGAACCGTTGCATAAATTATTAAGAAAAAATTACAATTTTAAATGTACATCAGAATGTGAGAACGCTTTCTTGGCTATAAAAAAAGAAATTAATTCGGAAAGAGTTTTAGTTCATTACGAAAAAGATAGGCCACTGTGTTTGTCGACAGATGCTTCCCAGTAGGAGTGGGGGCAGTGTTATCGCATATGTACCCTGATGGTAATGATCGGCCTATACAGTTTGCTTCCCAATCGCTGTCAAATTCTCAACGTAACTGGTCACAAATTGATAAGGAAGCGTATGCAATAATTTTCGGTGTAAAAAAATTTTACCAATTTTTGTTCGGGCGTCAGTTTACACTATATACGGACCATAAGCCATTATTGCAAATATTTTCGGCAGAAAAAAGTTTACCGCACATGTCAGCCATCAGGTTTTAATTACACAATTAAATATAAAAGATCCGAACAAAATGCAAATGCAGACGCTTTGTCGCGTCTACCTCTTCCGACAAAAAATTGCATGAAACTTGAGGAAGCTGATTTATTTGAAATTAATCAAATACAAACGATGCCGGTTACAGCCAAGCTTATTCCTGAAGAAACTGCAAAAGATCCTTCGTTAAGTGAATTGCTAGAAGGTATTCAAAAGGGTACTAGGCTTAACACAAATATGCGATTTGGTATAAATCAAGATGAATTTTCACTTCAGGGAGGTTGTATAATGAGAGGTTTACGCGTAGTTATTCCAAAAAAAATTCATAAGCCTGTTCTTGAGGATCTTCATTCAACCCACTTTGGCATATCAGGAATGAAAGAGCTAGCTCGTAGCTATTGCTGGTGGCCTAACATTGACCAGCAAATTAAGGACTTTGTCCGAAATTGTAGGGGATGTATCAAAAATAAGAATAATCCACAAAAAGTTGAAGGTCATCATTGGTGCCAACCCTCTAAGCCATGGGAAAGAGTTCATCTGGATTTTGCAGGTCCGTTCATGGGAATATATTTTTTAATTTTAATTGATGCATTTTCAAAATGGCCTGAAATGCATATACTAAAAAGAAAATCCACAGAAACCACTCTTCCTATATTGCGAAAAATTTTTGCTACGGGTTGCCAAAAGTTATTTGTACAGATAACGGTACTCAATTTACCAACATAAAATTTGCAGTTTTGTAAAACTAACGACATTTTACACAAGCGCACTGCACCTTACCACCCAGCAACAAACGGCCAAGCAGAGCGCTATGTACAAACACTGAAAAATAAACTAAAATGCTTGAAAACAAAAAATGAAGACTTAAGGTACGGTCACATATGAGAAACATTTGCCTAAAATTTATTTGCTCTTGTTTGGCCTAAATTTTTTCAAAACAATACAAAATTTGTTTTGTGGTCACACTACGCACATTTATTTGCCTATTTTTATTTGTTGAAACAGCTATGAAGTAATGTCAAATAAAATACAGGCAAACATGTTTTATGTGCGGTCACATTTAAAATAATATTTGCCTTAAAAATATATTTGATGAAACCGAAAAAAAAACATAAATTTATTTGCTCACAAACTGCTGCGCATGGGATGTCTTCACTGCCATTCAATTTCTGCGGCATTATTTCAAAGTTATTGCAGAGAAAACGTGTAAAATATTATTAAATGCTAATTACAAATAATGAAAAATAGTTGCTACTCTTAACTATTTAATTGCAGTACAATATACATAAGTTCAAAACAAACAAACAATAACCATTTGTAGTCGGAACAAAAATATACAACTGTCGAAAAATTTTTTCCATCTAGGCACTCTGGGCGCATCTTTTTAAAAGTCCCGAATGAAGTTTTTATTCTCTTCCTATAATATACTTTTCCTATACTTTGTACGAGAAATTAAATCCCAGTTTTTAATATAAAAATAAAATATCCACCGCTGATAGCCATAAACTATAAAAAATGGTCAAATAATGGTGGCTAATATTATATTTATGCACCCGCAGGTATTATTTATACAGATTCCTTTAAAATAACTATTACACATAATGGCAATGTGAGAAGAAAGTTTATAATGAATAACTCCCATGTATGAAAGTTCCAAATAAATAAAGCCAAGCAACAATATTAAATTTTTCATATTCTATGCTATAAAGAAGCTCCAAAAGGTGTTCTAAAGAAGGAGCACAATAAGAGGATGAAGCTAAATAGAAATTAGATTCCACTTCTTAACAATAAATTTTAATATTCATTCATTACATTTTTTTGATTAAAATTTCTAAAAACTTTTAATTTATTTAATATATTTAATATTTTTTATTTGTTTACTTGATATAAGTGTAGATAAATTGTATGTTGAAATAAAAAGTCGCTTAAATTAAAAAGCCAATTTCACAAAGAATTAAACTACGAATATGCAAAATTTTGATTGGGATACAAAGTTCTACAATTTTTAAGAAATTTTAATGTTTCAGAAAATAGAGGAAAAACTCTTGTACATATAGTTTTTAAAAATTGTTACATTATAACATACCGTCAAACGAATATATTTATATTAAAAAAATCTGTTTACATTTATTGCAAAAATAATCTTTCAGCTTAGTACTTATAGAACATATCTCTTTTGATTGCAAATCGAAAATTATGCAAAAACAGTATAGGTGCTTAATATGGATATTCACTAATGACTCTTACCTCTATTCCCACGCTTCAAGTGGGGTAGAAGAATTATTTTGGTTTTGTTTTACACATAGCCGACTTTTTTCGTCTTTTTAAGCAGTTAAAATGCGTGGGTACTGTGCAAATCTGAATTAAAGTTTAATTTATGTTGGTTAAATTAAAGCGTGCTTAATTCTTGTTTAGTATAAATTAATCGATATTGATTCTTAAAGTGAAAGCATGTTGCTTGTTGTCATATATAACTTCATTTAAAAGTTATCTATAGGCATTTTAAAACCAAATGCATCTCAACCTTATCATAGGTTTATGTGCAGATATATAACAGTTTATAATTTACAACTTTAACTTAACTTTAATTTAGCGGCAACGCAAATTTTCAAGTTATAAAATTTCTTGCGACTCAACTTTAAACTAATACTTTACTAAAAATTTATAAAAGAACATTTAATAATCCCCAATGCCACATCTTTTTCACATACAACTTTGAAACTTTTCACCATTCATATCGAAATATACCAAATTATATATAAAATACTTTGATGATATTTAACTCGAAAAATATGTGGCCCGACAACTTTTTTAATTTACTATTTCTTCCGAAAATTGCACTTTATTATTTTTTATCTATAATTTTATTTTTAATTGCTTACAGTATTTTGTTTTTATTTAATACACATATAAGTTTAAAATTATCAGCGAGTTTTTCCGAAAGCTAATAATTTAATTTAAATACTGGGCAACATTGTTGATACAGCTGTTATTTGTCTCTGTTTGTGCTTACAAAAACTTTGTAAGAACAAATATTTATTTGCCTAATAATGAAACAAATATTTGCCGTCGAGTGGTCACACTATGTTCACATTAGAAACATTTTTGTTTACTGGCAAATAATTTTATTTGCCCAAAATTAGCTGTGATGTTATTTGCTTCTAATAAATATTTTGTGGTCAGACTACGGCAAATAAATATTTGTCTATTTCAGTCAAATGTTTGACTAATGTGACCGTACCTTTAGAAACAAAGTTCTATAATATTTTATTTCACTACCGTATAACAAAGCACCCAGTTACAAAAAAGTCACCATCAGAAATTTTGTTTAATTACCCGATTCGTACAAAATTTTCGTTACTTTTACCAGAAGAAATTAAGCCCAAAATGACTTATAATAACATAAAGCCTAGGGAATTTTTGAAGGGGGAAAGAGTTGCTGTTAGAAATTACACTGATAAAGAAAAATGGAACTTGGGAGAAGTTAGTGAAAGACAAGGCGCGTTGCATTACAAAATTCAACTTGATAATGGGAAAACGGCCCATAGGCACGTTGATCAAATGTTGAGTGCAGGTTGCCATATTTTTGATGACAAAGACCCGAGTGATTCTTCTGAAGAGCAGCACCGCACTTCCGTAAATAATAATTCAGAAACAAGTATACAAAATAGACTAGAATGTAATGAAGAAATACAGGCGAACGGTCCAGCTTTTGAGGACAACCAAGTTAATGTTAGAAAAAGTAATAGGGTCCGTAAGCCTGTAGACAGGCTGATGTATCACTAATAATATTAATGAACTTATTTTCTCATACATACATATATACCCTATTTTATATAATACGTTAAAAATCACAATTTAGTATACATGTACATATATTTAAATATCTATTCATTGTGAACTACTATATTTACTCAAATGACATTGTATTTCAATATCATTTTTATAAAAAAAAATGTTTTATATATGTACTTTTGTTTTTGAGAGGGAAAGGTGTTAAATACTAATAGAGCATTTATTAAAACGCTGCGTTTGTCATATTTATATTTTCTTTATTGTGAATATATATTAAAATACAGCTGTTCGTTCAATTGAGGATAGGTAACGCAGACATAAAGGTTCTACTAGTATAGACAGCTTTTTCGGCTTTTTCTGAGCTCTCTCGATTCTTAACAACCAGCCAATTCAGACGTGTGTCTAAATTACAATTTGATATAAGTTGAAATAAATATAAGTTGTGAATTTAGCTACTTATGTATTTTTATTCACTACATTTACAACAAAAGGTCAAAAAAACAATTATATATCATTACGTTAAATTACGGTTTATTTAAGGAAAATTTCAAAACGCTACTTTTAATGAAAAAATTTAATTTTTTTCGCAACACTCTCGTGAATAGGTTTTGGTAACAATTAGCAACAAGTAGTAACAGTTTTAGTTACTGAAAAGACCTTATGTTAATGTAAATGGTAATATTAACTAGTTGGTTTTGTACTAGTTTAGTATGACTTTTTAAAGTTTTCAGTTCGGTAATGAATTTGGAAACATGATTTTTGCATATGTGTAAATACATAAACATAAAATTAACCCTATACATTTCGCGGAATGCAAAAAATTTAATAAACAAATAATTGACATAGTTAAATTTCTCTGTTGTTATTAATTAATTAAATTAAATGCAATTATGGAAAAAAATATTTTAGGCATGTTTAAAATATATTGGTAGTAAAGTCAGCATGACTTATCTTTTCGCTTTTATAAGATTTTATAGCTCATCATTAGCTGGTGCTTTGAGTGTTGTTTTGAGTATAAGAACTTAAAAACAGAAAAGGATACCGTAAATGCTTTTATGTTTTCTTGCAATGAAATAAAACAAAAAACTTTCAAGGTTTAGTTTTGACGCAGTATTTGCAGTCATACTGGTATATTTTTAACCATCTCTAATAAAAAGAAGAGGTTGTCAATTCGACTGAATGTAGTTTTTTAATCGACTTCAAAAAAAGAAGGACATTATACAATTCGGCTGAATGTTACTTTTTTATATTTGTGCCTCCAGAACTCAGTCATTTCTGATCCGATTTTGAAAATTTTTGTAATATGATAGATTATGCTTACAGATTGGACCCGTTTTGAAAACAGTTCATAATCTTAAAAATTAAAGGGTGTCCCCAAACAATATACATATTTTTTACTTGTATTATGAACTGTAAAGGGCGAATCTGTAAAATTTAAAATGACTGCGTATTACTATGGCTCCCAAAAACAAAAAATTATGCAGAAATAAATCTAAAAATTAAAGGTTGCCCCCATAATTCATGTAAATTTACTTATATGTACCTATCTTTTGAACCGTTATAGACAAACGCTTGCAAATTGGACAGAATGTCGATTGCTATGGCCGCCCTGCAAGAACACTACAGGTTAAATAACGCGTTATATATTAAGTACTCATAACCAAAGTATTGGTTAGAAATTGTAAAACTTTCAGTTATTTTGTATAGGCCTTTGGGAAAAAACTAACCTATTTTCTTATGTGCGTGTGAGATTATATCTCTTTCTTTCACCTTATTGTTTAGAAGAGAAAACACTATAGTGTTCTCGCTCGCACACGTCAGTACTAACGTGTATATAACTGCCTATATAACCGTAGCGATACCGGTAGTATTACATTTTAAATAACCCTTTAGTTAACCGGTACACATAACCGTTATTACTACTTAATAAGTAACTCGTTATTTAACCGCTTGATATACATATATAGTTGTCCGTTATTAATATTGGTTAGTGCTACTGAATACTACCAGTTATTGTATTCATAAAAATTGGTTATTGTTACTGTATCAAAAAATACACTTTTTAATGTTTCAATTTATTTTATTATGAGAAAAATAAAGCAAATTTTTTAAGAATTCATAACAAATCAAAAAGAAATATAATAAAACAACTAATTTATTTAAGCTTAAATTTTATTTTAAAGAAAAATGTAGAAAAATTGTTAAACAAATATGTTAATAAAAACAATTTAAAGCTTGTTACGAGATCAGAAATTTATAAAGAACGTATTTTATAATAAAACTATTTTTTAACGAATTTACTTTGCTTATATCTGCTGTGGCTTAGCTCGATGCTTTTTTAATTCCTTTTCAAAAAAATTTCGCCCCTCTGTTACAAAAACATCCGAAAACATAAGAAATTATTATACTTCATCCACCGTTCCTTTGCCACCTTTGATATGGAAGAGATATGACTTCTGTAAATGGAATATAAATTTAGTTTTAGTAGAAGGCAAATAAAGTATGCATAAATTTAAAAATACCATTGCCTCGCGGTATTCCGGCTTTTCCAACTTCTCCTTAACGTCCAATGACAATGGTAATGTAGCCCCAATTTCTTCATGCAGCACATTTTCATCCTAGCCGTCTATTATTATTTGGGACAACATTCCCTACTCCTTCAATATTTCCTAACATATCCACTTCATGATCCGAAATACCTGAATTTTCACTCGCGGACGGACAACTGTCTACACTTTCTTTTCTATCAACATTTACAAATCTGCTTATATTTCTGTATATTTCCACTCTTTAAATTTCTTTTTTTTCAAAGCTTAAAGCATTTTGTTTTGTTTATTCATTTTTATTTTAAGACTTTTACTTAAATTTTTTCACATTTGATCACGCGTGTCTTCAATTTTTTTATATTTCTTCTCATTAGTGCCGCCAACGTATAAAGTGAGAAAAAGAATACATAACAGCACGCTTCATCGAAAAGTCTATTTCTTTCTTTCTTAAAGTGCTTATGGAATATAAGTGTGCATATGTATTTGTTGATATTTAAAATTCTTTAAATGTATTGGTGTATCGGTTAGGCAGATTTTGTAGGGCGTTATAGTAACGAGGATTAATATTACAAATTATAAATTAAAGGGTGCGAAATTAGTTCATTAAATTTGATGTATATGGCCATACTTTTGAACACAATGAAGTGAACCTGTATTGCTAAGTCCGCTATAACAAAAAGTATAAAATTTGGATTGGGAAGTTGATGGGTGTTCCAATAGTTAATTTAATTTTGTGTATGTGACCAAACTTTTGAACCGTATAGACAGAACGCTGAAACTTAAAAGGGACCTGTATTGCTAAATTCGCTACATCAACGAGTTTATAATTTGTATTTAGAAATTAAAGGGTGTCCCATAATTGATGAAGATTTGCTTATATGAGCCTATCTTTTGAACAGTTAAAGGCAAACGCTTGCAAACTGGACAGAATGTCGATTGCTATGGCCGTTATAGTAACAAGTATTAATATAAAGAATTTTAAATTAAAGGGTGTGCCAATAGTTCATTTAATTTGATGTATATTGCCATACTTTTTAACAGTTAAAGACAGACGCTTGGAATTTACAACGAACATGTATTGCTAAGTCCGCTATATCAACAAATATAAAATTTTAATTTGGAAATTAAAGGGTGTACCAATAGTTAACGTAATTTTGTGTATCTGACCAAATTTTGAACCGTTATAGACAGAACGCTGAAACTTAAAAGGGACCTGTATTGCTAAATTCGCTGTATCAACGAGTTTATAATTTGAATTTAGAAATTAAAGGATGTCACATAATTGATATAGACAGAACGCTGAAACTTAAAAGGGACCTGTATTGCTAAATTCGCCACATCAACGAGTTTATAATTTGTATTTAGAAATTAAAGGGTGTCCCATAATTGATGAAGATTTGCTTATATGAGCCTATCTTTTGAACAGTTATAGGCAAACGCTTGCAAACTGGACAGAATGTCGATTGCTATGGCCGTTATAGTAACAAGTATTAATATAAAGAATTTTAAATTAAAGGGTGTGCCAATAGTTCATTTAATTTGATGTATATTGCCATACTTTTTAACAGTTAAAGACAGACGCTTGGAATTTACAACGAACATGTATTGCTAAGTCCGCTATATCAACAAATATAAAATTTTAATTTGGAAATTAAAGGGTGTACCAATAGTTAACGTAATTTTGTGTATCTGACCAAATTTTGAACCGTTATAGACAGAACGCTGAAACTTAAAAGGGACCTGTATTGCTAAATTCGCTGTATCAACGAGTTTATAATTTGAATTTAGAAATTAAAGGATGTCACATAATTGATGAAGATTCACTTACAGTACTGTTCGAAACCTAAGCAACTTTTTTCCACTAAGTAGTAATAGACTCATCTTTTCTTTAAATATATTTATAGAAAATATTTTTTTATTACCTACTACACAATGTGTCTATAATCTAAAAATAACAACAAAAATTAAAAACCATTTCTTTGGAAGTTATGATAAAATAAAAACAAAATTAACTTAAAAATTGGCTGTTCAAAACCTAAGCAACTTTTAATATCTGGTATGATATCCTTTATTTCTCACGACCTCAGCGCATCTTTTGGGCATAGGTTCAATAAGATTCGATAGAATAGATGTTGTTATAGCTTCCCACTCCGATTTTAGACAGTTCATCAACTCCTGTTTATTTTTAAAGCGTCGAGTTCCAACTCTCCGTTTTAAAATTTCAAAGAGGTTCTCTATGGGATTCAAGTATGGCGATTGAGGTGACCAATCCAAAACTTGAACCCCATTAGCTAACAACCAATCCTTGACTAACTTCGATGAGTGTTTTGGGTCATTGTCATGTTGAAACACCCATCGAAGTGGCATTTTCCACTTTGCATAGTTAAGCATGTGAGTTGCTAAAATGTCTCTGTAAACAAAAGGGTCCATTTTTGTTTGAATTTATACAAAGAGACCAACACCACTTGCCGAAAAACAAGTTCAAGCCATCACATTTCCCTCCCATGCTTTATTGTGGCTTTTGAGTACCGGGAATGTAGCCGCTTTCCTTTTGGTATTCTCACGTGGCAAACTCTATCTGAGTTTAGGAAGTTAAATTTAGATTCATCACTAAACAAAACAGTTCGCCATTTGGATATAGTCCAATCCATATGTGCTCTAGCAAAATCCAACCTAAAACTACCCAAAAGCTGAGAAAATCAGAGACTACGTTGCAATCAATCAAACAAACCTCTGTTTTAGATGCTTCTTAGTCAGCATAGGCTTTTTAGATGGCATGAAGCTCCTTAAGTTTTGTTCCAATAAACGTTTTCTTAGTGTGGAAGAACTAATCTGAAGTTCAAGCTCATTTACTATGCCTTTAGACGAAATAAATGGATTTTTTTAACTAGACGGAAAATTTTCTGGTCTGTTCGCTCAGAAGTTTTTCGAGGTCGCCCACCGCTATTGGCCTTCTCTACTTTCTTAGTAGCTTAATACTTTTTTATAAGTCGGGAAACTATTGATTTATTAATATTTAATTGGTTTGCTATAGCAATTTGGGATTTACCGTTATTAAAAAGTTCAATAATCTTTAGCTTAAAAACTGATCCATAACGTGTTCGCGTCATGGTTGCACTTCTAAAGAATTGGTACTAATTAATGGATAAAATCAACCAAAATTACTTTTTTCAATATCAATCATAACGGGACTAAAATTTTTGTTTAAAATTTTTGTTGTTGTTGTAGTTAATATTTTGCAACAAATGCAACCATGTAAAAGTTGCTTAGGTTTCGAACAGCGAATTTTTAAGTTAATTTTGTTTTTGTTTTATATCTGCTTCCAAGGACATAAAATGTATTTTTTGTTGTTATTATTAGTATGTAGACTATATGTATAACAATAAGTAAAAAGTAAATTTTTCAATAATCTATTTAAAGAGAACATATACGACCATGAGTATTTACTGGGGAAAAGTTGCTTAGGTTTCGAACAGTACTGTATATGAGCCTATCTTTTGAACCGTTATAGACAAACGGTTGCAAATTGGACAGAATGTCGATTTCTATGGCTGTTGTAGTAACAAGTATTAATATTACAAATTTTAAATTAAAGGGTGCGCCAATAGTTCATTTAATTTGATGTATATTGCAATACTTTTGAGCAGTTGTAGACAGACGCTTGAAATTTACAACGAACCTGTATTGCTAAGTCCGCTATAACAACAAATATAAAATTTGGAGTTGGAAATAAAAGGGTGTTCTAATAGTTAACGTAATTTTGTGTATGTGACCAAACTTTTGGACCGTTATAGACAGAACACTGAAACTTAAAAGGGACCTGTATTGCTAAATCCGCTATATCGACGAGTTTATAATTTGAATTTAGAAATTAAAGGGTGTCGCATAATTGATGAAGATTTACTTATATGGGCCTACCTTTTGATCCGTTATAGAAAAACGCTTGCAAATTGGACAGAATGTCGACTGCTATGGCCGTTATAGTAACGAGTATTAATATTATAAATTATAAATCAAAGGGTGCGCAAATAGTTCACTTAATTTTATGTACATTGCTATACTTTTTAACAGTTAAGGACAGACGCTTGAAATTTACAACGAACCTGTATTGTTAATACCGCTATAACAACAAGTATAAAATAGTAGATGTAATTTCAAGAGTGTGGACGTATTTTTTAACCGTTATAGAAAGAACTCTGAAATTAATAAGGGACCTGTACTGCTGAATTCGCTATATCAACGAGTTTAAGTTTTGAATTTAGAAATTAAAGGGTGTCCCATAATTGATGAAGATTAACTTATGTAGGCCTATCTTTTAAACCGTTATAGACAAGCGCTTGTAAATTTGACGCACTGTCGATTGCTATGGCCGTTATAGTAACAGCTGATAATATTTAAAATTATAAATTAAAGGGTGCACCAGTAGTTCATTTAATTTGGTATATGGCCATACTTCAAAACAGTTGTAGACAGACAATTGAAAGTTACAAAGAACCTGTATTACTAACTCCTCTATAACAACAACAAAAAAGTAAAATTTGGATTTGGAAATAAACGGGTGTCCCAATAGTTTATATAATATGGTGTATGTGGCCGGACTTTTGAACCATTATAGATAGACAGCTAAAATTTACAAGGGACATGTTTTGCTAAGTCCGCTATAACAAGAAGCTTATAATTTGAATTTAGAAAGAAAAGGGTATTCCCAAAATTAATGCAATTTGTTCTATATGGCCGTATTTTTTAAACCGTTATATACAAATACCTTAATTTTAGACAGAATGTCCATTACTTTATTTGGTATAATAAGAAGTATAAAAATGTAATATTATAAATAAAATAGTTAATATAATCGGATGTAAGTTAACGTAACAAATGTTTAAACGAATAAGAAAAGATTCAACTAAAAGAAATAGACAAAATCCAAACGTTTCCATGAATAAGATAAGAAGCAAGTAGTAGAAATAGATAAATTCACACGTTCCTACATGTGATGGTGTTTAGCATCAGATGACGTTTTTCCAACTACGCTGATGGAAACCTGGAAGAGTATCTGGCGATTTTTCTTTGTTCCCATATTTTTGCTGAAGAAGCTTATTATTGGATGCATGACAAATTTAGCTTAGAATAATATTTAAGATGTTGATGTTAGACATAAGTTTTAGTTTTTAGTGTTATCTGAAACTCAACGTACAGAGTTGCGCTTAACAATAAAGAATATTATTAATAAAAATAGTTTTTTTATTAAAGTAAATATTCAAAATTGTACTGGCGCCCGAGCAGGGACCCCGATAAAAGGCCTTCGAAAATAAGCCTTGAATAGGCTCCCTAGTACATAAAGAAACGGGTGTGATTTATGTCACAGCCTTCAAGCCCGGTCGCGGAAACATGAAAAACAATCGAAAATAAGATTGTCAATTTAAAAAAAGTGAAAATAAAAATAATAATAGTGACTAAAAAAATGAAAATAAAAATAATTGTTAATTAATATAAGAGTGAATAAAAACAATTGAAAATAAAAATATAACAGTGACGAAAAACAATTGAAAATAAAAATAATAACACTGACTAAAAATAATTGAAAATAAAAATAATTGTAAATGAAAAAAATATAACAGTGACTTAAAATAATTGAAACTAAAAATAATAATAGAATAGTGACGAAAAATAATTACAAATAATGAAAACAGTGACTAAAAATTGTTGAAAATAAAAATAATACTCGTAGAAAAAAATCTTAAGAAAATTAAATAAAAATTTTAAGTGTAACTATAACTTTTAAGCAAATTAAATAAAAATTTAAATGAATGTAAACTTAAGAGCCAAAATAAAAAAAATTTCGTGAAGAAACATAAAAATTGTTTTATTAATATTTTTCCTGAACCACTAGTGGTGAAAAACTAATTGAACTCAAGTTCCCTTAAATTTTGTGAGTAAACATATTTAAACCAATTAAAATAAAATGAGAGCCTATAACCAACAAGTTAATTAAAATTGTTGTGACAAACTTAAAAATTATAAGACATTATTTTTATTGAATAAAATAAAATAAGTGGAAATTTAGAGAAAGTTATAAAATTTAAACAATGTTTTAAATTAAAAATTAATAACAAAAGATATTAAAGAAAAAAAATCCTTTATGTAAAAACAAATAAAAATAGTGGATCTTAAAAATAAACAACATCACCTAGAGTTCCTTACAACACCCACTTAGGGAAGAATCAACTAACCATCACCAAGATCAACAATCAACCATGTTCATCACTTTAG
Source organism: Gymnosoma rotundatum (assembly GCA_916610165.2). Lineage (NCBI taxonomy): Eukaryota > Metazoa > Arthropoda > Insecta > Diptera > Tachinidae > Gymnosoma > Gymnosoma rotundatum. The sequence goes on from OU744339.1 coordinate 61,503,883, forward strand.
CGTAAGATAATATATTAGTTATTTTGTATCTTATTATTACTCATCTTTGAGTGATTAAATAAAATAAAACACAAAACGTGTCATCTCTTGTAAAATAAAACAATTAATTAAAAAGCATTTTATCACGATTTTACTATTTTGTTTATAAATTATGTCGAGTCCAAACAATTTAATACGCCCCGCGGTGATAAATCTGCCGCATGGCTCACCGAATGTTCCACCTCCTCCCTCACAACAATCTTTAGGTCAAGACCAGTTAGCAGCAACTATTGCAAGCACGATCCGAAATTATTTTCACTAACACGGTAGAGAGTAAGTGCAAAATATACTAAATCCAAACTCAGACTTTTCTCTATATACCGACCAAACGATTGACCCATCATTTAGGGACAGATTATGCGACCTGGACAAAATTCCAGACGTAGTCCGGTGCCTGCGGAATATTCAGGCGAACCAGGGGAGTTTAACTCCTGGAAAAAATCGGTTGACAGGATACTTCAAATTTATGAACCTCTTAAAGGGACTCCAAAATATTACGGAATCCTCAGCGTAGTCCGAAACAAAATAATCGGCAACGCTGACATTGCTTTAGAATCTTATAACACACCATTTGAGTGGAAGGCAATTTCGAAATGCCTAACACTTCATTAAGCAGACAATAGAGAGATCTAGGTACATTAGAGTACCAAATGACCTCCTTAGTCCAAGGAAATAAGATAGTTCAGGAATTCTATCAGAGAGTTTATTCACACCTCTCTGTGATACTAAATAAAATAGGATGCATGGAAGTAGGGAATGAATGAATCCCTTAATTTATTAACACAAACGTATCGCGCAAAAGCGCTAGACACTTTTATAAGAGGCTTAAAGGGTGACTTGCCCAGATTACTGGGAATACGAGAGCCAGTCGACCTGCCTCAGGCCTTACATCTGTGTCTCAAACTTGAGAACCAGAATTTTCGATAAAATTACGCCCATAATACGCAGATGACTGTAAAAAAATTTAATCAACCTGTGCCTCCAAGTAAACATAACGAGCTTGGAGCACAGATGTTTCATCCCCAATTGGCATACATGCCGCAACCAAGGGTTTATCCTTGGAATAATTTTTCTTCAAATCGACCTACCGATAATAGGAGAAATTTTTACTAATCAGCGCCACTACGTCCATCTGCACCGAATCCTCAGCCTAGGCCGGAACCAATGGATGTTGATAGATCCGTTCAGACGAGACATATAAAATACTTGAACAAACCACACCAAGGTAGCTTTCAGGGCAAAAGACGGACAACAGCGCAAGAGAATACATTTGAATGACCATATAAACATGATACCGATACAAGGTGAAGAAGCACCTCGAAAGCCTGACGAGAATTCCTACGATATGTTGGAAGAAACAAACGACCTCCATTTTTTAGTCTAATGAGTTCCTCGCTCCCGTATTTCGAAGTCAAGGCGAAGAGCGGACAAATATTAAAATTTCTATTGGATACCGGCTCCAGCAAAAATTATTTGCAACTCCATTTAGCAAGGAAAGTAATTCGGAATAAAAATCCTTTTCTAGCGAAGTCGGTGGCAGGCGACATCAAAATCCTGTTAGCCTCATTGACTGCTTTCGAGGCAATTGTAGGCAACGATACACTTAAGGAGTTAGGAGGAGTTATATTTACAGAACAAAATTATATGAAACTTAAAAATGGTAAGATAACTTATTTAAAACAATTACCTTTCCTATCAGTAAATTCGATTGATATAAAAGACGAACATATGACTCTAAGGCAAAGGGGGAGAATGAACAAAATTCTCTCAACTTTTTCAGGGCTTCTTTCAGAACCTGATGAAAGACTGACATATACGACTAAAGTAGCAGGTGAAATTCGGACAAGAACAGATACACCCGTATATACAAGATTTTATCCTTTCCCAGTAGCATTGAAAACCGAGGTCGAAACACAGATAAAAAAAATTATTAGATGATGGTATAATAAGACCATCACGGTCCCCTTACAATCCCCCAGTCTGGATTGTTCCGAAAAAACTGGACTCCGCTGGCAAAAAGCAATACAGGGTAGTCATAGATTACCGCAAGCTTAATATGCTCACAATTGCGGACAGGTGTCCGATTCTAGAAATCAACGAGGTCCTGGCGCAATTAGGAAGGAAAAAATTCTTAGCGGCTTCCATCAGATCCCGTTAAAAGAATCTGATATTGAGAAAACGGCATTCTCAATTATAAATGGAAAATATAAATTTACGAGACTGCCATTCGGTCTCAAAAATGCTCCTTCAATTTTTCAGAGAGCACTCGACGATATATTGAGAGATTATATCGGCAGAACTTGTTATATATATATAGATGATATAATTATTTTCAGTAAAACAGAGGATCAACATTTTGGTCATATTAAAAAAGCACATATGAAGATTCAACTGGACAAATGTAACTTTTTTCAAGAGTCAGTTGAATTCCTTGGTTTTATAATATTATCAAAGGGTATTGAAACCAATCCAGAAAAAGTTTAAGCAATTCAAAATATGCCATATCGTACAACGATAAAAGAACTGCGTTCATTTTCGCAATTATGCGAAAATTGCTAAACCATTGACAACACTTTTAAGAGGAAAAGAGGGTCACATAGGGAAAAACTAATCTTCAAAAATAAAAATTGATTTAGATACTGCTGCCATTGAAGCATTTAACAAAATAAAAAGAAGCCGCACTTCCGAGGACTTAATATTATCTTACCCAGATTTTGATCAAGAGTTCACGCTTGCGACAGACGCTTCGAACTTTGCAATTGGCGCTGTTTTGGCACAAAAAGACAAACCTATAACCTTTTTATCAAGAACCTTGAGTAAAACCGAAGAAGCATATGCAGCAAATGAAATGGAAATGCTCGCCATAAGTTGGGCCTTAAATGCCCTACGTAACTATTTGTATGGTACTGCAAAAGTTAACATATATACAGATCACCAACCGCTAACTTATGCGATAAGCAACAAAAATAATAATAGCAAGATGAAGCGTTGGAAAGCAATCTTAGAGGAATATAACTATGAGCTTCACTATAAACCTTGCACGGCAAACGTTGTTGCCGATTTCTTATCTAGGCCTCCACAAATAAACACCTTAACGGTTACTCAGCATATCGATGAAAGTTCATCACACGATTTTATTCATAGCGATTAAACCCCTATAAGAGCGAATCAAATATTTTTAAAAAATTATATTCCCAACGTATCACAGGCACATTGTGACAGTACCAAACTATAACCAATATAACCTACTTTAGCTTCTTAAAAGATATCTAAATCCATGTTATCAACAAGGACAAATACAAGAATTATATCCCCTTCATTTCAGTAATTACAAAGTAAGGTTTTCTCACGTGAAAGTAACGAAGAAGAGCAAACAGATATAATCATACGAACGCATAAATGGGCGCACAGAAATAGTATGGAGAATAAAAATCAAATAATAGAGAAGTATTATTTCCCCTCCATGACTCAAAAAACAAAAAGAATAATAAAAAAATGTAAAGTCTGTATGGAAAATAAATACAACCGACACCCCACAAAACCATTACTTCAACCCACTCCTATACCAAGTTTTCTGGGACAAATTGTCCATTTAGATATTTTTATAACTGGTAAAGAATTAGTTTTAACCGCTCTAGACAAATTTTCAAAATATGCAGTAGCAAAACCTATAAAATCTAGAGCAGCCGAAGACATTAAACAACCATTGAGAGATATTCTCTTTGCTTTCGTACCTGAGAAGGTAATATTCGATAACGAAAGATCTTTTAGATCAGATTCAATTAACTTTTTTGATTGAAAACGAATTTGGTATTGAAATTTTCCGTGTACAACCCTATTCCAGTTGTTCGAATGGACAAGTTGAAAGATTCCATTCAACTCTACAGGAAATAATGCGCTGCCTTCAAAAGGACAGAACTCATAACACTTTTCAGGAGTTACTAGAAAGATTGGTTAGAGAATATAATTACTCTATATATTCAACTACAGGCAGAAAATCTGTGGAAATATTTTTTGGGAGACGTGTCGGTATAGACCCTAATTTATTAATTAAAGAAAGACAAGACATAAAGAAAAAATTAATAGGGAACAAACCATTGATCTAGCGTATCACACCAGTTAAAACATATTGTAACGGAGATGAAATTTATGTAAAGATTAATAGAAGAATAGGTAATAAAATTTCTCCAAGATTTAAAAAGAAAATTGTATCAGAAAATTATAAGACGACCATTAAAACTAGATCCGGAAGAATAGTTCATAAAAAGGACATACGACAGTAGACATATTAAAAAAACTTTTAACCTTTATTACAGGATCTTTCTTTGCATAGCCGTCTGCAATGCGGACGTTCAGTTTGTGGATTACACAGCCAACCATTTGATTACCATAAACAATGGCAAGGCGAAAATGCAGGACGGAACATATAAGATAATACACTTGATAGATCTTAACGGATACGATGACTTTCTAAACCATATCCAAATTTACGTTGACAAACACATCCACAAAACTCACATTCTTTACCCTTTCCTTATTCATGAAATGCAACAAGCGGTGAACATCCTGCAGGATATTAAACCTATACATCACTTTCGTAATAAAAGAGCTATTAATTTGATTGGGACGGCATTGAAATATATTGCCTGTAACCCGAATCATAAAGACTTTAAAATTGTTAGTAAAAATTTAGACGATTTAAACATGAATAACAATAAACAAATTATAATAAATGAAGCCCTTAATGGGAAAATAAATAATCTTATAAATTGTAGTGATTGCATATGGCAACACTAGAAAACATCTGTCATATTTTAACAATATGGCAACATGCTAATGCACTTGATTTTTGACAGAAAGAAATGCGAACCTGCCGGTTTTCTGCCCCTTTTGACGAAAAGCATTGAAGCCAATAACACGTTCTGTAATAGAAATATAAAATAAAGAACATTACAATTATCAGGTGTGGGGTACAACGGAGAGATGGATTTAAGACCCTCACGTCAGACTATTTCCAACGTATTGATGGCCGCTGGAATAGATTTTCCTCCTACGGCTACTTTGAGCCAGTTAAGGATTTTAATGGACTCATTAGAAAAGAAAGAGAATAGCATGGTGCCATATTCAACGCAAACACGTTTGCAAATTTTGCAACTGCAGGAACGAATTCGCGTTTTGGAAGAGGGCCAAGCTTGTCAGTCCACAGTACGCCGAATAGATCTTCTTGAACTAGATGCAGCTGTTCCCATGTTCAGGGGGGATGATAATCAAGAAATTGACCGTTGGTTCCTGCAATTCGAAGACTACGCAGGCATTTTTTCAGATAAGGAGAAATGTGTAGCCATCCGCCGTCGATTAGAAGGGACAGCGAAGCAGTATGTCACTAATCTGGGACTGGTAAGTTATGTAGACTTGAAGAAAAAGCTCAAGAAGATGTTCAAGCGTACGATCTCGCGACAGGAGGTATACAGACAACTGCAAAACCGAAAATTAAAGCCAAGCGAGACATGCCTCAGCTACGTGGTGGCTATGCAGTCCATTGCCGCCAAGTCTGACATAAGCGAACAGGAACTAGTTGACATAATAATAGATGGCGTCCCAGATGATAATACTGCCGTCCATTTGCTTTATGGCGCCGATACCATAGACGACCTAGTTCGCCGTATGGACAGATACGACTACCGCCGTCGTCGAATGGGTTCCAGTACAACAAGAAGTCAAGAAATTTATAAGACGATGCAGAGGCAAAGTGATGTTAGTGTTGCCAAAGTAGCTGAAACGGAGGTCCGCTGCTACAATTGCTCACAATATGGACATTATCAAAGTCAGTGTCAGAAGCCTCGGCGCCCACCAAACTCCTGCTTCATTTGCGCTGAGGTCGGACATTATCACCAAACGTGTCCAAGAAAAAAGAATGCAGCACAAGGGGTAGGAGCCATAAATGTATAGGGTGTGGACGCATTTGAGTCGGTAAGTGTTGCCTTTAGAAACAATGATAAGCGCATCGTAATTGTTAATTTTTTTTGTTTATTCGATACCGGAAGTCCCATTAGCTGTTTAAGTAAATCTCATGTGCCATTTGCAGTGCCAATTTTTGATGTAAATAAATTATCTTTTCGTGGCGTTGGAAACAAATCCATAAGTATGATCGGTCGTGTGAAATGTGATATAATGTTTCGAAACAATAAAGTAAATTGTGATTTATTTATTTTGCCAGATGACGAAGCTATAGTGCCGCTGTTGATCGGTCGTGACGTACTTAAAAAATTAAATATACACTTATGCGATATTAAAATTAGTTGCTATAAAAATATGAAAACAATGAATTTAAATAAAATAAAAATTGACAATAAAATACAAGATGCGCTTATTTCGACGAATGTTTTACAGAATCCAAAGCCTCCAACTATTAAAGAAAATTCGATAAATGAGTTACCCTATGCCTTGTGTAGTAATGAAGATTTTTTTGAATCTAATAATATTAAGAAGTACACTTCACCTGAAGTAGTTTCGCGTAATGAGAAAACTTTAATTTCTTTTAATGATTTATGCGAATCTAAAAATGCGGTTGATTTAGAGATTGTGGAAGAAAACGACAGTAGTGAGGATTTACTGAAAATACTTGGCGCTGTTGAAAATAATGAAATTTTAAATATAAATAAGGAACTCGAAGAAACATGTGTTACTTTATTAAGATCAATAATAGAGGATCAGTACTTTAATACTCTGAGCCAAACATCTGATTTCGAAGACTATTGCATGAGGATCAGATTAGTCAATGACGTCCCTATTTATAGTAGTCCTAGGAGGCTTTCTCACAAAGAACGCTCGGAAGTTAAACTAAAATTAGACGAACTTTTACAGAAGGGTATTATTCGGCCTAGTGACTCAGCATATGCTTCACCTGTTGTGCTAGTTAGAAGAAAAAATGGGGATTTACGAATGTGCGTTGACTATAGGGCGCTAAATAAAATCACTTTAAAAGACAACTACCCGTTACCAATAATTGAAGACTGCTTAGACTATCTAGGCAACAAAAAATTTTTTTCAACGCTTGACTTAGAAAATAGTTTTCATCAGGTACCAATGCATGAAGATTCCATTAAGTACACAGCATTTGTAACCCCTTTAGGACAGTACGAATACTGTTATATGCCCTTTGGTCTAAAAAATGCAGGTGCGGTATTTCAAAGATTTATTAACAAGGTCTTGAGAGATTTTATTGATGCTGGAAAGATCGTGGTATACCTAGACGATATAAGTGTTGTAACTGAATCATTTGACGAACATGTGAAACTACTAACTGATGTTTTAGGAGTTTTAAGTAAAGCAGGGTTAAGATTAAATCTAAAGAAATGCAAGTTTGCATTCTGCGAATTAGACTATTTAGGGTACCGTATAAATAAAATGGGTATCAGACCTAATGATGACCATATCAGATCCATAACGGAATATCCCATGCCAACAGACTATGAGGGAGTTGAATGATGCCTGGGGTTGTTTTCATACTTTCGGAAGTTTGTAGAAAATTTTTCAAGAATAACAAGACCACTTACAAGTTAAAAAAAAAACAAAAACTTTGAATGAACAAATGAATGTAAAGATGCATTTTTGACATTAAAAGAAAAATTAATTAACAGTCCTGTGCTGGCAATCTACAATCAGTTGCGTGAAACAGAATTGCACACAGACGCGAGCACCAAAGGTTACGGTTCAGTTCTACTGCAAAAACAAGACGATGGCAAGTTTCACCCTGTGGCTTATTATTCTAAATGCACTTCCTCAGCGGAATCTAGGTATCACAGTTTTGAACTGGAGACATTAGCAATAGTGTATGCCTTAAGAAGATTTCGTATTTATTTGGATGGAGTTACGTTTACAATAGTTACAGACTGCAATTCTCTTACGTTGACCTTAAGAAAAAATTAATAATCCCGAGGATCGCTAGATGGGCATTAGAACTTGAAAATTATAACTATTACATTAGGCAACGAAGAGGAGAACTTATGACTCATGTTGATGCGCTAAGTCGAGAACCAATTATAGGAATTATTGATGAAGGCGAAGTTGATTTAAATATTCAGATAACACAATCTAGGGATCCAAAAATTCAAAATATTCGATCTATTTTAGAACAGAAAGAGGTAGAAGGATATGTGTTAGATAACGGTCTGGTATTTAGATTAGGTAGCCAAGGTCAGAAACAATTATATGTACCCATGGAATTAAAAGAAAACATAATGAGACTGATGCACGAAAAGTATAGCCACGTAGGAATCGAAAAATGTATAGACCGCATTCAAAAATATTATTGGTTCCCAAATATGAGAGATAAATTAAATAGATTCATAAGGAATTGCTTAAAATGTATATATAATTCGGGCACACATAGAAAAAATGAAAGAAATTTGTACAATATAAGTAAAAAAGCAGTTCCTTTCGATACTTTACATATTGATCACTTCGGGCCGTTGCCATCGATTAGATCCAAAAGAAAACACATACTGGTAGTAGTAGATGCTTTTACAAAATTCACTAAGCTTTATGCAGTAAATTCAACAGGAACAAAAGAAGCGTGCTGTGCACTAAAAAAGTGTTTTGAAAAATATAGCCGACCAAGACGAATCATTAGTGATAGGGGTACATGCTTCACTTCCGATGAATTTAACAAATTCGTCAACGAAAGAAATATTGTGCATGTAAAGACTTCAGTGGCATCAGCTCAATCAAATGGTCAGGTAGAAAGAGTTAATAGGGATCTAAAAAAGATTTTGTCAAGATTGTCCGAACCTGTAGAACATGCCGATTGGGTTACTAAGCTCTCACAAGCCGAGTTTGCTATCAATAACTCAGTACGTAGTGCTACAAAAGAATCGCCTGCTGTAATGTTATTTGGAGTCGAACAACGAGGTGAAATAATAGACGAACTGACGGAGCACTTACATGATGCTTATAGCAATAGTAGCAGAGATTTAGAAGAAATAAGAGGAAAAGCAACAAAAGCAATAATAAAATCTCAAGAGAACAATCTCAAGTATTTCCAGAGTCATCACAGACCTGCTAAGTCTTTTAAACTTGGGGACTTGGTTGTTTTGAAGAATGTAAATACTACCGCGGGAGTTAATAAAAAACTAATCCCAAAATTCCGTGGCCCATATATTATACGGAAGGAATTAGAGAATGATCGTTACGAAATAACCGATGTAGAAAATTTCCAAGTTACACAATTACCCTATAGAGGCATAGTGGACTCAAGTCGATTAAAGAAATGGTTGGAGACAAAGGAATCTGTAAATGATCACATATGTGATTCTGAAGACAACACGAGCGAATACGAAGATTACGAATTCTAAGAAGATGAATGCTCAGAAAATACACTGCAATCGAGGCCGATTGCTTAGTCAGGTCGGCCGAAATTGTAGTGATTGCATATGGCAACACTAGAAAACATCTGTCATATTTTAACAATATGGCAACATGCTAATGCACTTGATTTTTAACAGAAAGAAATGCGAACCTGCCTTCTTGGATTTCCGGTTTTCTGCCCCTTTTGACGAAAAGCATTGAAGCCAATAACACGTTCTGTAATAGAAATATAAAATAAAGAACATTACAAAATGTAACAAATAGTCTAACAAATCTAATAAGAAAGGATGTTCATATCGTAACAGACGTAGCTTTAAGTATAATTAATAGAATAAGAATAGTTAAGGAAGAATTAATAAATATAAAGTACGCCATACAATGGGCAAAAAACAAAGTTATAAATTTAATGTTATTAAATAAAATAGAAATAAGTATGGCAATTCAAAACTTAAACGAAGAAAATATGCCATTTACAGGCGCAGAAGAAGCGCTAGAATTTGCAAATGTAAAAGTTTTAACTAACAAAACCGCTTTACTATATGTAATCAAAATTCCACTTACATCACAAAGTATATACGATAATATTTTTATTAAACCAGTCAAAAGACCAAATGGAATTATCAATCTAGAATTTGAAGAAATATTGACAAATGGAACACACTTTTATGGTGTTAAAAATAAATGAGAAAATTATGATTTTGTTAAAATTTGTAAAGAATCGCAATTAATAGACATAAGTAAGAGCACTTGTATACCCTATTTAAAAAGAAGTAGAAATTCGCCATGCACCATGAGCAGCAGTCATCATGTACCCACAACAGAGCAATTACAGCCTGGAATAATTCTACTAAACGATTTCAACGGTACAGTATCAGCAGGACGGAAAGAACACCCTATCAAGGGAACTTACCTTATAAAGTTCCACAATATAACACTAAAAATATTAAATCGATATTTTCGCAACATGGAATCCCCAAAATTAAATGCAATACCGTCAATTTTGCAACCAGCTCCGTCTGAAAATGAAAGAGTTAACATTTTGTCCTTGGACGGACTTAACGAACTTCACATAAACACAACTAAAAGTATCGCCTACCTAAGGAAAGATACAATTATCAGGAGTTCGATCGTGACCCTGTTGAGAGTCAGACGCATTACGGAGAAAAAAGCGATTTTCGGTGTATTTTTAAAAAGTGCATGACTTATTTAATACTTTTGTTCAAAGTCAAACATATAAACTTTTGTTTTATTTTTGCACAAGTTGCGAAATAAAAGAATAATAATTTAAAAAAGTCTTAAGTTTATTGTACAATGAGTGAGCGTAATGCTTAAAACTCATTAAACAATATTAATATAAATGTAAATAACAATGATATTGAAAATGTGAGAAAAAGAAAAAACGAAAATATGGATCAGTCATCATCCAAACAATATAAAAACAATTATTATGCAGTGCTCGATACTGACAATGATATTCAGTGTGATGAAGACCTGTACAAAAAATTTGAAAATCCTGTAAAAAAATAACAAACAAAAAACACAACAACTGAATTCAGCTATTGCAGCAATGCATGAAATGCAAAAAACAAATGAAAGAAATGTATCAGAATCAATAAATAATAAAAATATAGTAGTGAATACGGAAAAAAACAAAAACAAAAAAATACCACCTATAAACATAATTGATATAGACACAAAAGAATTGATAGAATTTATAAAAAATTCTTTAAAAATAAAAGACTTTAAAATTAAAGAATTTAGAAATAAAAAAAAAACCTTATATATGGATTCGTTAGAGGATTTTATAAAAGTCAAGTTAAAGCTAACTCCAATTTGTTCGCCTTTACACCAAAAGCAATGAAAACTAAAACATATTTGTTAAACGGTCTAGACTCAAACATAAAAACAGAAGATATTTTAACAGAGCTATGTCAGTATCAAAGTGAGGATTTAAAGTTTATGAAAGTTACGCAATTTGCAACAAAAAATTCCACCAAACGCGGATATGACCTACCATTTTTTCTGGTACAAGTTGCACCAGAAAGTAACGTAAATAACTTAAAGAATATAAAAACACTTTTTTATCGCATGATTAAATGGGAACAAGTACAACGATCGGAGATTCCCCAATGCCGAAACTGCCAAGGTTTTTTCCACAGCGCAGCAAACTGCTACTTACCAACGAAATGCGTTAAATGCAATAATGATCACAAAAGAGATGAATGTGAATTTTCAAACGTTACAGAAAACGAAAAGGATAAATTGTACTGCGTTTTATGCAACAAATACGGTCATCCAGCTTCGTATAAAGGTTGTAAAAAATACAAACAACTTCAACAGAAACTTAGACTTAAGAAAAAATTTTTAATAGAAATAAAATTGATATGAATAAGATTGTAAATTATTCTTTAAACCTAGAAATAAGTTTCGCTAATGTCCTTAAATCTGATAATAATACGAATATGAATTTGAATTATGATAACTCTTTTATGTTAGAATTAAAAAACATGATGATAAATCTAAATAACCAAATGGCAAGCCTTCAAAAACAACTAAACTTACAAGCATCGCGTATCGACGCTATTTTTTCCATGGTAGGTGTGTAAAAATGAATAATAATAATAACAGAAGTTCCATATCAAAAAACCTTAGTATCATACATATTAATGTAAATTCATTAATATTGATAAGTAGGAGGCTAGATCTTCAACATTTTATAGATAAGCACAATCCGGATATTTTGCTTTTGAACGAAATGAACCTCAACTCCATTAGAAAAGATAGAACTGGATAGAACGATAAGAGGAGAGGGTACTGCCATTTTAATTAAAAGTAATCTGAAATATAATATATATTCTAATAACACCGTTAATTCCTTTCAGTTTTTGGAGACTTGCATTGTACGTATACATACAGCCGGAAATAAAAATATATTTATTATATCTGCTTATTATCCTTCCGGAAATAACGATGCAAATTTTAGTTCTGAAATATATAATCTTTTTCATTCTTTAGACTTAGAAAACAGTAACAATTACTATGTATTTGCGGGAGATTTAAATGGAAGACATAGAGATTGGAGAAACTCTACTGACAATACTAAAGGAATGTTAGTTAATAATGAAATCAACTTCAGATGCAAGCTTTATGCATCCATTTCGCCTTCATATCCGAGGTCAGAATCATATATAGATGTATGCATTGCAGACTGCAGACTATATATTGTTACCAAAAACAACATCCTAAACTGCCTAGACACTTTAGATTATGACAGTGATCACCAAGCTTTACAAATATGTGCTTATATGAATAATGAAAGGGAACTTTTTTCTCTTGTGCAAGAAAACAAAACTATTTAATATGAATATAAGAAAACAATATGGAAAAAATTCAAAAAATTATTGAACAAGAACTGGACAATAACATGCTTATACCAAAAACTAGGAATCTTTCAAATTCCGAAATAGACCTTCATATTGATAAGATAAATGACATAATTTTAAAGGCTATTGATAAGGAAACACCTTAAATTCAACCAAGTAAAAAACCCAATCATAGAAAAGCTACACCAAGAAAAAGGAAAAATTTTAACTATAATCAAAAAACACAACAGACTAGAAATCACACTGACTGAAATAATGTTATGTTTATTAAAAGCTAAACTAAAAGTAGTAAAAAAACTCTTAAAAGACAACATCATTAACACCTTAAACAAAAACTTAGAGAAAAAATTAACCCAAATAGACCCTAAGGATTCCAAAAAAATGTTTGAAGAAATTTAAAAAAAATTTAGAAAGTTTAAACCCATGCAGCTTGACAACATTAAATTTCTTCAACACCTAGAAGATTTACTTAGACTTAGAGACGCTTTAAATAATTTTATAATCGTTATCACGATCAAATGCTAGATGCCATTGGTTCTTTCCTGGAGTCAATGCATTCTCATAAAGAAATAAACAGAAACAATAATAATCATTTACAAGTTTACAAAAAATTTAACACATTTCTAGAGAGAAAAAACGTTTTCGACAATAACCAAACAACTATAACACGTTTTAGTACGGAAAAAATGTCAAATAACTTAAGTGAGTTTCAAGCTGAAAACTATTTTATAACAAAAGACAAATTAGCTTATATCTTGTCTAAATTGAGAGGCAAGTTATCTATACGGGTACCGATGGAATTCTAAATAAAGTGTTAAAAAACATACCTAATATATTGATTTCTGAATATTGTTGTCTTTTCAATAATATGCTTAATAATGCATATTTTCCGGACAAATGGAAAAGTTGTGCTTTTACCAAAAAAAGATAAAGACGTTAGTGATCCAAGAAATCTACGTGCTATAAGCTTATTACCTAACATTAGTAAAATATTTGAAATTTGTATTAACAATAACGAGAAAGGTCACATTAATGAAAAACAATTTGGGTTTAAATATAAACACTCGACAATTAACGCAATACATTGCCTTACTTCCGATATTAATTGGAATTGGAACAAAAAACTAGGTACAGGAGCATGTTATTTGACATGGAAAAAGCCTTCGATAGCATATGGATCCCGGGATTAATATATAAATTAATAGACCTTGAGTTTCCTCCTAGCTTGTTAGTACTTATATATAATTTAATAAGTAATAAATCCTTTAGGATATTTTACCAAAATTACAAAAGCAGTAAAACGTTCAAAATTAATAACGGCTTGCAACAAGGCACTGTTAACTCCCCAACTCTATTTAACATTTTTATTTTGGATTTGCTGAGCAAAATAGAAAAAATAATTGCATTTGCAGAAAATATAGAAAATATCATGCAGACAATACAATTGAAAAAATAAACTGTATGCTACAGGAATCTTTTAATATTGTAGAACAATATTCTTTAGATTGGCTTATGAAGTTAAACATACAAAAATGTGAAACAATTATATTTAGACCCCTGTCGATAAATGCAATAATAATATAAAAAAAACTGGAAATTATTTAGAATTAGATCAAATTTTCATAATGTCTGTCTATCCAACAAACAACTAATCAGATATTTAGGAGTTTATCTAGATAAATTCTTATACTATAATAACCATGTTAATGAGATAATCAAAAAAGCACAGAAATCATTTTTTGCATATAAAGCATTATTTTACTCAAAATACGTAAAGCCTAGAGTAAAAGTAATTATGTACCAATCTGTTATTAGACCAATTCTTACATATGCAAGCCCAATTTGGTTTAATATCGCGCCATCTTACATGGAAAAAATTAGGATATTTGAAAGAAAATGCTTGAGGTCTTGTACATCGTTATTCAGATCATCACACAGCAACTATTTAAAATATGTATCAAATAAAAAATTATACAATACATCAAATAGTATAAGAATACACAATTTGATTATTAATAGTCATTAGACATGACAAAAGTATGTCAGATAAAGAACTTCGTAGAATACGAAACAAAAAAACCAGAAAATTTTGGTGGTTACAAGAATAGGTAACTATGAAATTCTTCCTTTTGTTTTACTTTTAGACTTATGATTTTTATTCTTGCCTCATACAAGTAATGTTTTTGTTAAATTTTTCTTATATTTAAATATTATTTTCTTATTTACTAGTAATAAATAAGTATATAGATTTACAATTAAAATGTGTTATACTACATTAAATGTACTCGAGAGCTCGTTTCTGGGACTTTGTATATACATGTATATATTATTGAATACTAGTGTTTATTATAGTAGAAGTAGCTTAAAAGATGTAAATTAATAAACAAAACAAAAAAAAAAGATACAATTATCACAAAAATATCGCTGCTTAGCCTAGTCGGAATTATACTTTCAAGTATTATAATGTGGAAATGTATAACAAACAGAGCGGAAAGAATTATTTTACATGAAGCAGGAAATAAACCACCTGCAACCAACATTATGTACCTAGCAACAAATCCTGTTGACGAAATTGCCTCACCACCACAAAGTTACAGGATAAACGACTTATCATTTGTTTTTAATAAAAAGCCCACGATCGGAGACGATCGAGATCAAGAAGGGAGGAGTTAACATAACAAATGTTTAAACGAACAAGAAAAGATGCAACTAAAAGAAATAGACAAAATCCAAACGTTCCCACGAATAAGATAAGAAGCAAGTAGTAGAAATAGATAAATTTACACGTTCCCACATGTGCAGGTGTTTGGCATCAGATGAAATTTTTCCAACTACGCTGATGGATACCTGGAAGAGTATCTGGCGATTTTTCTTTGTTCCCATACTTTTGCTGAAGAAGCTTATTATTGGATGCATGACAAATATAGCTTAGAATAATATTTAAGATGTTGATGTAAGAAATAAGTTTTAGTTTTTAGTTTTATCTGAAACTCAGCGTACAGAGTTGCGCCTAACAATAAAGAATATTATTAATAAAAAATAGTTTTTTTTATTAAATATTCAAAATTGTAACTTGTATATAGGCAAACTGTTGAACCGTTACAGATAGGTGGTTGAAATTTACACAGAACCTGGTTGCTAAATCTACTACAACAGCAAGTATATAATTTGAATTTGGAAATTAAAGAGTGATCTATAGTTGCTGCAATTTAATGTATATTGCCAAACTATTGAACAGCTGAAAAGTATAAAGTTTGGAGATATAAATGTGTCCCAATAGTTATTGTAACCTAATTTTTGGGGCCATACACTTGAGCTGTTATAGGCAGGCAGATGAAATCTGTTTTGAAGTCGGCTTTTTTCGCAAGAATTATTTATGTTTGTGCCTGTATGATAGATTATGCTTACAGATTGGTCCCGTTTTAAAAACAGTTAAAAATTAAAGGATGTCCCCCATACAACATACATATTTTTTACATATTTTATGATCTTTAAGGACACGTCAGTTAAATTTAAAATGACTGCGCATTACTATAGCTCCCAACAATAAAAAGTTATACAAAACTAAATCTAAAAATTAAAGGGTGCCCCATAATAAATATAAATTGATTTATATAGCCCTATCTTTTGAACCGTTATAGATAATAAAGGGCTGCACAAGCATAAGAAAAATGTCTTATAAGCAATCACGTAAATTTCAAGTAGCGTGTGTATAGAATACTCTCATTTTCAAACACATACTTCCAAACACAAATGTTTTGCTTTGGCACCAAAATTGAGAATTAGACAACAAAAGTGTTTTAGAACAACATTGAAACAAAACAAAACAGAACAGAACTAGAACAAAAATGATATAGAATATCAACAGAGTGGTTTTACATTAAGGGCATTGTAGCTGACTCTTTTATTGGTTTCTATTTTGGAGCATCTCCGTAAGTCATCAAGCGTTTACATTATGACTCTTTTGTAGCAAGTGAGAGAATTTTATGATGTTTTATCAATAAATTTTTTAAGTGTTGCCATAAACTAAATGCATAAATTTTTCAACCATTTTTGAACAATATAGAAAAAAAACAGCGCTTTGGTAACACCGCTCAAGCATAGAACTGCAAAAAACGAAAGAGAGAAACAGGAATGAGATAAACATGAGAGAAAAAACTGAAAAGAGTCATGAATATTAATTTCGTGCTACTTTTGCTACCCCGTAAGCTTCTCACACCTATAAAAAAAGTACTAACTTTAAAAACAAACTTAATTAAAGAAAACAAGTTTTTTCATATCGAATTTTCTAACTGGGTCAAATTTGACACAAAGAACGTTAACGTAAGTAAAATTTGAGGACCTTATGAAGGTTAAAGAGCTGCACAAAATGTTTTAAAAGTTCTATGTTCTAGTGTACACTACTTCCAAACACAGAAAATCATTGTAAATATAAATATCAAAACAAGCATAAGAAAACATGGCTCTCACTAAAACAAAACAAGCACCATTTGAAAAGTTTCTCTTTACAGCTTTGTTAAGGATTAGAGGCTGTTGAAAGAAAATACTTTTATATAAAGAAGATAGTATAGAACATTTTAAAACGAAGCTAGACTTCATTGAGGATAGGGTTCATGAAATGGGCGGACCCTTTATAGTGGCTGGGGATTTCAACGCCAAGGCGGTTGAATGGGATTCCCCAACAACTAACACACGGGAAAGATACATCCTGGACATGTCCGCCAGGCTTGGTCTGGTCGTGGCGAACACTGGGAACGTCACTACCTTCAGAAGACCGGGGTGTCAACACACCACGCCGGATATCATTCTAGTGTCCGAGAGCCTGGCCGGGACAATTGTTGGATGGTAGGTACTGGAGGACCATAGTAGGGAGTGATCACCAGTATATTAACTTCCAGATCCCAGCAAGAGCCAATCCTGCCCTGACATCGAGAATGGGAGGTACACGCAAGTGGAACGTGTCTAGCCAGGATCGTGGGGCATTTCTGGCTGGTTTCGACTCTACTCCAATCGCACACGCCGCTGATGATGCTAATTCCCGTGCAAATGCGATAATGCGGCGGATAATTCGGGGCTGTAACGCATCGATGCTGCGTATAACGCGCCACTATAGGAGACGACCTGTTTACTGGTGGACACCAGAGATTGCTGAACTCAGGAGGGTCTGCCTCGGCAAGAGAAGGAGATACACCAGGGCTAGGCAGAACGGTGAGGCACCCTTGGAGGCTGAAGAGTTTAGGCAATCGCGAAAGACCCTGAAAGTGGCAATTTTAACGGCCAAGAAATCGAAATGGGAGGAACTTCGGAGTGATCTGAATAGCAACCCTTGGGGGCTCGGCTATAAGATCGTTACTGGGAGGCTAGGTGGGAACTCCAACATCCCACACTTGCGCGGCGAGGAGGTTGGCAACATCGTTGAAACTCTGTTCCCAATACACCCTCCGTTACGCGAAGAACGTGAACCCCAGGTTGGGGAAATGCCTACTTACTTCACAGAAGAGGAGCTCAAGGCTGCGGCGCGATGCCTTAAAAGGGCCAA
Organism: Gymnosoma rotundatum; assembly: GCA_916610165.2. Classification (NCBI taxonomy): domain Eukaryota; kingdom Metazoa; phylum Arthropoda; class Insecta; order Diptera; family Tachinidae; genus Gymnosoma; species Gymnosoma rotundatum. The sequence goes on from OU744339.1 coordinate 61,522,210, forward strand.
GGCCCCTGGACCGGATGGAGTACCAGCTGAGGTAATAGGACTACTGGCTGAAAATCGATCAGATGCAATGCTGGGAGTTTACAATTCCTGTATAGCCCAGGATATTTTTCCCAAACAGTGGAGGAAACAGAAGCTTGCGTTGATCAGCAAGGGTAGAGGCGATCCGGAACAGCCTTCAGCATATCGCCCCCTCTGCATGCTGGACACTGCCGGGAAACTACAGGAGAAACTGCTTCAATGCAGGTTGTCAGATTCCGTCAGGATTTCTGGAGGACTGTCGGAAAGGCAACACGGTTTCCGACCCGGGAGATCAACACTTGGCGCAATTGAGGACGAAGTAAAGCATTTTGAGAGCGTTCAGGGCCGACGCTATTATCCCAAGCGTATAATTGTCTTGGCTACTCTGGATGTACGGAATGCTTTTAACAGCTTACGGTGGGCTAATATAAGGGCACTACGGGAGAGATTTCGCGTCCCCGGATACCTACTGGGGATTTTCCGGAGCTATCTGAACGACCGGGTGCTCCTTTACGAAACACCAGAGGGACAACGGGCTAGGGCGATCACGTCTGGCGCAGCGCAGCGATCTACCTTGGGTCCAGATCTATGGAATCTGAGTTACGACGAGATCCTGGGCATAGATATGCCGGAGGATACACATCTCGTGGGGTACGCAGATGATATAGCGGCAGTCATCTCAGCACGGGACATGGACGATGCCAGGAGAAAGTTAAACCAAGTCATGATAAGGACTCGGATGTGGCTTGAAGACCACGGTCTGGAGCTTGCCACGAGCAAGACCGAGGTTATGCTGATGACACGAGGGTACATGCCACTTGAGGTTGGCATGCGAATGGGGGATGTTTTCCTGGTGACGCAGAAAGTGGTGAAATACTTGGGCTTAAGACTAGACTGTAGGCTCAATTACTGGGCTGAGCAGACTGATGACGAATATTGGCGGCCCCACGCAGATTAAAAGAAAGTTGATAATGGCGACAACAAACTCCATACTGTTGTATGGCAGTGAAATTTGTGGAGATGCGCTAAGATCGAAGGGCAAGCGTAAGGCATTGGGAGCAGTACAGCGCACAGCCGCACTCAGGGTTGCATCGGCCTACCGCACTGTCTGGGGAGCGGTAGTCTTCGATTTTAGTGGGGAATAACCATCGACCTCTTGGCCCGTGAGCGAAAGGAGGCATGGGACACAAGAGGGGACAGTCCTGGAAGTAGCTGGCGAAGACTGTGGACAATCCAGCAATGGTAGGACAGTTGGACTGCGGAGACGGTCGGAAGATTGACGGCGACCCTTATCCCGGACGTAGGAAGATGGAGTCAGAGGAATTTTGGGCAAGTTAGCTATTTCCTAACCCAGTTCCTCTCGGGTCGTGGATACTTTCGAAAGTATCTACACCGAATGGGAAAGGTAGATGACCCTGGTTGCATCTACTGCGAAGCGCGAACGATGACGCTGAGCACACTTTCTTTAGCTGCATCAGATGGAACGCTGAGAGGACACTATAACTTGTACGGCCGCTGCTGACACCGTACGGTAGGACGATGCAACCCTTAGTGCCGCGATTCTCTGTACAGATATCAGATTTTTTGCTCTCTGCTGTGTTTGCAAAGTCATGCCCCAGATCTCGCATCCATAGAGAAGGATACTGTTACACGCCTCCATAAGTAATCTCCTCTTTTTCGCAAGAGGACCTCCAACGTTTGCCATAAGCCTGCTTAGTCTAGCCGTAATACTACTTGCCTTCTCCGTGGCATACGAGTATTTAATCTGGCTGAAAACGTCAGCTTTGTGTCCAGTCTTATGCCAAGATAATTTACCGATTTCTTTGTAGCTATTTCCATGTTGCCCACCCTCATAGTAATCTCGGTAGAGATGCGACGCCCAGTCATAATCAGCAGCTCCGTCTTATGTGTTGCCAACTCTAAACCGCGTGATTCTAACCAGTTTCGTGTACGTATCATGACCTGGTTAATTTTCCGTTTTACGTTTTCCATAGTCCGTGCCTGTATTATAGCCGTGATGTCATCTGCGTAGCCTACTAAAAAAATGTTCACTCTGGCATATTCATTCTTAAAAAAACGTCGAAGCTGGCGCTCTATAAGTCTGGGCCAAGAATTGATCCCTGCGCGGCCCCAGATGTAATCTGATTTTTCCTTACACATTGGCTGGTGTCGTAAATAAGGATTCTATTTCTGAGGTATGATCTTATAACTTTCAAAAGATATCTTGGTACATCAAAATCGCGATCCAGCGCATCTGACCATCTTAGGCTATTAAAGGCATTCTTCACGTCGAGCGTAGCAAGGAGAACAATAGGCCTGCTGTGATGGTTTATTTCTCTGCTTGCCAGTACGCTGTTAACAACGTCCTTAATTGCTCCTAATGTAGACCTTCCCGTTCAGAACCCATATTGCCTTGCCGACAATCCACCTCCAATACGAATAGCATCTTGAATTCGGGGCCTTAGCAATAGCTCTAGCAGTTTTCCAGCTGTATTTAGTATGCACAGTGGTCTGTACGATGATGGAGCAGATGTGTCTCCTTTTCCTTTGCTAATTAAGACCAGTTTCTGTTCCTTCCATACTTTTGGGAAGAGTCATTCCAATAGGCAACTGTTGTACATGTTTAAGAACTTCAGCCGAAATTCCATCAGGTCCCGGTGCTTTCCTTACTTTTAGTTTCATCGCTGCAGTTCTCAGCTCTTCTTCAGAGAATAAAAGTAGCGTCGAGACATCCATGTCGTCAGACTCGACAGGTCTTAGTCTGTGGTTAGGGAAAAGAGAGTTTACAATGTTATTCATTGTCTCCTCACCCATTTCATCTACTGGATTCTTCTAGCCAAGTTTCTTCATAACAATTTTATATCCTAATCCCCATGGGTCTTGATTTAAGTCATTCCTCAGTTCTTCCCATTTCTCCAGCTTACTTCTATTTATGGCATTTCGAAGGGTTTTCTGAGCCTCTTTATATTCTGCTCGTTCTATTTCTGCGGAGCCTCGTCGTCTGCCTCTGGTATAAGATCTCCTTTGCCGTAAACATTTTCGTCTTAGCTCTGCTATGGAGTCGTTCCACCAGTATACGGCTTGCCTTTTCCTTGTGGAGGTCTTTATTTTAGGCATCGCCGTACTGCAAGCTTTGGTGATAGTCTTCATAGTACGTTCTACTACCACTGCAGCATTGTTGTTTATTTGGGATCCGTGCCGGTCGAGCTCCGAAGCCAGAATGCTTCTATTCAGTTTATTTGCATTCCATCTGCCCGTACCATTTCTTCTTTGGCTTAACACCTCTCTGTTTGCTTGAATGGAGTATGAGATATACTCGTGATCACTCCCTGTGTATATATCAAGTACCCTCCAGTCATTGATCTTGCTGATCAGGGTATCTGAGACCAAGGTAATGTCAGGTATTGAACCCTCGCAGCCATGTCTATTGAATATTGGTGTATTTCCGACATTTGCAACCGTTAGCCCTGTCCTGGCCGCCATTTCCAGAATTCGCTTGCCCTTTTGGTTTGTTGTTAATAATAATAATAAAAATAATAATAATAATAACGATAATAATTCCGTGTGGAGTTTTCCCAGTCTCCCATCGGACGCGTCCCCAGGTGGCGGATAGGGGATCTCTCGGTTGGTCATTCTGGACCAGCGGAGAAGGTGGTTAACACCACCCGTGGACCAAAATTCTGGGCAGCTGATCACCATGCCTGTTGGAGCTGATGGTGATGGACATGGAACGAATATGGCGTGAGATACTCATCAATAGATTCTGACTTGATGCCACGTGCTGACGGCTGCAGTATTCCATCACCTTAGTAGGCAAGAGTGGCATCTTGCTGACACGGCTGGTGGGCTAATGCTGCAGCCGCCTCCGTCCTGTTAAAACTTTGGCAAGCCTTCAGGTACGTTCCCCATACGTCACCATTAGGTTGGTGGTGCAGGTTCAGTTGAGAAATCCTGTTTAGATGCCGTCCTGGCTCTGAACTCCGTTGCTCATGAAGCGCGAGTCAACCCTCGCATGGCCTCCCTGATTTCATAGATAACCATGGGGACTGATAGGGAAACTGTACTTTTTAAAAAAACCGGAGAGGAATGTTAGAGACGAAGGAGAGATGAGGATGACGCGGCTGCTCAAAGAGGGGCCTTTAGGGGTAGCAGCTTGCTGCAAAAGTTGCCACCAGCAAGGCGCGCACCGACGGCGGGCGCGGCTGGAAGTGGAGCAGGTCATGTTGGGAGCATAAATGCCGTGGCCTTATCCGAAACCTCCACAGATGGTGGGCTGCGAACGGGTAGTGGAAGTCGGAGGAAAGATGCTCCCAGTACCGGAACTGGAGCCATACCGACTGTGCAGCGCACACCCACTGGCATCGACGCGACGGGGGAACAGCTTTCCACTCCCACCTTTGCAAGCAGTAGCGCGGCTTGTCTGGTGACGGCTCCCAGTGCAGATGGCGAGTCAGGCGTAAGAGCCTGAGGAGAATGGAGGAGCATGCGATATCCCAATGCAGATTGGTGATAGAAAGCATGCAGCGGGCGTTCATCCGCCAAAAGAACATCAGCAGCGATATAAAGGCTGGTGTATCCAAAATGTCCGAGCTGCTGGATGTCACGCTCAACTACAGGCGTGCGTGGAAGGCGGCAGAAGAGGAAAAGATCCTCTCGGACTCAAGAAGGAACGCTGCTGCACAGCTCGGTTCGGATACTCCGACTACGGTAACCGCAAACCCGAAACGAGCGGCCACTAGCCCGGTTGTGCCCGAGAGCTCTAAAAAAGCCAAGGCAAGAGAGCCCAATGGGAGCGTAACTGACCCTCCAGAAAAGGGCAAAGGAACCTGGCGGACTGTCACTAAGAAGGGCAGTAGTAAAAAGCCTTTAGAAGAAGCCATCAGAGCGTAAGCAGAGGAATAAGCCCCACCCGCTGCGGTTAAAACCAGAGGCGGTAATAATCAAGCCCACAAAGGGACACAGTTACGCAGAGGTGCTTAAAGACCTGCGTAACAAAATGGAGACCGATGAATCGGTCAAGGTGAATTCCGTGAGGAAGACTAAAACGGGAGCCATCCTCTTGGAACTTGGGAGAGGGGAGAAAGTTAGACTGGAGTTCGTCCAACAGTTGAGGAGTACTGTCCGGGAAACGGCCTCAATTGCGGAGCTTAGGCCAACTGCCACAATAGAGATACGGGACCTTGGCTCCCTGACACTTAAAGAGGAAGTGGAGGCGGCAATACTGAAGCTGCTCCCTGACCCACGGGAGCAGATGCGAACAAGGATCACGATGCCGAACGCACGGGAGTAGGTACGGACTTTTGTCACGCTATCCGCGGAAGGTGCCGCAAGGCTCAAGAAAGTTGGTGAAATAAAAATCGGATGGATCCGACCCAAGATAGGAGCTTGCGAGGACATCAGAAGGTGCTATTGCTGCCTTGGAGTAGGACACACCCAGGTAAACTGCACTGGCCCTGACAGAAAGGACACGTGCATTAGATGTGGCGAATCGGGGCACAAAACGAAAGACTGCAAAGCAGCCGCTAGGTGCATTAACTGCCACGATGCAAAACGTGGCCGGACTGATTACCTGCCCGGCTCAAGTAGTTGCCCACTAGTCAGAAAAAAATGAATGTGATCCAGGCGAATATGCACAGAAGCTGGACGGCGGATGCTCTGCTCGGAGAGGTAGCTGCCGAGAAATGAGCAGATGTTGCCATTATCAGCGAACAATACGGGCGAATATCCCGAGGCGCCTGGTTTGAGGATGAAACAGGTACAGCTGCACTTTGGCTGCCTGACAACAGTAGGCTCGCGGTCACGCAGTGCGGAGTCGGTTGATGCCACACGTACGTGCGAACCGGGAATTTTACGCTGATGAGCTGCTACCTCACCCCTAGTGATAGTATAGAACAGTTTAGGTGGAAGCCAGACTTCATTGAGGATAGGCTACGTGAAATGGGCGGACCCTTTATAGTGGCTGGGGATTTTAACGCCAAGGCGGTTGAATGGGGTTCCCCAACAACTAACACACGGGGAAGGTACATCCTGGACATTTCCGCCAGGCTTGGTCTGGTTGTGGCGAACACTGGGAACGTCTCTACCTTCAGAAGACCGGGGTGTCAACACACCAAGCCGGATATCACTCTAGTGTGCGAGAGCCTGACCGGGACAATTGTTGGATAGAAGGTACTGGAGGACTATAGTGGGAGTGATCACCAGTATATTAACTTCCAGATCGCAGCAAGAGCCAATCCTGCCCTGACATCGAGAATGGGAGGTACACGCAAGTGGAACGTGTCTAGACTGGATCCTGGGGTATTTATGGCTGGTTTCGACTATACCCCAATCGCACACTCCACTGATGATGCTGGTTCCCGTGCAAATGCGATAATGCGGCGGATAATTCGGGGCTGTAACGCATCGATGCTGCGTATAACGCGCCACTATAACAGACGGCCTGTTTACTGGTGGACACCAGAGATTGCTGAACTCAGCAGGGTCTGCCTCCGCAAGAGAAGGAGATACACCAGGGCTAGGCAGAACGGTGAGGCACCTTTGGAGGCTGAAGAGTTTAGGCAATCGCGAAAGGCCCTGAAAGTGGCAATTTTAACTGCCAAGAAATCGAAATGGGAGGAACTTCGGAGTGATCTGAATAGCAACCCTTGGGGGCTCGGCTATAAGATCGTTACTGGGAAGCTAGGTGGGAACTCCAACATCACACACTTGAGCGGCGCGGAGGTTGGCAACATCATTGAAACTCTGTTCCCAATGCACCCTCCTTTACGCGAAGAACGGGAACCCCAGGTTGGGGAAATGCCTACTCGCTTCACAGAAGAGGAGCTCAAGGCTGCGGCGCGATGCCTTAAAATGGGCAAGGCTCCTGGACCGGATGGAGTACCAGCTGAGATAATAGGACTACTGGCTGGAAATCGACCAGATGCAATGCTGGGACTTTACAATTCCTGTATAGCCCGTGGTATTTTTCCCAAACAGTGGAACATACAGAAGCTTGCGTTGATCAGCAAGGGTAGAGGCGATCCGGAACAGCCTTCAGCAGATCGTTCCCTCTGCATGTTGGACACTGCCGGGAAACTACTGGAGAAACTGCTTCAACGCAGGTTCTCACATTCCGTCAGGATTGCTGGAGTACTGTCGGAAAGGCAACACGGTTTCCGACCCGGGATATCAACAGTTGGCGCAATTGAGGAGTAGTAAGGCATTTTGAGAGCGTTCAGGGCCGACACTATTATCCGAAGCACATAATTATCTTGGCTGTACGGAATGCTTTTAACAGCTTACGGTGGGCGGATATCATAAGGGCACTACGGGAGAGATTTCGCGTCCCCGGATACCTACTGGGGATTTTCCGGAGCTATCTGAACGACCGTGTGCTCCTTTACGAGACACCAGAGGGACAATGGGCTAGGGCGATCACGTCTGGCGCAGCGCAGGGATCTATCTTGGGTCCAGATCTATGGAATCAAAGTTACGACGAGATCCTGGGCATAGATATGTCGGAGGGTACACACCTCGTGGAGTACGCAGATGATATAGCGGCGGTCATCTCAGCACGGGACATGGACTATGCCAGGAGAAAGTTAAACGCGAATATTGGCGGCCCCACGCAGAGTAAAAGAAAGTTGATCATGGCGACAACAAACTCCATACTGTTGTATGGCAGTGAAATTTGGGGAGATGCGCTAAGATCGAAGGGCAAACGCAAGGCATTGGAAGCAGTACAGCGCACAGCCGCACTCAGGGTTGCATCGGCCTACCGAACTGTCTCGGGAGCGGCAGTCTTCGTAATTAGTGGGGAAATACCCGTCGAACTCCTGGCCCGTGAGAGGAAGAAGGCATGGGACACAAGGGGGGACAGTGCTGGAAGTAGCAGGCGAAGACTGCGGACAACCCAGCGATGGCAGGACAGATGGACTGCGGAGATGGTCGGAAGATGGAAGGCGACCCTCATCCCGGACGTAGGAAGATGGAGTCAGAGGATTTTGGGGAAGTTAACTACTTCCTAATCCAGTTCCTCTCGGGTCACGGATACTTTCGAAAGTATCTACACCGAATGGGAAAGGTAGATGACCCTGGTTGCATCTACTGCGAAGCGCCGAACGATGACGCTAAGCACACTTTCTTTAGCTGCATCAGATGGCAGATTGGGGAATTTACCCCCACCAACGTAGTTGGCAAAATGCTAGTGTGTGAGAATAGATGGAACGCTGTGAAAAGGTACTGAGAGTGCATCCTTCGGAAAAAGAAGAGAGACCTCGACGCATCGCAGGTTGAGGCCCCCCACCAGAGACATAAGAAGACGAGCCAATAGCATGATGCTGGCTAAAAATATGGTGGTCCCAGATGTGGGAGAGTAGAAAAAAGATCCCGGGAAGGGAGTTTCCCGAGGAGAGGAGGAGGGATTGTTTTAGTGGAGTAAACATCACATGACGCAGCTGACGACGGTCGCTGTATATGCGAAGGCATTTTAAACCCTACTTCGCCCTCAAAAAAAAAAAACAAAAAAAAAATAATAATAATAATTACAACCGATCATATACCTGGTTCGAGCCGTTGCGCTGACTGCAGGAAACACATCCGTTTAAATGGTAGACTACTTCAAGCAAACCTACATAGAAGCATAACTGCTAGCGCCTTGCTACCTCAGATTATGTTTGAGCATAAATCTGAGTTGGCAAGACTAGACTGTAGGCTCAATTACTGGGCCCAGGTACAGTACGTGGCCAACAAGGCAGCAAGGGTGACGGGTATACTGAGCAGACTGATGGCGAATATTGGTGGCCCCACGCAGAGTAAAAGAAAGTTGATCATGGCGACAACAAACTCCATACTGTTGTATGCCAGTGAAATTTGGGGAGATGCGCTAAGATCGAAGGGCAAGCGCAAGGCATTGGAAGCAGTACAGCGTACAGCCGCACTCAGGGTTGCATCGGCCTACCGAACTGTCTCGGGAGCGGCAGTCTTCGTAATTAGTGGGAAAATACCCGTCGACCCCCTGGCCCGTGAGCGGAAGGAGGCATGGGACACAAGGGGGGACAGTGCTGGAAGTAGCGGACGAAGACTGCGGACAACCCAGCGATGGCAGGACAGATGGACTGCGGAGATGGTCGGAAGATGGACGGCGACCCTCATCCCGGACGTAGCAAGATTCAGTCAGAGGATTTTGGGGAAGTTAACTACTTCCTAACCCAGTTCCTCTTGGGTCACGGATACTTTCGAAAGTATCTACAACGATTGGGAAAGGTAGATAACCCTGGTTGCATCTACTGCGAAGCGCCGAACGATGACGCTGAGCACACTCTCTTCAGCTGCATCAGATGGCACGCTGATAGGGATACCTTAGAAGGGCAGATTGCGGAATTTACCCCCACCAACGTAGTTGGCAAAATGCTAGTGTGTGAGAATGGATGGAACGCTGTGAAAAGGTACTGCGAGTGCATCCTTCGGAAAAAGAAGAGATACCTCGACGCATCGCAAGTTGAGGCCCCCCCCCCCAGAGACGTAAGAAGACGAGCCAATAGCATGATGCTAGCTAAAAATATGGTGGTCCCAGACGTGGGAGAGTAGAAAAAATATCCTTTTTTTAGGATGTCGTTCTGGGCCCTTCCCGAAGTAATGCAGAAAGCGGTTCCGCGTAGGGAGTTTCCCCAGGAGAGGAGGAGGGATTATTTTATTGGAGTAAACACCACATGACGCAGCTGACGACGGTCGCTGTATATGCGAAGGCACTTTAAACCCTACCTCGCCCTCAAAAAAAAACAAAAAAAAATAATAATAATAATAATTATAATAATAATCATATACCTGACACATAAAGAGGAAGTGGAGGCCGCAATACTGAAGCTGCTCCCTGACCCAGGGGAGCAGATGCGAACAAGGATCACGATGCCGAACGCACGGGAGCAGGTACGGACTTTTGTCACGCTATCCTGTAATGTTCGTTTTTTTTTGTTGTCAGTTTGTTAAGTTTTAAGAAGTGTCAACCTTTGTTTCCAACAATTATTTTCTCTGTATTTAGTTATTTGCAGAAATTTAATTTACATATCTATCATAAATAAATGCTATGTATTATACATATATTTTTTTTATTAGAATCACATTTTGTTTATTTCTGTGTGTCTAAGATTTTCCTACTCTTTAAATATTTGTCGATTAACAGAAATTAGTACAAAAGTAAAAAACGGAAAATTCATTGTAAATTAGCTTAATCGTTAACATTTAACAATAAGATATTGCTTTAACATCAATTTATAAGCAACAATCATGTACGTATTATCTCATGTTAACCCGATGTTGTGTACACCTAGAATATTTTGCGTAAACTTTACGTTTCGATAACTGAAAGAGAACCAAAGTTATCAGTTGACTTTTACTTCCTTAGTTTGTTCAATGGCGTTAGAAGTTCTTTTTCATCGAACTACCAAAGCGATAGGAAGTGTAAATTTCAGGAATAATATTAATTAAATTAAATATAAAGTAAATTAAATTCGGGTCATTTTTTTAATAAACTCTACGAAAGTTCCAAAAAGTAAGATAAGGTAAACTTCTTTATTTTCGTATTTCATTGGTTGCAAATTATATTTAGTTTGTCATAGGAAAGTAACCATAAATATTCCGGAGGATAATCTTTTTTCTCAAAAGAGTGATTGTTGATGAACACGTTTTTTAGTCATCCATTATTGGTAAGGCTAATTAAGTTCGTTTAATGGTCGACCTTTTCTTAGCTTTATCTTTCATTTTTCTGTCTTAGATTGCACTAGTTTATTCCTCGCTTCTAAACCGGCTATTATACACGTGGTGGACTCACTCGTAGACCACCACGGTAACATTTTATCTTGTAACCCTACGGGAAGATCAAATTTATTGTCTAATTGAAAAAAACTGAAGGAACGGAAAATTGATTTCAATTGGCAAATAAGTAATAAAACACAGAAAAACTATGTACCTTTCCTCCCCGGAGAGCAACTGGTTTTACGATCAAGTATTGTAAATAACCCTACCATCGGAATCAAAAAAAATTTCACAGCTTTTGTTGCCGCTTGTACATTGATAATTAATTTCAAACATTGTCCAGATTACGAGTCGGTAAATACATAATTTTATTTACTTTTCATGCATAATTTTATGGTAAATCTTCATCATAACATTATTTAAGTGGAATAGAAAGGGTTCAAAATTATCCCAATAACTACTCCTAAATTACAATATTGCACATAAATTAAATAGCGAAATATTGCATTAATTATAGTACGTAAGAAAATTTTGTATAACCTGCTGAATTAAGTATAACTAAGAGAAGTTTCTAATTCCTTTTGTAATTTTTATTCAATTAGATTAGTATAAGCTAAGTGTCAAAGCAAATCAAATGCAAGTATAAACAAAAGTACAAATTATTTTAATACTCTACAATCAGCAACCACTGGCAGTTTGACGAGGCCTCATCAACTAGCAGCTGCAGAAATATTATTATAATTTGAGTGAATCAAAAACACACTTTTAATCTTTAAACTATGCTTTGTACTTAATTGCATTTAAAGGCCCTATTAGCTCGTAAATTAATACAGGTATATAACCTTAATGAATAAAAAAAAAAAATAAAATTGTGCTATTGTCGGAAGAAATGAGGTGTAATAATTTGAAATTTTTGTTAAGTAACTAAAAAAAAAACACACACAAAGCATTTAACTTCGAAATTGCGTGCCCTGATATGTTTCTAGTATCTGTTCTGTAACAACAGAAACACAAAACAAAATCAATTGTTGTCTTTTGTTTTCTTGCTTCCTTGGTTTCTTTCTTCCTTGGTTTCTTGGTTTCCTATAATGGAATTCTTACAATTTTTCATTAATAATTAATTCCTTTCTCATTGTAACCAAATTTTTATATATCAAGTATTTAACTAGATAAATTATATTAATTCTTTATTAATCGAAATGAATTTTAAATATGAATATAATTACCTATAAGTGAACTCTATATTATTTGTTTTAAAGTTTGTTTACATATGAAATAAACAGTGAATTAATTATACAGAAATAAGCTTCTTTAATTATTCTTACATAATGTGATTGGTCTAGATTGGGTAGTTTAGGGATCTTAGTTGAATAGAAAGCGCAATAAGATCATTGGTAGGGAGGGTTGCGAGGCGTTATACCAAAAACCATCGGGGAATATATGTAGGTAATGCTGTTATTGTGTCTGGTAATTTTTAGTTGGTAGTAAAGTTTCAACAAAGGGGTATACAAACAAAATTGTTTCTTTAAATACAGAAACTTAAGGTAGTCTATAATATTATTTATGTTATGACACTCCTATCGGTACTAGAGAAATACCATGACAAGAACCACCCCAACCGACTGACTGCTAGCATATTCAATGGCTCCCGCTAGTCTGTTATTTCTCATAGAGCAATATTCAATACCCTTACATCTCCGATAGAATTATATAGAATTTAAAGCCTTGCGCGTATGTCAATAAAACTTAAAATTAAGATGTCATAGAAAGGTTCATTACAATCCGCGGAAGGTGCCGCAAGGCTCAAGAAAGTTGGTGAAATAAAAATCGGATGGACACACCCAGGTAAACTGCACTGGCCCTGACAAAAAGGACACGTGCATTAGATGTGGCGAATCGGGGCACAAAACGAAAGACTGCAAAGCAGCCGCTAGGTGCATTAACTGCCACGATGCAAAACGTGGCCGGACTGATTACCTGCCGGCTCAAGGAGTTGCCCACTAGTCAGAAAAAAAATGAATGTGATCCAGGCGAATATGCACAGAAGCTGGACGGCGGATGCTCTGCTCGGAGAGGTAGCTGCCGAGAAATGAGCAGATGTGGTCATTATCAGCGAACAGTACGGGCGAATATCCCGAGGCGCCTGGTTCGAGGATGAATCAGGTACAGCTGCACTTTGGCTGCCCGACAACAGTAGGCTCGCGGTCACGCAGTACGGAGTCGGTTGTTGCCACACGTACGTGCGAACCGGGAATTTTACGCTGATGAGCTGCTACCCCACCCCTAGCGATAGTATAGAACAGTTTAGGTGGAAGCCAGACTTCATTGAGGATAGGGTACGTGAAATGGGCGGACCCTTTATAGTGGCTGGGGATTTCAACGCTAAGGCGGTTGAATGGGGTTCCCCAACAACTAACACACGGGGAAGGTACATCCTGGACATGTCCGCCAGGCTTGGTCTGGTCGTGGCGAACACTGGGAACGTCTCTACCTTCAGAAGACCGGGGTGTCAACACACCACGCCGGATATCACTCTAGTGTGCGAGAGCCTGGCCGGGAAAATTGTTGGATAGAAGGTACTGGAGGACTATAGTGGGAGTGATCACCAGTATATTAACTTCCAGATCGCATCAAGAGCCAATCCTGCCCTGACATCGAGAATGGGAGGTACACGCAAGTGGAACGTGTCTAGACTGGATCCTGGGGCATTTATGGCTGGTTTCGACTCTACCCCAATCGCACACGCCACTGATGATGCTGGTTCCCGTGCAAATGCGATAATGCGGCGGATAATTCGCGGCTGTAACGCATCGATGCCGCGTATAACGCGCAACTATAGGAGACGACCTGTTTACTGGTGGACACCAGAGATTGCTGAACTCAGGAGGGTCTGCCTCCGCAAGAGAAGGAGATATACCAGGGCTAGGCAGAAGGGTGAGGCACCTTTGAAGGCTGAAGAGTTTAGGCAATCGCGAAAGGCCCTGAAAGTGGCAATTTTAACGGCCAAGAAATCGAAATGGGAGGAACTTCGGAGTGATCTGAGTAGCAACCCTTGGGGGCTCGGCTATAAGATCGTTACTGGGAGGCTAGGTGGGAACTCCAACGTCCCACACTTACGCGGAGAGGATGTTGGCAACATCGTTGAAACTCTGTTCCCAATGCACCCTCCGTTACGCGAAGAACGGGAACCCCAGGTTGGGGAAATGCCTACTACCTTCACAGAAGAGGAGCTCAAGGCTGCGGCGCGATGCCTTAAAAAGGGCAAGGCCCCTGGAGCGGATGGAGTACCAGCTGAGGTAATAGGACTACTGACTGAAAATCGACCAGATGCAATGCAGGGAGTTTACAATTCCTGTATAGCCCAGGGTATTTTTCCCAAACAGTGGAAGATACAGAAGCTTGCGTTGATCAGCAAGGGTAGAGGCGATCCGGCACAGCCTTCAGCATATCGCCCCCTCTGCATGCTGGACACTGCCGGGAAACTACTGGAGAAACTTATTCAACGCAGGTTATCAAATTCCGTCAGGATTGCTGGAGGACTGTCGGAAAGGCAACACGGTTTCCGACCCGGAAGATCAACACTTGGCGCAATTGAGGACGTAGTAAGGCATTTTAAGAGCGTTCCGAAGCGCATAATTTCCTTGGCTACTCTGGATGTATGGAATGCTTTTAACAGCTTACGGTGGGCGGATATCATAAGGGCACTACGGGAGAGATTTTGCGTCCCCGCATACCTACTGGGGATTTTCCGGAGCTATCTGAACGACCATGTGCTCCTTTACGACACACCAGAGGGACAACGGGCTAGGGCGATCACGTCTGGCGCAGCGCAGGGATCTATCTTGGGTCCAGATCTATGGAATCTGAGTTACGACGAGATCCTGGGCATAAATAAGCCGGAGGATACACATCTCGTGGGGTACGCAGATGATATAGCGGCAGTAATCTCAGCACGGGACATGGACGACGCCAGGAGAAAGTTAAACCAAGTCATGATAAGGACTCGGGTGTGGCTTGGAGACCACGGTCTGGAGCTTGCCACGAGCAAGACCGAGGTTATGCTGATGACACCAGGGCACATGCCACTTGAGGTTGGCATGCGGATGGGGGATGTTTTCCTGGTGACGCAGAAGGTGGTGAAATACTTGGGCTTCAGACTAGACTGTAGGCTCAATTACTGGGCCCAGGGCAGCAAGTGTGACGGGTATGCTGAGCAGACTGATGGCGAATATTGGCGGCCCCACGCAGAGTAAAAGAAAGTTGATCATGGCGACAACAAACTCCATACTGTTATATGGCAGTGAAATTTGTGGAGATGCGCTAAGATCGAAGGGCAAGCGCAAGGCATTGGAAGCAGTACAGCGCACAGCCGCACTCAGGGTTGCATCGGCCTACCGAACTGTCTTGGGAGCGGCAGTCTTCGTAATTAGTGGGGAAATACCCGTCGACCTCCTGGCCCGTGACCGGAAGGAGGCATGGGACACAAGGGGGGGGGGACAGTGCTGGAAGTAGCAGGCGAAGACTGCGGACAACCCAGCGATGGCAGGACAGATGGACTGCGGAGATGGTCGGAAGATGGACGGCGACCCTCATCCCGGACGTAGGAAGATGGAGTCAGAGGATTCTGGGGAAGTTAACTACTTCCTAACCCAGTTCCTCTCGCGTCACGGATACTTTCGAAAGTATCTACACCGAATGGGAAAGGTAGATGACCCTGGTTGCATCTACTGCGAAGCGCCGAACAATGACGCTGAGCATACTTTCTTCAGCTGCATCAGATGGCACGCTGAGAGGGATACCTTAGGAGGGCAGATTGGGAAATTTACCCCCACCAACGTAGTTGGCAAAATGCTGGTGTGTGAGAATAGATGGAACGCTGTGAAAAGGTACTGCGAGTGCATCCTTCGGAAAAAAAAGAGAGACCTCGACGCATCGCAAGTTGAGGCCCCCCACCAGAGACATAAGAAGACGAGCCAATAGCATGATGCTGGCTAAAAATATGATGGTCCCAGACGTGGAAGAGTAGAAAAAAGATCATTTTTTTAGGATGTCGTTCTGGGCCCGAAGTAATGCAGAAAGCGGTTCCGGGAAGGGAGTTTCCCCAGGAGAGGAGAAGGGATTGTTTTAGTGGAGCAAACACCACATGACGCAGCTGACGACGGTCGCTGTATATGCGAAGGCATTTTAAACCCTACCTCGCCCTCAAAAAAAAAATAATAATAATAATAATTACAACCGATCATATACCTGGTTCGAGCCGTTGCGCTGACTGCAGGAAACACATCCGTTTAAATGGTAGACTACTTCAAGCAAACCTACATAGAAGCATAACTGCTAGCGCCTTGCTACCTCAGATTATGTTTGAGCATAAATCTGAGTTGGCAAGACTAGACTGTAGGCTCAATTACTGGGCCCAGGTACAGTACGTGGCCAACAAGGCAGCAAGGGTGACGGGTATACTGAGCAGACTGATGGCGAATATTGGCGGCCCCACGCAGAGTAAAAGAAAGTTGATCATGGCGACAACAAACTCCATACTGTTGTATGGCAGTGAAATTTGGGGAGATGCGCTAAGATCGAAGGGCAAGCGCAAGGCGTTGGGAGCAGTACAGCGCACAGCCGCACTCAGGGTTGCATCGGTCTACCGAACTGTCTCGGGAGCGGCAGTCTTCGTAATTAGTGGGGAAATACCCGTCGACCTCCTGGCCTGTGAGCGGAAGGAGGCATGGGACACAAGGGGGGACAGTGCTGGAAGTAGCGGGCGAAGACTGCCAACCCAGCGATGGCAGGACAGATGGACTGCGGAGATGATCGGAAGATGGACGGCGACCCTCATCCCGGACGTAGGAAGATGGAGTCAGAGGATTTTGGGGATGTTTACTACTTCCCAACCCAGTTCTTCTCGGGTCACGGATACTTTCAAAGTATCTACACCGAATGGGAAAGGTAGATGACCCTGGTTGCATCTACTGCGAAGCGCCGAACGATGACGCTGAGCACACTTTCTTCAGCTGCATCAGATGGCACGCTGAGAGGGATAACTTAGAAGGGCAGATTGGGGAATTTACCCCCACCAACGTAGTTGGCAAAATGCTAGTGTGTGAGAATGGTCGCAATGCTGTGAAAAGGTACTGCGAGTGCATCCCTCGGAAAAAGAAGAGA